>OY282559.1:199146248-199575824 GCA_958295665.1 Tipula vernalis | reverse complement strand
AAATAAAATGTATTGATTAATATGCATAGCGTGGTAAACTTTCTCACTTGAGCACTTCACATTAAAAGAAAACTCCACTTTTTGTTTTTATTTAGATTTTTATTCTTTCACTCATACTTCCTTTCTGCCTATTGTCGATCAACGTGTTTTACAAAATATTTAACGTGTTAATCTTTTTAATGAATCATCATAATTTTACCAAATTACAATGAACTTAAGTTTATTACTCTATGTGCACACGTTTCTTTATTTTGCACCACCAAATACTTATTTTACCTTATTTATCAAAATACGCTTTTTTGATTAGTATACAATAATACAATGTAATAACTTATTATTAATACAGGGTAGTACATACACTACACCCCTGGCCTTTAAGGAAAAAATATTACTGATACTATTATTATTAGTAGATATTTTTTTATTTTTTTTTTTTTTATTTCACTATTGAATGCATTCATATTATTATATACTTTAGTAATTAACAAAACATTTATATTATACAATTATAAGGTTTTAATCTATCTTTATGTATTTCCTTAAGTTTGTCATTAATTTTTTATTAATCTAAACGACGCCAAACCAGGGATGATGTGTTATCCGTGGGGTAACTACTATTTAACGTTTGTTTTTTTAATTTTTTGTTCAATAATTTAATTATGGTTTGCTCTGTATAACCGTTATTGGTGGCTATTTTCAGAATACACCTCAATTCTTTATTATAATTTGTGTTCATCAATGGGATGTTAATTAATCTATCCAAAAATGAGTGGAAAGCTGACATTTTAATGTTATGAGGATGGTTAGATGAACTAGGGATGATGGCGTCCGTATACGTTGGTTTACGATATATGCTAAAATCTAAGGAAGAATTAGTTCGTGTTATCGTCATATCCAAAAAATTAATTGAGTGGTTCGCTTCAATTTCGAGTGTGAAATCTATGCTGAGATATTGGGAATTCAACCAAGTAAGAAAATAATTAAGCAGTCGTCAGTACCGTTCCAAAGACATAAAACGTCGTCAACATATCTGTACCAAAAAATAATATGTTTATAGTATGGGTTGTTAGATCTCCGCTAACAAGGGTGATAAAGGAGATCCAATAGGTAAACCGTCTGAGAACTTATAAAATCTATTGTTATAACTAAAATAATTTTGTTTAATGCAAGTATCAAAAATAAATTTCAGTTCGTTACGTAGAGACAAATCTATAACATCGCGGTCTAGGTAACTATTGACAACTTCTGTCAGAATATTAATCGGAATAGAAGTAAAAAGGCTAACTACATCAAAGGAAATCAATTTAGAATGTTCTGGAATGCTTATATTTTTAATTTTGTCAATTAGTTGTACAGAGTTCTTAACAGAAAAAGCAGAATTGAAGTTAGTATAAGTGTTGAAAAAGTTAATGAAACCCCTGCATAGCTTGTAGGCAGGAGCATTACAGTAAGAAACTATTGGTCTAATCGGTATGCCTTCTTTATGAATTTTTGGTAATCCATATAGAATAGGAGCCGATGGGTTCATAACCGAAAATTTCCAACCATCGTTACCAAAAACTGTTTTACACTTACTAATACATTTACTGACCGATAGTTTAAAAGAAGAAGTTGGATCTTTTTTATGCTCTATTGCCTTGCTGACTGAAATAAATTCATAGATTTTACTTATATAGTCTGCGTTATTGAGGATTGTAATTGTATTGCCTTTATCAGCCTTACAAGCTATCAAGTCAAAATCACACAACTTTTTCTTTATTGAACTTATTGTTTTTTTTGTATAATTAGAAGAAGAAGAAAAACACTCACTCATACCTTTTTTAATCTGCAGTGCACATGTTGATTTTAGCTGGATCGATTCGTTGTATAAAGCTGATTCTGCGTCTACTGCAAGATTCTCGAACGAATGCAGGTTGTTATTTACTGGTGGAGAATAGTTTATTCCTTTGCTCAAAAGCTCGATTTCTGTATTGTTGAACGCAACACCAGATAAGTTTTTAAAACGTGGATGAAAATGAAAGTCATCTGTGCAACCTGCGTTATCGCTGTTTAGTGGTTGCACCTCAGGAAAATTTCGATTGCGCAATTTAGCAATTTTTGTCTTCTGTCTCACGTATTGGACATGCGACAGTTCAGCTGTTTCTTCACCCACCCTCCTATCATAACTGTCAAATTCAGCCGCGTGTAAGCGAGCTAGCAACTCAGTATGGACAACTTTCAGATGTAAAGATAAATTGTCTCTTGTAGAATACCATTTACGGAGGACATTATCTCTCCAACTACAGCGCGCTAGATGAATGGCTCTTCTTCCTTCAGTTGATGTGGTCTTAGATTTTATGTATGTGTAATCAGGCACAATTTTAAACTTTTTACACTTTTTACACAAATATTATTATCTAATGTTAAATTGGAGTATATTGTGCCCAATGTGCAGTTCTTTTTATCGGTAATGCCTGTTATTTTGCATCGCCGCTCTGTATTTATTTTAATATCTTCATCACATTTGTTTAGTTTAATAAGTGATATATCTGACCCTGTATCGATTAGAAAATTAAGTTTTGTTTTGAGTTTGCTTTGTGAAGTATACATTTCAATGTAGTTATTTAAATTATTAGATATATGATATACTTTCAATAGGTTTTTTATTAAACTTGTAGGTCCTGAAACTCTTGTTCCAATCCCTGGATATGGTTTTCTCTCCTGGGGGGAGAGTTCATCCCGTTTTTTGACTCTTGATTTGAGATACAATTTATTCTGTTAGTTAGACTTATACTTGGAATATTTCGGTACTGTTGACCTTGAAAATTATTATTAGAAGTGTTCCTAAACTCCCTTGTTTGGTATCTAACCTTTGGTGTATATCTGTATCCTTGGCTTTGATTACCGGCCCTCGGAGTATTTCCATATGTTTGACCCCGATAAACTGCCCTTGGATTATTCCAGTGTCTTTGATCCTGATTATTGACTCTTGGAATGTTCCTATAAAGTTGACTACCACTCTGATTATTTGGTCTTCCAAATCTTTGACCCCTATAATTATTTGTCCTCATTTCTACATTTCTATCATATTTACTATATTGCGAGTTTATATAATTTACTTTAGTGTTCTTTGTCGCAACACTTTGATTTGCCGCATCCATCTCTTTTGCGAGCTTAATAGCGTCTGCAAAAGTGGTGGGTCTGGCTGCAACGATGAATGATTTTTGAGGTTCAGATAGACCTTCCTTGAAAATATTCAATGCTAATTGTTCATTTAACTTTTCGATGGTATTGGTATCACCATTCACTATTGTTTCTTTATTTAATTTGCTTAATTTTAAAATGATTGATTCTATTTTTGATATATAAACATCTATTGTCGACCCGTTTTGCACTGCATGCGATAGCTGACCGTACCGTATCCTTATTGGGATAGTAATTTGTTAATAAGTTCTTTAATTCAATAAAATCTTTTGGAACAGCACTATTTCCTAACCTTATTTTAGAACTAGCCTCTATCTTAATCGACCAAATAAATTTAATTAACTTTGCCTTTTCTACGTCATTTGCTAAAGAATCGCACACCAATTCTGTTATATTTAAAAAAAATTCCAGTTCCACGAATTTTCCTTTAAATTCGGGAATTATCTTCATGGACTGATACAAGTCAAAGTTAGCCATTTTATTTTCTATATGTTCCTCAAGATTACCAGAATTTATTGTTTCACTTAAAATTTTAATTTGTCGTTCTGTGATATTAAAAATTGTCGTTCTGTGACATTAAGATTTATTTTATGCATGATAATGCCCGGCCGCACACAGCTCTAAACAGACACTAATTTCTGCAACAGCACCGCATTAATATAATAATCCATCCTACGCGAAGCCCAGATTTAAACCCTATAGAACACAACGCTTTTTGATACGTTTTCTCTAAAACTTTAATAACTCGACAAGGAGTATCCACACAGAAAATTTCCTAGTATCATTTTGCAAGGTTTCTAAACTCTCTATAAAATGGCCGATTTTGATTTTTGAATGAAATATCGAGCAAGTTCATTTACAGTTTCAAACAGCAGCAAATTTTTATTTTTTTTAGACACCTTTTGTTTTACTCAAAAAAGTCATAAAAAAACAAAATAAAATAAAACGGTTTCCAGTATCGAAAAGAAAACAAAATTTCCTTCAACTAGAAACAAAAATTTTTTTTGAAAGGTATTATTTCATCAAGAAACAAGCGTTCAAATCTTGGTATTTTTTCGAAGAAAATTTCTGTTCCGTTTTTTAATTGGCGCAGTGTATATTTGACCAACTCACCAATAAAATACACGGCAACTGCAATTACTGCTATTTCCGCTGTTGTTCTTGCGGTTCTATCGTAATCATTACTGTTGTTGTTGTTGTTGTCTAATACGATGTTTTCCTTCACTACGGGTTCTTTACTTCCACCGCTTCCCATGTTGTTTTTGTTTTATTTATTTTTTGATTTCACAATATTTTTAAAACTTTTGTTTCATGTAAACCCAATTTTTGGTTTAATATTTGGCTTTCTGATTTCGCAATCACCTTTTACTTTCTTTTACTCTAGTGAAATAAAGTATAGTAATCATGAAAATTTTGGACCTTGAAATTTTTAGAGATTTATCTGTTTTGAGGTCCCCTGAGTCCGAAAAAGTGGGTTTCGAAATGGTGTCTGTCTGTCTGTCTGTCAGTCTGTCAGTCTGTCAGTCTGTCAGTCTGTCAGTCTGTCAGTCTGTCAGTCTGTCAGTCTGTCAGTCTGTCAGTCTGTCAGTCTGTCAGTCTGTCAGTCTGTCAGTCTGTCAGTCTGTCAGTCTGTCAGTCTGTCTGTGTCCTCTCTACAGCCCAGATGGTTTAACCAATCGAACTGAAACTTCAGATTTAAGCTTTTTTGATAAATTGGGAGGTCTCAGTGAATTTTACTCCAAATCGGCTAACCGGAAGTGCCCACTTTCTTGGTCCAGAAAATTTATTTTGCAAATATCTTAAAAAGTATAAGGTTTCAAAAAAACTACTTAATACAAAATGTTTCCAAAAATTAAAAACAAATAAAAATAAAAAAATAAAATTTAAAAAAAAAAAATTTAAAAATTAAAAAAAAAATTAAGAAAAAAATAAAATTTCTCAAAATTCTCTGTTCGTAAAAGAAAGTCATGTGTTGGCCAAACCTCCATTTTTTTGATAATAACTGATTTTTAGTTCTCATGTAAACATATTTTTGGTTTTGTAAGTAAACCTAAACTCATGCCACAAGTTTTATTTTACTTGTGTATACGCGGCTTACACAAAGTAACTTTTTTATTATCAACTTACTTTTATCTGTACATATGTATATATAGTATCTTATTTCTTTGTATTCACTGTAACTTATATATTATATTTATTTTTATCATCGTCTTTTTCATCGTTTTAAATATTTGTTTCTATTATAACATTTTTTTTTTTATGATCACTTGTCACGGTTGCCATGTGCTAAACTTTCTCACTTGAGCACTTCACATTAAAAGAAAACTCCACTTTTTGTTTTTATTTAGATCTTTATTCTTTCACTCATACTTCCTTTCTGCCTATTGTCGATCAACGCGTTTTACAAAATATTTAACGTGTTAATCTTTTTAATGAATCATCATAATTTTACCAAATTACAATGAACTTAAGTTTATTACTCTATGTGCACACGTTTCTTTATTTTGCACCACCAAATACTTATTTTACCTTATTTATCAAAATACGCTTTTTTGATTAGTATACAATAATACAATGTAATAACTTATATTTAATACAGGGTAGTACATATACTACAATAGGTTTTAAAAAACATTGTGAACCAAAAAAAAAACCATACATACAAATAACAATACCGTGGTGGTTTGGCGTCTATTGGAGGGGGGGACCAAAGTTGAGTAGATTAATCTACCAGCTCCGTAACCTTCCAGTAGGGTGCGCGTCACGTGAGCTGTTCTGGTCTTGTCATTAGACAGCTGCGTGATGGGTACAATTGTGTAAGGGGTAACCTGTTCACAATTCGCAAGTGTACGTATTGCCTCCTCGTGGCAACCACTGGTAACTAAGGCCACTTGGCACATTTTTGGCCATTTGGCACAGGCTAAAGTACGGCGCTAAAGGAGAAAACCTTGACAAAAAACCCTAATCTAAGGTGGAACAGCATATGCCGAAAGATGAATGGCTGATAGGTTAATCAGCCCAAAATATGCGGACTCTGGATACAAGGCACCCTCCAGTTTTATTTAGCCTTCTTTTAGTAAAGCAGGGTGACCTACAGGTGATTTGCAATTCCCAGCAACTTGTAAGAGTAAAATCAAATGGAATACGGGGCAGGAGTAGGAATATACGGGAGTGGGACAACCCTCTCGAGGTCCTTGAGCTCCAATGCTACCGTCTTTCTAGCGGAACTACATGTTGTAGTAAACATCTAGGAGGGAGAGCAATAAGCCCAGATAGTATGTATCACGTACCGGGAAGCATTATTATCAGGTTCATTAAGAACCTGAATATTGACTGGACGGATAATTAAGCAGGGACCAGCACAATAGATCTTTTAGGTCGCAGTGCGAAGTGGCTGATCGCCCGCATGGCCCCCCCCCCAATAATAATAATAATAATAATAACAATACCAAATAATTTAGTATCTTATATTCACATCTCATATTTCCTATTAGAAAACATATTTGGTTCACTAGATTTTTAGCAACCAGAAAAATAAAAACCAAACGATTATGTTAAATTGTTTTCGCCAAAAAACATCAAACATCAAAAAAAATTGATGTACATCGAAAATCATGTACTTTTCGTAAAAAAACATCAATGTTTTTTCGATGTACATCAATTTTACGAAATGTATATTTTTTCATAAATCAACTACAACAACAAATTAGAAACGTCAATTTTTAGTTGTCAAAGTTGTCAATTAGAGTTTTTGTGTCTTGATTTTATTTAATTCGATTAAAATAATTAAGCACAACAAACAAACAAAAGGATAATAAAAATAGTAACGGAAAAAACCGAGCAAACGGCGCAGTGGTTAAAGCTGCGGCGTTTGGATCGGGAGGTACCGGGTTCGAATCCCGATAGGGGCGGGATGCAAAAGGGATTTTTCATCATCTGATTACGATCGGTGATGACGATGAACACAACTATGACCCCCTGTTGAGAGTGCAGAATCCATGGGCCGACCCACCTTTCATGTCAGCACTATAGGTTGGCATGAAGCAATGCAATGTGCAGGTGGTTTATCCAAAGCGGGTCTATAGCCGTACGTCCTCGATTTGGCTAATACTGCGTAAAGTAGGACGTAAAATTAACTGCGAAAGAGTTGGGAGTGCCTTGAGCCCCAGAAAAGATTGCATAGTTTAAAAAAAAAAAAAAAAAAAAAAAAAAAAAAAAAAAACGGAAAAAACTGTTTATATTTAAAATTTTATTTAAACGATTAAAATAATTAAACAACAATTAAAATGATTTAAAATCAAGACACAAAAAACTCGTGTATTCACAACTTTGACAAATACAAAACGAAGTTTCTATTTTTGTTGTTGTTAGTAACGTCAAAAACAACATCAATTTGGTTTCGTGTACTTTTCGCACCACAAAATTTACATTGATTTGAAAAAACGAAAAGAATTCGACAGTAATATTGTACATATTTGTTCGTATTGGATTTTTTAAAATGCATACACGGTGAAGTATTTGGCCTTTGGAATGCGCTGTAAAACCATTTATCAACTTTCGACGCTCACGGAGATTTCCCGACACCGCAACATTGCCAGCATAATAAGCTTAACAGCAATATTCATAATTTCACCAATTTTCCGGGCAACTGTAATATTAGTTATGTTCTATATTTTAAATTTTTTAATTTGTTTGAATTGCTTTTAAATCTGTTTTTATATTTTAGGTCATTTGCGGATTCTATTCTCAATCTGAACTCGTCATCAATACCAAACCGGTCATCTAAGCTTGGTAATGTTACTAACGCTACATGTGTAGACTTTGAATTCATCAATGCTCGTAGTTTGTTCTGCCATATCGACCAATTAAGAATATTTATCAGTAAACAAAATCTTGACATATTTTGTGTTGCAGAAACTTGGCTCACTAATAGAATTAATAATGAATCTGTTGCACTGAACGGTTATAATATCTTGAGATATGACAGAACGCATAAAATTGGCGGAGGCGTTTGTCTCTACTATAAGAAATGGTTTAAGGTTAAGCTCGTTCATTCTTCTACTTATGGTATTATTGAAGTTCTGATGGCTGAACTGATACTTCCTTCAATTACTGTTTTGATTGTTGTCTGTTACATACCTAAAAAACCAGTGCAAGCCGATTTAGATAATTTCCAGGAAATCCTCTCCTCACATGTTTCAAACTATAGTCATTTCATTATAGGCTGTGATATGAATATTAATATGCTCGCTAACTCGCACAAATTTCACGATCTTTTAAAAGTTAACCACTTAATTTCGGTTCCATTTTCACCAACCCGTGGTGGAGCTTGGCTTGATCAATTTATTGTATCTGAGTCGGATTACTTTAGGGTTGTAAGGTCTAGTCAATATAATCTCCCAGATATATCTGACCATGACTTACTCGTCATTTCGTATAAAGTTAAATTAAACCGTGTGAAAATTGAATACAAACATATCTACGACTATAGCCAATTGGACACAGAGTTGATCATGAATTATTTTTCGAATTTTAATTAGCTTTATGCATTCGACTTATAACGTCAACTCTTTATTCCAATCATTTTATGACTGCCTGTATGACATCCATAATAATTGTGTTCCTATTAAGCAAATAGTAGATAACGAATCTGTGGCTCCGTGGCTAAATACCCGTATCACTACAAGTATGTCAGTGAGGGACCGAGCGTTTGCTAAATATAAAAGATCATCCAACTTAAAGTACCTGGAGCTATATCGCATTGAACGCAACAGAGTAACTAGCTTGATAAGAAGTTCTAAACAGAGTTACTTCTTTGGTAACTGTAAACTAGCTATGAAACGAATCTGGAATAACATCCACAGAGTTGGATTGGGGAAAAGTAAGTCTGATATTTTAACTGATATGGATCCCTCAGTCATCAACCGTTATTTTTGTGGTGGACAGGCTGCGTCTGTCACTCTTCCACTACCTAACTTTGACATTACAAACACTATTGAGCAAATGTATTTCTCTTTTAGTAGTGTCGGTGAAATCGACGTTGTCAAAGCTGTTTATCAGATAAAATCTAACTCGCCTGGTCATGATAAAATTAATCTGAAATTCTTAAAGGCTATTTTACCACATATTGTATCGCAATTGACCTACCTTATTAATACTTGTATCATGCAGTCTATATTTCCAGATATCTGTAAAACAAACATTGTGATTCCCATAATGAAAAAAAAGAATAACGACTCCTTGGATAACCTTAGACCGATTAGTCTGGTATCGATTTTATCTAAAGTTTTCGAGATTATACTCCGGGATCAGATCAGCCAGCATTTAGTAAGGCATAATTATTTAAACCAATTTCAATCTGGATTTCGTAATAATCACAGTACTAGCACCACTCTGCTTCATGTTGTTGATGATCTTGCACACCATCTTGACAAAAAAAACTCGTTTATCGTGTTAATACTATTGGATTTCTCTAAAGCATTTGACTCTCTAAATCACATACTGTTATTACAAAAGCTGTTGCTTTTCTTTAACTTTGATAAAACATCCCTTAAACTTTTGCACAGCTATTTATCCGAAAGATATCAAAAAGTAGTCATAAATGGTAAAGAATCGGGTTCTGAACGAATACCGACAGGTGTATTTCAAGGAACCATTCTTGGCCCAACGTTATTTTCCCTGTTCATAGACGATCTGCCGCTTGCAATAAAATATTCCAAATATCACATGTATGCTGATGATTGTCAATTATATCTTGGTGGTACTAGTGATAATATTCTGGAAATTTTCAATAATGTTAACCTAGATCTATCTAATATATTGGTATGGTCAAAATCGAATGGAATCTCATTGAACATCGCGAAAACACAGGCAATTTTCATTTCTAGGAATAATTTCTCAATTATTCTTGATATCTTTAATTAATATCTTTTAATAATATAAAAATTCCATTTCTAAATCATGTAAATAACCTTGGAATCTGTATTAACAGTAGATTTACCTGGGATTCTCAAGTCATTAATGTTTGTAATAAAATTAATTCTATTTTATATGGACTGAAGCTTCATAAACACATATGTCCCAAAAATATTCGGGTTTTGCTTTCGAAATCACTAGTAATACCCCATGTATTATATTGTGAATTCCTCTATTTAAGTTGTGATTCGATTTCTTGCAATATTCTACAAGTTACTCTGAATAATATTGTGAGGTATGTCAACGGATTAAGGAAATATGATCATATTTCTGCAATGTTTAAGGAATTGCTCGGCTGCACAATGATTCAGTTCTTTTATTATAGAGCGATGCTACTACTATATAAAATTATTAATAATCGGGTTCCTTTGTACTTATACAATAAAATAAAAATTGGATCTATTCGCAATGGCAGCATAATTCTGCCAGCCAACCGATCCAATGTCTACAATAACTCACCCTTGTTTACAACTTTTACAATTTGGAATAGGGTTCCGGTTGAGATTAGAAGTGCAAGACCTTTATCAAAATTTAAATCTTTTGGTTTTTGATTTTATTAAAAATAATTTCTAATTAGTGTTTGTTTATATGTTATATTTTATAAGTTTATACTGTACACTATTGTAACTAGATAATAGTTGGAATAGAAAAGCTATATGCTTTATTCCATGTTGTTGATAAATAAATAAAAAATAAATAAATAAAATTAAGGAGCGCATATCTCTTTGTCTCACTCTCACCCATAAAAAGGAACAAGGTAAATTATATAACGCTCTATACCGTGTGAATTACACTTGCATAATATTCGTTTGAATAACATTGTTTTGAAGTTGAAGTTCAATTTATGTCAATCGCTTTATCAGCTGTAATATTTTACTGTTTTTTGTGAAATAAAGTGATTTGCTTGATAAAACCTGTGATTTTTGTGGTATGTAGATGTGATATATAGATGTGATATATTGATGTGATATTATAGAATGATCTGATTGATAAAATCTGTGTTTAATTGTACAATATAATTTGATTTTTAAAATCAGTCTTTTTGTGCCGGAAATTTTATATTTCGTCAGTGTAAATTATATTTACATATTAGTTATTGATTGCTGTTTAAAATGAGTACGAATAAAAAATTATCGGGATGAAAAGAAATCGCGATCATTTGGATAAAACACAGGCAAGTTCTTTGTTAAAATATTTAGACACAAATTTACCTCTAGTAGGTACACAGAATTCTTTGGTTGAAGACACTACTGCGATTAGTTCTACTTTAAATGATTGTAGTACAATACAGTCTAGTTCGAATACTCCCCTGATTGACGATCAAATAATTCTAGATCCAAATTTAGTATCTAGATCTGTTACACTAGATAAAAATGATTTAGAAAAATTAAGTGTTGATTAAACTGTCTTAAATTCTTCTCACGAAGTTGAACATAATTTGCATGTTTTAGTTGATTTAAGTGATCCAGGGAAATGGCCAAAGCTAAGTGAAAAGATTATTCATAATTGTAGAAAATGGTCCCGTACAAGTTGATAATTTAAAGTTCCCTATTAAGAATAAAAGAAAGTTCAATCCAAATATTTAAGATAGGGTGATGTCAAATGAACAGATCGTTAAACGAAATTGGCTTATATATTCTATTTCAACGGATGCCGTATTTTGTTTTTGTTATAAATTGTTTACTTCTCGTTGTGATGATAATATGACTC
Source organism: Tipula vernalis (assembly GCA_958295665.1). Lineage (NCBI taxonomy): Eukaryota > Metazoa > Arthropoda > Insecta > Diptera > Tipulidae > Tipula > Tipula vernalis. The sequence continues at coordinate 199,563,956 of OY282559.1, read as the reverse complement.
TTATTAATCAAAGATCTACAGATTGGAACCATTTAATCAGATTAGTTCAGTCACATGAAAATAGCGTGAACCATTTACAATATTTTAAACCATGGAAATAATTAGAAAAACGCTTAAGATCAAATACAACTATAGATTTTAATCTTCAACGACAAATGACTGCAGAAGTTCGACACTGGAGGGTAGTGCTTAAGCGGTTAATAATATTTGTTGAATTTTTAGGAACATAATCACTTGCATTTCAGGGAAAATCTGAAGTGTTGTATGATCCAAGTAATGGGAATTTTCTAAAACTGGTTGAATTTGTAAGTAAATTTGATCCTGTGCTTTCTGAACACCTTCGAAGAATAAATAATAACGAAACTAAAAACAAATACTTGAGCAAAAATATTCAAAACGAGTTAATTCAAATTATTTCACATTCAGTAAAAGATAAAATTATTTCATTAATATTAAATGCAAAATATTATTCTATAATAGTTGATTGTACTCCAGATAAGAGGCATGAAGAGCAATTAACCTTAATTATTCGATTCCTTTGTTATGAAAACTCTATGTTTGAAATCAGAGAACATTTCATAACATTCTTAGAAGCCAACGTTACTAAAGGAGCTGGTCTTACTGAAATTGTATTGAATGAATTGTGCGAAATGGGGCTCTTACTGGAAAATTGAAGAGGTCAGGGTTACGATAATGGTTCAAACATGAAAGGCAAACATCTTATACGAACTAAAGAGCCAAGCGCTTTTTTTGTACCGTGCTCGTCCGGGACGAGTCGTCCCATACATTAAACTTAGTTGTTAATGGTGCGGCACAATGATCCCGAGACGCTGTTAGTTTATTTGATATTGTTCAAAATTTGTATGTGTTCTTTTCGAGTTCTGTTAAAAGATGGGCAGTATTAAAAATACATATTAATAATTGTACTCTTAAACCAATTTGTACCACAAGATGGGGAAACCGAATTAACGCCCTAAAACCATTAAAGGAACAATTGGGATATATTTATGAAGCTCTTATCGAAGTTTCAACGTTTGGTGATGCATCTACAGTAAATACTGCAGAAGCTTTGGGAGGTAAAATTTTAGAATTTAAGTTTATATGTGCGTTAAATATTTGGCATACAATTTTAGAGACTATTAATACGAGTATATGTAGTAAGCAAATACCTCCAAAATCCCAAAACGAATATTTTAGCTGCAATAAAACAGCTTCAATCTACAATAAAGTTTCTTCAAAGTTGAGAACAGATAACGAATTTGAATTTTTTTTGCAAATGTCAACAAAAATTGCTGACGAACTAGAAGTTCCCAATTGCTTTCCAAACCCAAATGTTTTACGATCTCGTCGAAAGAAGTCTTTATTTGGCTATGAAGGAGTGGATGAACCTATTGTGGACCCAAAGCAAAACTTTAAAATTGAATTTTATTTTAAAATCATTGATCAATCAATTTCATCAATAACAGAAAGATTTCAGCAATTATCCGAACATACAAATATTTTTTCATTTTTATACGACATTCAATTATTATCTGTCATGTCTCTTGAAGATTAAAAAAAAAATTGTAATCATTTAAAAAAGGTGTTAACTAACGGAAGTACTTCATATATCGACGATAAGGACTTATTAAATGAACTTAAATGTTATCGACGTTATTGGAACCGAACACTGTCTCTCTTGATATCCTAAACTATATTTTTAGCAACAACTTAACTTGCATTTCCAAATACAGTCATTGCTCTTAAAATTTTGTTAACAGTGCCTGTTTCTGTAGTAACTGGAGAAAAAAGCTTTTCTAAATTAAAACTTATTAAAAATTATTTGAGGAGCACTATGTCACAAGAAAGATTAAATGGTTTAGCTATCATGTCAATCAAAAAAAATTTGATAGATAAACTCGACTACTGTACTTTAATTGAGAAATTTGCCACGATTAAAGCACGAAATATTAATTTTTTACAATAAATTGTTTATAAATGAGATTAACTTGTTTTTAGTCATCGCTTTGAATTATTTTATATTATTTAATTTAATTTTTCTAATGTTATAGGATAACAGAGTATGGATTTTGTGTTGTTTATAAGCGAGGAATAGGCCTACTGGGGATACCTCAATAAAAAACGCATCATTTTCTAACCACTTTGTGCCATTCTACATTAAGGTTTATACCATCAGCTATAAAATCTATCTGCTTTGACATAAGTTATAAGTCTGAAAGAAATTTACTTAATGAAAGGTACTTCAGGTGATGTGCAATAGAGATAATAAATATACGTATACATACATAAATATGTATGTAAGTATATACTAAATTAATAATAAACTTGACCAAAAATTATATACATATATTGAATAAAATAAGTACAAATTATTTGGGCGCAATAAAATGTAAAACTGCACCAGGCGCTAAAGTGCTTGGGGACCGCCCCTGCAGAGGAGTTATTATTTGTGTGGGTACTTGCTTCATTGTTGGATGTTCCCATTCGCCTTAAACTCTCGCCTCCTCATCTTCATCAATTGACCCCGGATTGTCTGCTTTGCCTTGATGACTTCTGCCTTTTCTCCATAGCTCTATTTGACACGAACTTTTGAAACTTATTGCAAAAACTAACCGATTGATTGGCAATTATGTGTTATTTCTGACGAACACCGTTGTCCGTATTCTGGATACGGTTTTATAAAAATCACGCGATCGTTTAAAAAAAACGTGGTTACAACCGCAATTAATAACAGTCTCTACGACCTTCAATTGATGCTTAAAATTTTCAGTTTTTCCTTTTATTGCATAGCATCTAGATACGCTGATGATTTTTTGTCAAATATTATCACAGACAAAACTTCTGTTTTACGCCGTACAATCACCACACCTTTATTAAATTTAGGCTAGTGGATTTCGGTATCCCGGTTGAGCCCCAAAAATGTATGGATTCCCATATGATCCTTTAGAATCAAAAGAAAACCATTTTCTTTTCTCCACAAACCAAAACACAATTCACTTCAATATACTACAATTTTTATTTTTATGTATAATATATAAATAACACCGTCTTCCGACTTGTTCATATCACATTGACCGTTGCACAACAACTGCTCTCTCTTTTCTTGCAGTACCTCTCAAATCAGCTACGTTAACAATATTATTTTTAATACCGTTTATTATGTGAAATCATCAGAGCTGAACTGATAATTAAAAGGCCCCACATATATGTATGTATATATATATATATATATATATATATATATATATATATATATATATATATATATATATATATATATATATATATATGTATATATATATATGTATATATTATATAATGCCATTCCATTCTTACATAAAAATGGGATTTTGGGAGTCATTGTCTCAAAAATTGTTCGCACTATTGGGTATACGTAAAAGTAAGTTCCGTTTTTTGGTTAAAGTTACATGTTTATTTAGCAAGTATATAAGAGTGGTACATTATTCAAAGTATGCTCCATTAGAAGCCACAACCTTCGCCCATGTTTTAGGTAATTCACGGATTCCCTTTCTGAAAAAGTCGCCGTCTTTTGAAGCTATCCAATCGTCAAGCCAATTTCTGATACATTCGTAAAATATGAACAGTAAGTCTTGAACGGCTGACTGCATCGACCGGAATAAATAGTAATCCGAATGAGTAATGTCTGGCGAATATGGCGAGTGGAATACAACTTCCCAGTCCTGTCCTTCTAGGTAGGTTTTAATGACCCTTGCAGTATGTGGTTTTACGTTTTCATGCTGCAAAATCCGTTTATTGTGTCTAGTCTCCCATTCTGATCGATTATCTTGGATAGCTCGCTGCAAACGTTTTATTTGCCGTCGGTAGACTTCGCCATTAATAGTTTCAAAAGGTTTCAGTAGCTCGTATATACAACGCCATTCATATCCCACCAAATACAGAGCGTAACCTTAATACAATAAACATTTCGCTTTGGCTGTGATGAACCAGCTCTACCAAGCTTAACCCAAGCTTTTTTACGTTTAAGATTCTCGTAGTAAATCCTTTTTTCATCCTACTCCAGTTGCAGGTCGATGCAGAAAACCCTTTCTTTGTTCTCTTTGAAGAAGCAGAGGAGAAGAGGAGAAGAAAGTCTGTTCAACAGTATTTCTAGACGTTGCACAAGCATTTGATAGAGTGTGGCATGAAGGACTTAACCACAAGTTAAGAAATCTTCTACCAATGCAATTTGCTAAGATACTGGAATCTTACTTGAAAGATAGGTTCTTCAGGATTAAGTTAGATGACACATTTTCTGAATTGAAAGAAATCAATGCAGGAGTTCCACTGGGCAGTGTATTAGGGCCGGTTTTATATCTACTATACACTTATGATCTTCCCACATTAGAAAACCACACAGTGGCGACTTTTGCACATGACAAGGCGATCTTAGCTGTTGGAAAAAGCAACGAAGAATCAACACGGAAGTTACAATCAGCTATAACTCAAATTTATAAATAAACAAAAAGATGGAGAATAAAACTAAATGAAGCTAAATCAGTTCATATCAACTTCACAAACAGACGATTCGAACATATTCCGATTACCATAAATCGGGAAATAATACCACATGCGAACACAGTTAAGTATCTCGGCATGACCCTGGTTGCTAAACTACGATGGAAAGCACACGTCAAGAAGAAAAGTGAAGAATTAAGACTTAAATACAAAAAAATGTATTGGCTGATGGGAAGAAACTCTTCTTTATCAACATACAAGTTTCTACTTTATAAGCAAATATTTAAACCGATTTGGACTTATGGTATACAGCTTTGGGATTGTACCAAACAGAGCAACGTAAATATCATCCAAAGATTTTAGAATATGATATTAAGGAAAATCGTTGATGCACCTTAGTATGTCAGAAACAATGACCTTCATAGGGACCTTAAAATGAACCTCATCTTAAACGAAATCCAGGAAAAAGCACGGAGACATGAAGAAATGCTCCGCCAACATGTGAACATTGAGGCAACTCAGCTCCTAAGCATCACGAATTTAGTACGCAGACTTAAAAGGACCAAACCTTTTGAGCTGGTGTGATTATCAGCTTAAACAGCATTGTCCTGATCTAAAATCCACTACAAAGATGTGGTTTACTTCAATTTAACAGACACTATGGAACGCCAATGGGAAGAAGCTTAGATAAATTTAAGTTAGTAAATTAAGTCAGAAACAAATTGCTCATTCGTCCAGGAGACTAGATTGTAATTACATAAAATAAATAAATAAAATTTATTTTAAATAAAAACAATAAAAATAAAAAAAAAATTAAACCTCTTTGTGCATATACTATCAGAAAAAAATGTCCAAAGTAAGATTCTACAAGTAAACGATGACTTTCAGCTGGGCTTTTCAATATAGTAAAAAAATACAACAATACTTTCCACAAACCACGATTATTTGGTACAAAACTCTTCATTTTAAAGCGAATAAAAAACTGTGTTTATTTTTTAATCAAATATCATATACTATGTTTTAAAGGTTATGAAGAGACTTTTCAAAAATATGTATTACCAGATTCACACAATACACAAGAGGACAATTACGCCATTAGAAAACCGGAACATACTTTTACATAAACCCAATATATTTATTCGATTTATAAGTAAAAAAAAATGTTTCGTTGCACTCTTTCATTCTCGAGTTACACTCTCTAACATTTTTTCTCATTTTCAAAGAGTTTTGGGTATATGTATGACATTTTTAATCATATTTTCGGAACTGTTTGACCGATTTTGGTTTTTTCAATGGTTTCTCAAACCTAGAAGAGTACAGACAATTATGATTTTATTATTTTTCTTTAATTTTTAGTTTTGGAATTTTCTGTTTATTGCTATCTCGATAGCAAAAAAAGTATTTGTTTTAATTTTTTTAATTAATGGTAAGTCAATTGGAACACCAAGGAAATAGTTTTCACACTACTATTGCTAAATAATATTACAACGAGTGATAATGAGAAGCCAAAGAGAGGTTTAATAGAATAGTTACTTGATAGTGGTTGTACAGACCAAATCAGATACAGATGATTATTTTGAAACAAGCTGTGAAAGTAAAAATTGGTGACGGTATAATATTAGAAGCTACAGAAGTTGGAGATATCAAAACTTATTTCCCAGTCTATGGACAAAAAATAGAAGTTAAAGCTATTCAAAAATCACAGTCAAAAATTCAGTTGTTTCAAGAGGGATTAACAAGAATATAATAACCCATATGAAAAAATTATAGCTGTTGCAATTAAAGACGAAAGACTATATAAGATGACAAGTTATGTAAATGAAGAAACGTTGATAGCAAACATGAGTAAAAGTAATACGAGGGCGAATCAAAATGTCTTGCAATATCATATGAAAAAAAAAGAGTGAGTGAGACAGCAATATTTTTATTTTTCGACGTAATCTCTTTTAAGGTTTATACATTTGTTACATCGATCAATTAACTTGTCTAAGCCCTCTAAAAAAAAGTTTTCTTTTGCTCCATAAAATATTCATTTACAACAGACTGTACTTCAGAATCACTGGAAAATTTCCGGCCCCCTAATTTTTTTTTCAAATTGGAAAACAGAAAGTAATCACTGGGTGCCAAGTCTGGACTGTATGGTGGATGCGGAATTTCTACGAAGCTGCAGTCCTTTAATGCAGCTTGAGCAACTTTTGCCTTGTGCACTGGTGCATTGTCGTGAAGAAGGAAGGTTTTTTTTCTAACTTTCTTTGGCCGTTTTTCCCGGATCGCTTTTTTCAATTTTCGCAAAACCTTTGCATAATAGATGCCTGTGATTGTGGTTTTCGGTGGCATATAATCAATCATCAATATCCCTTCAGCATCCCAAAAAATTGTTGTCAAAACCTTACCAGCAGACGGTTGAGTTTTGAATTTCTTTGGTGGTGGTTCACCACGTTTAATCCATTGCATGGATTATTGTTTGGATTCCGGATCCCAATGATGAATCCATGTTTCATCGCCTGTTATTATGTTATCAAAGAAGTTTTCTGGATCTTCTTCATACATTTCTAAAATCGCCTTTGAAGTTTGAACACGAATTTTCTTTTGTTGTGCAGTAAACAAACGGGGAACCCATCGCGCACTTACTTTTGACATGTGAAGGTGGTCATGCAATAAGGTATAAGTGGTACCATATGAAAGGGAAAGTCTCCACTCCAACCGCGAAACAGAAATACGGTGATCCTCTAATACAATTGATTCTGGCAAAAGTATGTTTTCATGGCTAATAGCATCTGCGGGACGACCCGGGCGGTTGTCGTCTTCTAATGACTTCCGACCACTTTTGAACAATTTTACCCACTTTGTTACTGTGGAATATGATGGTGCAAATTCGCCGTAAACTTTTGATATGTAATTGAATATATAAATTGAATTGCGTCCATCTTTACAGAAAAATTTAATAACGGCGCGATATTCAATTTCATTCATTTTGAATTTTTTTCAAAACACGGGCTACTAAATTGAAGAAAACAAACGAACTGTAAAATTTACATCGAATTTTGTTTCTATAAGTTTCACCGCGACAAATTTTTTTTTAAAAAAATATATAGTTATCTCACTCACTCTTTTTTTTCATATGATATTGCAAGACATTTTGATTCACCCTCGTATGACTACAAAAGAAAAACTACACCCTCCATTGGGACATTTAATTTTAATAACTTGGAAGTTATGTGCAGAAATGAATCATTGGCAGGATTACCTAAGGAGATTGAACGAGAATATTTAAAGTGTGCAACATGCATTGAAAATAAAATGCATAACTTACCATTTCATAATAACCGAAGAAGAGCACAGAATATATTACAGATAGTGCATACAGATTTAAATGGGCCACAACAAACAATAAGAGATCATGGAGAAAAATATTTTTTGAGTTTTATAGATGACTATAGTAAACTGGTCAAAGTCCATTGTATTTGGAGAAAAGATGAAGTATATGATTGCTTAGTGCAGTATGTAAATGGAGTACAAAACCAAACAGGGATAATGATAAAAGGACTGCGATGTGACAACGGAAAGGAGTATATGAATACGAGAGTTTTTGAATTTGCAAGAGAAAAAGGAATAGTAATAAACCCTTGTCCGGCATATGTGCATGAACTAAATGGAACCTCAGAGAGGTACAACCGATCCTTGATGGATATGGAGAGATGTCTTTTATCAGAAAAGGTTGAAAGAAAATATCTGCCAGAAATAATTAAAGCAGCTGCATATCTTAAAAATAGAACCTTGACCAATACCATTGAAAGAAAAACTCCATATGTAATAATTTTCGACAGGAAGCCCTCAGCTAAGAATCTAAAAATGTATGGTAGTAAAGTGTTTGTACGAATTTCAGAAGCGAGAAGAAAATCTAAATGGGACAAAAAGACAGAAATGGGCATCCTACTTGGATATACTGACACTGGATATAGAGTATTGATCAACAACAGAGAGTGGTCAGACACTGTGATATAATAAAAGAAGATGTAACATTAGGTGGATTTAAAGACAAGCAAGATGAAGAAGAAAAAGAACCAGTAAAGGATTTGGACAAAATAAAAAAGGAAGAAAAGGAAAATTTAATTACTACAAATCGGAAGGAAAATAATAATACCGAACAACGGGAAGAGAACGAGACATATAACGGAAATAGTGATGATTAAGTAAAAGAGGATGAAAACAAGAAAGAAGAGAAATTAAAAAGACAAGTTAAGGCACCACTCCGATTCGATGGAGAATTCAACTATTATTGCATAAGTGTAAACTACTGTGATGCCACTACCGCCGAAAATTATCAGGAGGCAATGACCTGTAAGAGTTCAAATAAGTGGAAAGCAGCCATGGATCGTGAGATGGGCAGTCTAGTGAAAAATAAAGCATGGACACGCGTTAACAAGCCACAGAAGAACAAAAAGGTTATTGATATGAAATGGATCTACAAAAGGAAGACTGAAGGTGAGTATAAAGCCAGGTTAGTGGTTAGGGGATGCCAACAAATTAATTGTGTGGATGACACTTATTCTCCGGTAGCTAAAATGCCAACTTTAATGCTTTAACTGTCTTATTGTTGCCAAAATTCTTTGGAAATCCATCAGATGGATGTAGAAACAGCCTTATTAAATGGTAAAGTTATATCTGACGTTTATGTAAAACAGCCAATGGGTTATGAACAAGATAATGAAAAAGTTTATAAGTTAGATAAATTATTATATGGCCTAAAAGAAAGTCCATGTGCGTGGTATGAATGTTTTAATGGATTTATCACAACTCTAAATTTTCAAAGACGGAAATATCATTATTGTTTATAATGTGAAAGGGAGAATGACTTGATTGTTTGTATTTTGTTATTTGTCGATGGCATTTTGATTTGCTGTAGAGACAAACATGTTATTGATGACATTAAAATTAAATTATCTATTAAATTTAAAATGAAAAATTTAGGCAAAGTTAAAAATTACATTGGTATAGATATAGAATATAGCTATGAACGAGAAAACATTGTAACTTTAAGCCAGGAACATTATATTGAGTCTTTAGCTAAACGTTACAATATTGAAAATGCAAAATTGTTCAAAACACCTATGGAAATAAACTTGAAATTGTAAAAATCTGAACTGAACGAGGATGCAAAGTATAGAAATTTGGCAGGTGTACTTTTATATATCAGCTCTGGTACTAGACCAGATATATCTTTTTGTGTATATTATCTAAGTCGTTTTTAAAATTGCTGTAATGAGACACATTTTGGGTATGCATTGCGAGTGCTGCAATATTTATTTTTGACAAAAAACCTAAAATTGAAATACTATAAAAATGACAATGCTGACTAATGGATTGTTTTGTCTCTATTGCTTTGTGGATGCTGATTGGGCAGGAGATATAATTGTTAAAAAGTCCACCACTGGATTTGTAATTAGAGTGTTTGGAAATGTTATCTATTGGAAATCAAAAAAATTGAACTGTATAACAAAATCTTCCACATTTGCGGAATATATTTCACTGTCATTGAAATTAACTTTTTAATATGCTTAGTAAATGATGTCTTTACAAAAGATTGTAAACCAGTTAAAATATATGAAGGCAACTCAGATGCAGTGGAAATAGCTAAATACAGAAATTTTACAAAACACTCCAAACACAATGAGGTACACTACCATTTTATACATGAAAATGTTAATACAAGCAAAATTGGAGTTGTTAAAACAGAGTCAGAAAATAATATCGCGGACATAGCATTGAGTCATAAAATTTAGATAAATGTTAAATAAAAAAGAAAAAGGATGTATAAAATTAAGATCAGTAAATGTAAATTTGTTGCAATGGTTTATTATACATTTATATTGGCAACACTTTTCTTAATCCAAGTAAGCGTAGTGACAGAGTTAAACAAATAGAGCTGAAATAAGCAAACGTCAAGCATCGAACGTTCTGTGCGAAAAAAAGGAAGACTAAAATATATTAGGGCCATACTTCGAATTTTATTCAATGATTTAGAATAAAGTGAGTTGCTTAAAATAAAACAATTAAAGTTTAAAAAACATTTTTATTTTAGATGCAAGTACACTTATAATTATTTTTAAATCCAATATTTTTAATAAAATTAATGTTATTATTAAAAATAACTTTCTTAAAAACGCGGCATTATTTTACACTTTTAGTGCGAACCTGGTAAAAATAATTCTAAACAAATCATAAGAATCCAACAACAACAACAACATTTGTTTTGTTGATAATGTTTGATAATTATGTAATAAATCTAAATTAAAAGTGCAATACAATATTTACATAACAATTTTAATTTCGTTATATATAAACCACAATGAATCTTCTTATCGATGAAAAGAAATTCCAGGTAATTTGTTGGAAGTATAGATCGATGTTTGACAGCTAAAATATGTCTGATATTTTTAAGTGTTAAGGAAAACCAACAGCAGTTTATATGAAACAATCGTAAAATGTTTTAAAATAACGTAATTTTAATAAAAATGAACGCCAGAAAAAACTTAAGCGGCTCAAGATTTAATCTAAACATTACAAATTTTCCTTATATTTATGTTTTTATTTTGTGATTGCTTTTACAAAAAAAATTACCTGCTTTGCTTAAACTGAGATTAAATGAAAATATTTCAATTAAATTTATATTATAAAATATATGATAAATGTCTTTAATAATAAAAATAAAAATTGTATCTGTACCACTTTATACAAAAGATATGAACAATATTTTGACGTTCAATTTGTTTTCCTTAACACAAAATTGTATAATGAAGTTGTCTAGTATTCAATCTATTGTTACGACATTTTCTGATTATACACTTCATTTTTCATAATATTTTTTTAATAGTTTATCACAAATAATAATTAATTATATTTTTTTTTAAATTGTTTTATTTTATTTGAAAATTGTTAATTTTCACGAAACTACCCACAACCACTTTTTACAACAATAAAAACTAAATGGTTACATAACAGAAAGCACAACCATATATTATTCGTTAGAACCCATAAATATCCGTCATTCTCCAACTGTCTACGCTTGAAATAGAAGATATTATATGGGATAAAACTTTGTTTCAAATCTATAGTATTTTTAGATCTATGGTGGCAATGTCAAGTAACAAATACATTTATAACTCCGAGTTACATATTATTTTATATATTCAAATTATTATATCAAATAAAAACGTATGAAGTAAATGTTAAATTAAGCGCTTTTTTTAACTAAAATATTAAAACAATTATATTAATTAATTTCAATTCACTCGTGTCGGAAAATAATTAACCTCCTAATGTAGCTATTTTACCACGTTTTGCCCTAAAATGCTCTGATTCATGAACATTGTTATTGGTACAATAATTTGCTAACAATTTGCCCACTGTTAGTTTGATCAAACTGTTTGATTCATTTGTTGATCAAATATTTCGGGTATTTGTTATTGATCAGATAATCCCTTATAATTTGATTGATATCAACTGTGACATCTGTGGTTAATTTTTTAACTCGTTAGATGAAAACAAGCGCCGTATTAATTCGGTGACGTAAAGGGTGAAAACTATTAAAATTGAGAATTCGACCGGACGATAAATTTTTCGCGTACCAAATAGTATCATTTCAAAAGTAAATTCTAACCCAAAACGATTACTATTAAATTTTGAAAGTATACAACTAATTTTATCATCAGGTACATACAACAATAAATCATCGACGAGCTCAAGACGGGGTCAAGTAGCAATTCCATTACGCCATCAGCCACTACTGGAGATAGGGACGAACCAATTAATTGCAACGCCATTTATTTGTTTAAAGTAGCTGTTAAACAAGGTGAAATATTCTGATTTTAAACAAAATTCTAGAATATCTATAAATTTTATTTTGGGTATTCTGGTATGTGGTTCTATAATTGACCACCTATCTGAAATTGTTTCTACAGCCAAATCAATCTTAATGTTGGTGAACATTTTTTCCCAACAAAAAATGAAGATATTAGTATATTACGATTTTCATTTGTAATACAAGAACAAAAATATAATCAAACAAAATTTTGTTGGGTTTTTTTTTTCGTTTTTTCCAACAATTGTTACTATAAAAATAAATTTGACTATAAAATATACTCGACCCGAGTATATTTTGTAGTAACAAACAAAATAAAAATGGCGGTTTGTAAATTTTTTATAGCGCTTTATTTTATTTTTTAAAATATAGAACTAAAAAAATGTGGTCAAGCGCACCCAGCGTAAAGTAGGTAAACTAAACGATGAATTCGATGTTGAATTCCGTCAATTTAGCACGAATTCGACGAATTCCTACTGAGGAACTCAATAATGCAATTATTGTTGTAAATTGTCAATAGTCAGATACAAGCTAAAAAAAATTTCATAAATATGTATGTTTTTTTATTTTTCATAATGACATTTTTGCAGTTGCGCTTGCGCATAATTCGTATTGTTTTTTTTTACGATACATTTTACTCTCTTTTAATATTATAACCATTATAATAATTAATTTCAATTCACTCGTGTCGGAAAATAATTAACCTACTAATGTAGCTATTTTACCACGTTTTGCCCTAAAATGCTCTCATTTATCACAAATAAAAATCAAGTTTTTTTTTGGTTTCAGTTGTCAAAATAGAACAATTGTTTTCATAGAAATTTTAATATTTTTGATTATTATCCTATAACATATTCACAGGACACGTCATTAATGCTTACACTGCCTTTAATACTATAATTGGATTATGGTGCGTATGAGAGCAACTTATATATATGTTCCTAATAACGGCTGGATCTTAATATTTCCCTAAACTTCGACTAAACCATTTAGTCTTCGGGTTTAGCAGCCAATAAAACATTCTTAATATTTTTTCGACGTTTCGATAAATTCATTATCTTATTCAGGTCTACACGGTTTTAACAATATATACAAATTTTTATTAAAATATTTAGGATATATATATATATATATATATATATATATATATATATATATATATATATATATATATATATATATATATATATATATATATATATATATATAGCTATACACGGTATATATATATAAATTTGAATAGTACGAGTATTTATTGTTATACCCGAACTTGTAAACACAAAATAAATTTTTTTCAACAAACAACAAATTGATTCAAACTGGACGACTACAATCAAAATATTTTTAGTAAACAAACTTTTTGAATTTGGAATTTCAAAAATCTACAAACGATTTATATTTTTGGAATTAATGCCCGATTTAGATGAAGAAAAATGTTTGCCTTGCATAGAACTGCACGCAATAAAAAAATATCTATTAGTTAAAATGAGAAAGACTATATAAACCAAAATGGCGATGCTATAATTTTTTGGCGGCTTCTATATAATTGGATGTTATATTTTTTGACATTTATCAGTAGTGTGCCAAAATAAAATTTATAACAATAAATAAAATTGTTAGTGACAAAAATAAAACTTAATAAATAAAATTGGTAGTGCTAAAAATAAAATTGGGAAAACTGCTTTTGATTTGATTTTTTCAGCTATAACATTTGACTTCTGGTCATCGTATAGGTTTTTATAATATACTTTTATTGGGTTTGTGTTTGTTTGTTACTATAAAATATCAAATTATATAGTCGGGTCGAGTATATTTTATAGTATCATATTTATTTTTAATGTTTTTATAGTAACAATTGGTAAAAAAACAAAAAGAAACGCTAACATAATTTTGCATGTTTATGTTTTGTTCTTGTCATTCAAACGAAAATTGTAATATCTTTTCTTTTTTTGCAAGGCAAACATTTTTCTTCATCTAAATCGGGCATAACATAGATATAAAATCAATGATGCCAGAATAAATTTGGTTAAGATCGTCAGTACACTTTTTTTGTTGACAACAATTTCATAATTACCAATAATGTGACCCATTTCCAAAAACCACGATTTTTATACAATTTTTCACTGTCCCAAATTTTTACCTGATCAAATTTAACTGTGTGAGTATCAGAGGAATGCTGTACTGTGAAAATTTTGTTGGGTCTTTTTTTCGTTTTTTCCAACAATTGTTACTGTAAAAATTAATTTGACTATAAAATATACTCGACCCGAGTATATTTTGTAGTAACAAACAAAATAAAAATGGCGGTTTGTAAAATTTTTATAGCGCTTTATTTTATTTTTACAAATTTTAATAATAAAATAAAATTTACGTTCAAAAATTTTTCATTTTACTCGGAAAAACCATAATTTTGACAAATAAACTAGTATCACCGCCGTATTTATCAAAAATTATATCGGCTACTTTATACCGCCAAAAAATTATGGTATGACAAGAATTTTGTTATACGTATACTTTTCTCTTTTTATCGCGTGTACATTTTTTTGTATTGCGTGTAGCTCCACTGAGATGTAATACATGGAGACGGCATAGGCAAAAAGTCGTGGTAGAAGAAAAAAAACGAAGAAGAAGAAAAATGTTTGCTTCTGTGTGACAGAGAAAGAAAATATTTTTTTTCCTTGTCTTGAATTTTCGAAATTTCGGAAATGAAATTGTACCACTGAGATGTACTGAGTGAATTGTACAAACCTAAACAGGCCGTTATAAATAGACAAATGATTGTATGTACATAGTAAACAATTTGTATATGTTCGAATTTTGACGTTTCACTAGAATTTTTTTTGTGTTTTGATTTATTTTACAGGCGTGTATTGAAAATTTCAAGAAAAATAGTTTGAAAAAATTTAAATATTTTCCGAAAATAAGTAGCGCAATGTTTGAATAGTTCTAATAATGCTTCAGTTAATTAATCAGTCTCAAAATCTTTGTATGTTTAATGATTTTAGCGCAAGTTTAATGTTAAAAAAATTATTTTCGTATCCAGTACGGCTCTTTTTCGGAATTAACTTTTTAGAGTGTGCGGCATATATAAAATGAGTGGTGCAACTAGAAGAAAAAAGTTCTACCATTCGTTTGGGTTGTTTATTATGATAAATATTTTGCATGTCGTCTCCATGTATTACATCTCAGTGTGTAGCACTAAGTGTCAACAAAACAAATGTTGGAAAAAATGTTCCTACGTCTAAATTGGCTATAAACATGCAAACACAATAAAAATTCGATAGCACGTAAACTAGATATTTTTAGTCAATTAGGCACGCGGGACACCTGCCTAATTGGTTAAAACCATTTTAATAAAAATATAAAAAATCTAACCCAAGTCAGACATAAAAGAAACGTTATTTTTTTTATTATATTTTTTACTTTAAATTTCACAATGCCAACCTATAGAACTAAAAAAATGTGGTCAAGCGCACCCAGCGTAAAGTAGGCAAACTAAACGATGAATTCGATGTTGAATTCCGTCAATTTAGCAGGAATTCGACGAATTCCTACTGTGGAATTCAATAATGCAATTATTGTTGTAAATTGTCAATAGTCAGATACAAGCTAAAAAAAATTTCATAAATATGTTTTTTTGTTTTTCTTAATGACATTTTTGCAGTTGCGCTTGCGCATGATTCGTATTGTTTTTTTACGATACATTTTACTCTCTTTTAATTTCTTAGAAAGCGATTCTTTATATGTTTTCTACGCTGAATTCACAGCCGTTTATATATACGATGACGATTAATACAATCAGTGATTGATATATTTTTACAGCAATAGTATAGGTACAAATCATTGGGCTTTCTACATAGAGAATTTTAGCAGGTTTTGGTCCGCTTCCAAACTACTACACTGTATCTTTAACTTGTACGTTCCAAGCCGGCGCATTGAAAGATTTCATATTATAAAGATTACCGATTAACCATTACAGAATGATGATAAAGTAGATTTTCAGCTGACGCTGCAAATCGAAAGCACAAACCAAACATTTTTAATTTTTTAAAACTTTAAAACTACAACTATTGTGATCTTAGGCTGCGGGCTAATGGTCGGATATATGGTTCTTTTACCTACTTTTTACAATGTACAGAGTAAATTGAAATACTTTACTAAAAAGTTGGGTAAAATATGAGAAAAAACGTAAATGATATTTTGTTTTTAACTTTTCGATGTTTCAGTGATTTTTGTTAAATTTTCCGCGTTTCCATTATTTATATTATAGCTTCTCAAAAGTAATAAAATAAATTTTATTTTTATTTTACGAATGAAAACAAATAAAAACTATTTAACGTTTCTGTTTGCACCTAATAGCCAGCGATTTCAACCCTCCAAACCATAATATGTGCCCTTCAAACCATTTTTACTTCTAGATAATTTGTACGCCTATTGAGGTAAATGTGTACTAAAATTGAAATGTACTGTACTAAATAATTTACCCGACTATTGGTCCGCAGCTTTACCATATATTATAAAGTATAAATATTCGCCATTACCCACTTTTACTAAGGAAAATTTTAGACTCATTTTTTTGACCGTCATTTGAAAATACGGGAGGTTTATAGTGGTTTTATCAAGTTTTGATCGATACAGTGGCTTTGATGTCGAAACATGACAGTATACAAAATGAATATAGTTTTTTGACATTTTACAAATGTCATACTTGTCATTGGAGAATGAGGTAATAAGTTTATAATTTTTTTTTTAATTACTATTTCATAAAATAGCTTTGTTTTATTTATAAACAGAATAGCACTGCATAATTTTATTTTGTAATTTTTAGCGATCAAAATACGAACATAAAAAATTTAAAAGTAAAAAGTTTTAAATAACACGGACCATTTACTTGATGGGATATTTGGCCATGAAGGAAATGATATTTTTGGATATGGATGTGTACAGCAATACAAAATACTGACATGAGTTGCACAGGGATTGCGAAAAAAAATGTGAGACAGGCATCGAAAGGCAATGAACGCATCAGCGAGTAACGCTTTAAAGCGATTATCGAATCATGGAAGAGAACCAAATGAGGTATAGTAATTTCTTGGCTGTACCGGTAAAATGTTCGTCGCTAAAAATGTTTTTTTTTTGTAAACTAAATTTTAGGAGGAAGCAAGTCAGGGTGCCGAAGCTGATGACCAGATTGCCAAAGCAATAATTTAATTATTCGAAAAAGTTCTTCTATATTCAGACGATATTATATTCCAAAAAATGTGTGACGCTTATTTTTGAAATCTTTAAGTATTCAGGACGGAATCAAGACAGTTGTTTCTTGGCTGCGGTTACTGCAATTTTTCGTTTTATGTTCGTGTCCGCAGATTACTGTGAACAAACAAAATATGACGTCCTTAATTACGATGCTGTGTGAGAGTAAAATTCCAAAAGTCAAAATAAACATTATGATTGGCATTACCGATCTCATGTTCCACTTCCCGAATATCATTGGATTGTGGGCGGCACAAATTAATTCAATTTTGTATGATAAGGATAATGAAGTATGCCTCATTGCCGTAAGAATGTTGTCACATTTAATTATACAAGGTGAAGGGGCCAATATCTGGGGTGCGATTGTGTAAACATTACGAATTTCGAAATTGGGACAAAACGCTTACAAAGAATCTCTTTTCATTTCTTTAACAAAAATCTTTTTAATCATTACGATTTGTCTATCGTACTTAAAAAGGTGTACGAGTAAAACAACAACAACAAGTCGCAATTGCGAGAACTCGTAAAGTTATACATAAATCGTGTTTTGTCGCAATTTCGAGAAACTCGAAACTCGTAATGCTTACATAATCGCACCCATGTACGTATCTATTAGAATATTTTACGTGCAATCGATTTGGGTTCAATATTGTTTGTTAATCAAATTAATATTATATATTGTGCAATTATAAAAAATATTTTATATATTTTTCCCCGTTTGAGATTTGTATTTTACATAATGCATTAATTATTATTATTCACCCCTATTAAAATTGGGAAACGAAAACACAATACAGAGTCGTGTCGATTGTCGATCGACTTGTCAATCATAATAAGGGTGATTATTAAATTATATACATATTATCAATATTGATTTAATATCAAAATAATAAAAAAAAAATTATCCTTCGCAATACAATCTTATAATCTCAAAAATCGTTCAACCATTTCCAGCATGCTATTCCACCTTATCTTAGAAAAAAAATTTAAGGAGGGCTATCGTACGTGTTGCTCTTTTACGTATTATTGAATTAAGGAGTTTTTATTGGAGGCTTTTTGAAAATTTAAACAATCCGACGAACCAAATTATTTTAAATGGGATCTCATATGAAATTCCCTGGCATTTACTAATGATTCTATGTCGTTATTTTCGTGTGCTCCACATCATATTAACAATTGGATTCGAAGCCAGTTTCTTGATTAATCTTCCCATCTTAGTCAATTTGTTTATAAATAATGCCTATTCGAATTACTTTTTCGAAACCAAATCAATATTTTTTAGAAATTATCCAAAATAATTATAAATCGATTCTCGGGGAATCCCGCGAATCACCCTCTTGTAAATAGGTTGAGGAGCAGATAATTTTAAGAGCCAGCCGATCACTATAGAAAGGGAGCAATATCACAGGAAAACTGAATAAAAAAATCAAACAGTTATTTCTGAGAACTTTAATTTTTAATGGTTCATATATATACACATTATTATCAAATTTCTTTAAATTTTAATATAATAAAATTTGATAAAAAAATAAAACATTAAATAAATTAGCTATAAAAAAAACTACTGTAAATGGTTATATCACAATAACATTAACAATAATTAAACTGTCAATATAATGACAATAACAATGTTCCTATTTGACAGAATTATTGCACTGTTAAAAATATTTTCAAAATTGAAAAAAACGTTGTCAAAAATGTCAAAAAACTGTCAAAAAAATACGGGAGGATAAAAAATCGTTTAGTCCACGCAATAGCGGATACATGTACACCTGTCCCTTGATTAACACGGTACTTGATTAACACGGATTTGATTTAACACGGTCACGGAATTGAGACAAAGTCTTGATTAACACGCACATAAGTTTCGCCGCGTTAATCAAGTACCGTGTTAATCGAGGGCCAGGTGTATTAGTCGCGATTAACACGGTTTTGAGTTACACGGTAATTTATCGGAACGTAATTATCGTGTTAATCGAGAGGCAGGTGTACTTTATAATATATGGCTTTACTTTAGGAATTTTACAACAACAATGCCTTGCATTTTCATTACGGAATGAATAGTTTCATGGCTGGTCTCCACTTACATATTTTTCTCTTGACAAAAAATAAATGACAAAAAGCTCACGACATTTTTTGTACAACTACAACTAACTAAAGAATATAACTAATTTCTCTCTTTGAGAATAAGAAAAAACTTTGTATATAGTTCCTTTTTCGATTAATACAATTTTTGGCATATTATTTTTATATCCCACAATTTATTATTTATGTTTCATTTTAATAACACAGTTATTATTTTATCTTTACCTAAAATTTATAAAAGGCTAAAATTTTCCTAATAATCATGAAAATTTCATTTTAATTGTCAAATCATTCAACATAAAATAACAAGAAATTGAGCATAAAACACAATTTTCAACCCTTAGGCGAAATTTCATTTTAATCATCAAAATATTCAACATAAAATAACAAGAAATTGAGCCTAAAATCCAATTTATGCTCAACTAGGGGTACAGCCCGTCCTAGGACGGATACAATTTTGAGAATAACTATAGTTATGTAATGTTTTGATTGATATCTTATCTAATTGATATTTTTTTTGATATTTTTTTATCGGTATTTCTCAGCCGAGTAAAAGTACCTCGAGATTAAAGGCTTTTAAGTATGACTGTACCTTAATAAACCTTAAACCAAAGAGTAAGGTGTTTTAAGAATGATGTTACATGTGTTGGGGCATCACACAAAACCTTACAGACCGACAAAAAGGCAGAGCCTGGGTTTTTATTTAAAAAAAAAACGGATAAACAAAACTAACATGAGTTGAGCAGAGTCGAACCTCAGACAAATGTTTTACCGAAAAATGTTCATGTCTTACTACAACTGACAATATAAGAATTTTTAAATAATTTGTAATAGTAGTTGCATATATTTAGGCGCATCTTAAAAGCTTACCATCTATTTTTTTGTGTAATTATTGTAGTAACTATAAAGAGCAATATTTAATTTAAAGTAAAATTTTTGGTTAGTACATAAATAATAAAAAAATAATAATAAAACTTTAAAAAAACTAAAAAATTGGAAAGAAAAAACTTTAAGGAGAATCGAACCAAAGACTTTTATAGTCCTAGTCCAGTGCGGTACGTACCACTGAAACCCAAATCATAAAAGAAATCAAATTTAATTGTCATTGTTATTTTGGTACGTTACAGCCTGATCAACAGAGTCCGGGGTTTCCTTAAGTTTATTTTTATTATTATATATTCCAATCACTTCAGACAAATCTTTAAGCACGTAAATAATTCAAAGAAATTATGTCTAGTTGTCAGTTTCATTCGTGTTGGTTGCTTTGGTTTACTTTATGGTTTCGATAGAAAAAAATGTAGAAAAACCATAATTGTCTAATGCATCTTAAAGCTTTAGGATACAAAATTTTATATTTTTCAATTCCTTATGATGCATTGAAATGCCGTTATAAAATAAAAATAAAAAATAAATAAATAATACAAAACGTCCTTGGTGAGAATCGAACCCGAATATTTTTGGAAATGATTAAATATCGAATGAAATAATTTGCTGTATCAGTCTAAATGTTGATTACCAGTTTCACAAAATTTATAATATACTCATTGTTTTAAAATAAACCAATAAAATATCGTTATGAAAAAAAAATATTATTAAAATTAATACGGATTTTATACTGAGCATCGAACCCGAAACGTTTTCTGTAAGACAACATTGTCATTGTCAAATCGTCAACACCTATGTCACTTAGGCTACTGAGTTACAATATTTGGAGATGTAAATTGGAAATATAAGAAAAGCGTTCCAGAGTCAGTGAATGAATTGAGTAATTATATATTAGATTGACCTTGAAGGAGGTCATAATTTCAAAATCAAAGGAGAATGGGGCCGCCTAGATTTATTTTTGTGATTTTTATAGCTATAGCATGAGGCTCTAGGACATTGGGAACAACTTAAGCATCGTATTATAAGAGATTGGCACAACGTCATTACAAAAATTTTGAATATTCTGATCTTGTCCCCTCTCGACAGTTAAATTTGGTACATTACCATATGTACCAAATCTAACGGAGAAAATTTCAAGAACATTAAAACTGAATTCGGACAACCTTTTGATCGCCAATAAAATTATTTGCAAATCATCCACAGACATATACTCGAACACTAAAGACAAAATTCAAAATGAAACGAAAAGTGGTGTAGTGTATAAAGTGTTATGTAAAAATTGTGATTCTTGTTATGTTGGGGAAACAAGTAAAACAAAAGCCCAAAGAATAGAGCAACATAAAAGGGACGTCACCAACATAGCAAGACAACACATATCACAACAAAATCAATACAGGTCAGCTCTGGTAAAACACGCTCATGAAAATAACCACGAGTTTGATTTTGAAAATGTAAAAACCGTAGATTTTGAAAATAAAAAACTTAAAAGACAATTTAAGGAAGCTTGTCATATATGGTTGGCAAAAGGTCCAGTTAATTACAAAGTTGACACCAATAAATTACATAGTATTTATATTAATTTAATTAAAAATTATTCAAAATAAAAAAATTGCAAAAAATGATTTGTTTGGCCTTTTCCAAAATATAATATTTTACAAACATCAATGTAGTCCAAATTCTATTACGTATGGTATTTATGTTTATATTTTGAAAAATCAGCTGTTCATAGTAATTTGAGTTCGATATTAGGTCAAGGATAGCGAAAAAAACAAATTACTGTAATGTCTTACATTACCTATTTAGTTTAACCAATGAAACACTTTAAGTATTGTAATCCACTTAACTTGTAGGTATTTAAAAAAACTATATACGTATTTCACTGTAATGTAGAAATAGGATTTTGTATTTCTGTTTTTGTTTTTTTTGTGTAGCAGACACAACTGATAACAAACAATGTTTACTAAATATTTTTTACAAGAAAATTTATTACGTTAATAATTTTCACCACGGTATTATCGTTCGGAGGAAAGAAAAAACAATTATTAAATTTTTTATTTTAATTTGACTTAATGTCCACCAAACAAGAACGCACGAATTAATCTGTCCGAAACGAAGTTTTGGAACGATGAACAAAAGTAAATGAATTATTTGGTTTTTCGTTTATTTGCAATACACTGTAAAAGTTAAAATGAATTGAAGAAGGGCAGTGATCGATGTTCGAGCGGTTGCGGTTGTAATATGAATGTATGATACGAGTGAGCGCTGATATATGTGATTCTGTGGCGGTAAACAAATGTATGTACTTGATGAGTGAGCCGCTACAGGACTCCCCCGGAAGTGATTTTTCTCTCGCTAGGAAATAACAGTGTGAGTCGTAGCAATACGGACGGTTTTGTTTTTTTGATGGCTTGATGTTTGATCAGCCGAACAGAGAATTCCGTATGCTGGCTTGAGCCGATCGATTGAAATGTTAATGTTTTTACCATTAATCGATACGATGAAATGTTTTCGTAGTCGACGTACAACTTTATACGGACCTTCATAGGGAGGAGATAATCCCGTGCGAACCTTGTCTGTTCTAATGAAAACAAAATCACAGTTGTCTAGTGATTTTGGAACAAAAACGTCATCTTGTTTGGATTGACGAGTTGATTTTGGTACAAGGTTTTGCATGGTTTGTCGCAGTTGATCGATGACTGTGTCGGCGGTTGGGAGTGGTCTAAGAGGATTGTCGATGAAGAACACACCGGGTAGCTTGATCGTTTGGCCATAAACCATTTCAGCTGGTGAGCACTTCAGATCTTCTTTAACCGTTGCTCGAATACCAAGTAGGATGATTGGTATTTGAGAACTCCAGTGAATTGTGTTGCCTCTGGCCATTAGTGCGGCTTTGAGTTGCCGATGGAAGCGTTCGACCATGCCATTGGCTTGCGGATGGTAAGCCGTTGTACGTATGCGATGTGATCCGAGGAGTTTCGTTAACTCTGAGAAAAGTTTGGACTCGAATTGCGTTCCTTGATCAGTTGTGATGTGAAGGGGAACACCGAATCGTGATACGTAATCGTTGACAAAAGTAGTGGCAATGGTTGCAGCTGACATATTGGTCATGCAGTATGCTTCGGGCCAGCGAGTGAAGCGATCGACACAGGTAAGTAAGTATGAATATCCATTAGATGGAGGAAGTGGACCTACGATATCTAAGTGGATGTGTTCAAATCGACCAGGCGGAATCTCGAACTGTCCATGAGGTGATTTAGTGTGCCGTTGAACTTTGGCACGTTGGCAAGATAAACAAGACTGAGCCCAATTGCCTACGTCTTTGTTTATGTTAGGCCAAAAATAGCGAGCAGTAATCAATTTTCGCGTTGCACGGACTCCAGGATGCGAAATGTTATGTAATGTGTCGAAAATGGTTCGACATAGTGTATCTGCGATGTATGGGCGATTGTACCCGGTAGATGTTTCGCAGACGATTTCGAGGCCAGGCAGTTTGAAAAGCTCTAGTTTCATTGATGAACTAGTGTGACATTCGGAACCAGAAAGTAAATTCTGAAGTTCTAAGTCGGCTTTTTGGGTGTTTGCGATTTGGTTTAAGTCGATGTGTGTCTCGACTGCTGCCGTTTCGTTGTCATCTGTGCGGGATAGTGTGTCCGCGACAACGTTGTCATGTCCGTGAACATGTTGGATGTCCGTTGTGAATTGACTAATATAATCCAAGTGGCGAGATTGTCTTGGATTACGTTCAGTTTTTGACTGAATTGCTCGTGTCAGAGGCTTGTGGTCGGTATATATTGTGAAGTCCCGACCCTCAACAAAATATCTGAAGTGTTTGACTGCCAGATATATTGCGAGTAATTCCCGGTCGAATGCGGAATATTTCTTTTCGGCATCCGAGAGTTTTTTTGAAAAGAATCCGAGTGGTTCCCAACACTCGTTATTGTACTGCTGCAGTACAGCACCGACAGCAGTGTTCGATGCGTCAGTGGTTATGCTGAGCTTTGAGTCGCTCAGTGGGTGCGCCAGAAGTGTTATCTGGGCCAATTCAGCCTTTAGTGACGTGAATGCTTGTTGACATTCGTCGGGCCAAGAGAAGTTCTTAGCTGTCTTGGGCTTTTTGAGTAAAGCTGCCAAGTGGCTGTGAATTGGTGCGAGTGTTTCAGCGAGTTTTGGTATGAATCGGTGGTAGTAGTTTACCATACCGACGAATCGCTGAATACTTTTGATTGATGTTGGAGCTGAGAATTCCCTAATGGCGTTAATTCGTTCTTCAGACGGCAAAATACTATTAGGAGTGATCTTGTGGCTGAGGAAATCAAGAGTGAATGCGCCAAAGACGCATTTTGAGCTATTGATATGAACATCAAACTGTGTTAACTTGTGGAAGAGTTGTTCCAAGTGTAGTTTGTGTTGTTCCTCAGAATGTGAAGCCACAAGAATATCGTCAATGTAGACGAACACGAAGTTTAAATCACGAACGACTTCGTTCATGAAACGCTGAAACGTTTGGGCGGCATTGCGTAGACCGAATGGCATTCGGGTGAATTCGAATAGGCCAAACGGTGTTGTGATCGCCGTTTTGTGAACGTCTTCAGGTGCGACGGGAATCAAATGGTAAGCTCTGACAAGATCGATTTTAGAAAAAATTTTGCATCCATGTAAATGCATGGAGAAATTTTGAATGTGGGGTATCGGATAACGATCCGGTGTTGTGACCGTGTTTAGTCGACGATAATCCCCACATGGTCGCCAATCGTGATCTTTCTTTTTTACCATATGTAGTGGACAAGAGACGGGAGATGCAGATGGCCGGCAAATCCCTAATTACACCATGTGCTGAAATTCCGTATGTGCGGATTTGTGGCGGACCTGATCTAGTCTACGTGGTCTTGACACGGGCAGATGGCCTGCCGTGACAATGTGGTGGACCACGTTGTGTCGAACTGGTAAGTTGTAGTTCGGCTCTACTGTGAGTGAAGGGAATTGTTTGAGCAGAGTGCCGTAACCATTGTTGATTGAATAATGAATCGGGGTCGGTGTGTCGACTCGAACCATTGTGGCATTGATTGACAGCTTTGTCGCTGAATCAACCAGCCGTCTATTCTTGAGGTCAACAAGTAGTCCGAATTTGTATAGGAAATCGGCGCCAATAATCGGACGATTCACAGCAGCTAAGATGAAAGCATGCGTGAAGGTTCGTTTGAGTCCGATGTTCACTTGAAGCAACTTTGTGCCATAAGTGTTGATTGTTGTGCCATTGGCAGCCGATAGGACTAGATCAGTAGATTTTCGATTTAATAGGGTTGTGTTTCCGAATGTTTTGGCTGGAATGACCGAAAGGTCCGCGCCAGTGTCGATGAGAAACGTCAGGTGGTTTAGTTGGTCATGTAAAAATAGTCGGCTTGAACGATGGGTGTCTTGAGTGCCTGACTCTACCCGTGTGTTTGGAAGTTTTTTTGAGTTGTATCTACGTCCATGCTAGCGGTGGATGTTGATTGGTCGAATTTACATGGCCGTGTGCATTTGTTTGCAGCTGCGCCGAACTTTTCATGATACCAGCACACGCCTTGTTGGCGGTTGCTGCTGGGGCTGCGGTATGCTGATCCGCTGCGATTTCCGAAACGCGACGCGGACTGTCGGTCTCTCGATCGGCTTCGGTTATTCGTAAAAAATTGATTAATCTTTGTTTCCAGGCGAGTTAGGCGGTCTTCCAATGTGCTTGACGCGAATGTGCTCGACGAGGCCCGACTGGTGGCCCCCTGATGTGCTAAATGGTATGTTATGTGCCGCTATCTGTGGGCCCGGTGTAATTATCTCATGCATTTTGTCCGCCGTTTTTGCTAGCTCTTCTAAGGGATTTGTCTCGGGTTGTGCCACCATCGCGATTCGTATAGTTTCGGGTAGTTTTCGAAGCCAGAATGACCTTATTATTTTCTCACTGAACTGATTTCCCGCTAATGTTCGGATATGTCTAAGGCTTTCTGACGGGCGCCTGTCCCCTATGTCCTGGCCGCCCAACAGAGTTTCGAGCTGTCGCTCGTCTGAGGGTGCACATCGGTCGAGGAACGCTCGTTTAATTGTAGCATACTGATTCTCGGTTGGTGGTGTTGCGAGAATGTCAGAAATTGTGTTACTTGCCGCGGGGGACAGAGCTGAGAGGACGAGTGCGTACTTTATTTTGTCGGAGGTTATTTGTTGTATACCAAACAATATTTCCGCCATGTTAAACCAGTTAGCTGGATTATCCATCCAGAATGGTTGCAATTTAACCCGCGTTGCGGCTTCTATTTGTTTGGGCTCGTCCTTTGCCATTGTGGCGTCTCTGTTTACGTTTTCTGTTTTAAGTTCTTTTTGGGTATTATCTACCGGCATTAATTTCGGTTTAACTTGGTCTTGACGAGGTATATCCGAATACCGTCGCCTAGGGCTTCAAGGTATTGGATGATAAATAAAACAAATCTTCCAAAATTTGAATTAATAAACTGCACCGGAGTTTGTTACACTTCACGAATAGTTGCCTTCGGCAATCCAAATTCTCGTGAATTATTCTGACCCCCAAAAAAAAATAATAATAATAATTTTGAAATATTGTGAAATTTTGAAGAATGTAGTTCTTGAGCGAATTGAGTAAAGTTAAAACGGAATTTTAATCTCGGAATAATTATCCTACACGACCTATATTAGTTGACATTCAAACCGAATTTTCACAAATGAAGATAAAACCAAGCAAAAGGATTAATATGTGAATGAGAACGAACCGATTTTACCGAAATACGTAGTGAAAATTTTACAAGGCCAAATAATGTGTATATAAATATAGTGAATATATGTAAATGTTTATATATAAATTTTGATAATTTATGGAAGAAAAAAAAATGATTCTACGTTACTTTAGAATTATTGGAATAAAGGAAATTAAACTAATAATAATTATGAAAATGATATAAATTCCAATAAGAAAATAAAAAGAAAATTATGTGTACAAAAAAATTAAAAACTCATCTATTTTATTGTTGTTGTTGTAGATGCTGCTGTTGTAACCGTTGTTGTTGTTGCTGCTGTTGTAACCGTTGTTATCCTGTACTGCGATTTTGTTGTGTACATGAGAGTATGGGAGTAAATAACCGGAACGCAATAGTATTTTCAAATGTTGATGTGTTAGTGAATGTTGTTTTTGTTTATTTTTTATTTGATGTGGTTTTCGATTCACCAAAAAAGAGCAAGCCTGCTCTTTCTGCTGTCAAACTGTTCGATTTGTCAAGAAAATTCGCTCGGTCGAGCAAAATTGTTGTTGTTTTACGAATCTCGATTTTTTGGCAGATTTACTAACAAAACACAAATAGAACTGTCATTTTGAAAGCGTCATTTGTGTTTTATGTTTTTTTTGTGTTTCTGGTTTATTTACATATAAATATTTTATATTAAAGAATTAACCTATTGTTGTTATGTTATTATGCATATAACACAATGTGTTGTGTTTTTTATCGAGTGTAAAAATCATAGGATATGTTTATATAAACGTCGAAAATACATACATATATAATACGGAGCAACTGTTCGATTCACACAGCAATAGAGAGTATCTTTCAAAGATTTGGTAAAAGGCGAATCGAAATCGACATGAGATTGACGAGAGTTAATTTTAAAATATTAGGGATTTAGAATATAAATTATTTTAGATTTTTAAAATTTAAATGGGGCAAAAATCAGTAGCCGCCAAAAGCTAAACTTTAGCCAAATTATTTAAAAATGCTACAATATATTAAAATTATAGATAAAAAATAAATACTCCACTATATTGTACGTGTACATGTATTATAAATACTCCACTATATTGTACGCACTAATGTATTACATTCATTACTTACCATATAGTTAGTTTAGTTTAAATTTGTTCTTAATCTAAAAAAAAATTTTATTAAAATTGACAAAAAAAATTGTAAACCTAAAACATACAATTCAAAATGTCAATATTCCCATATTCCCAATCTAAAAAGCATGGGAAAAAATATTCCCATAGGAAGATAAGCACCAAAAAATTTGAACCGATTTCACCCGATTGAATAATTTTTGATGCTTACTGGTACAAAAACACACGAACACAAATAAAATTAATGACTACACACAGTGACAAAATTTTATACTTTACATGGTGTACGTATACAAAACTCCCTGTGAGTAAATTCCCATGTACACAACAAAATCGCACTACTGGTTACGTTGAATTTTCAATGGCACCTATTGTGATAAGTGTCTCTTCATCCCGTTAAATTTTTGAAACAGATATTTTGTTGCGCACTGTTGAGTTTGATTTGTTTTTTTTTATTTTTCGATTCGGTTGTCGTACTGTTGAATTTGGTTGATACGACTATTTTTGTTGCGCACTGTTGTTGTAAAATCTTTTAATTTTGTGTACAATTTTCCGTTTAAAATAAATGATGATATAACTTTTTGGCTTGATTTATTTATTGTATTGCGTGGCAATTATTACGTGCTGCCCTGTTGTACCGTTGATATGCGAGAAAAAATTTTTTTTTTTTTTTAGGAAACAATAAAAAAAACACTACTCGAGATTAATTTCCACGTTGTATGTGTATGTACTGTATAGTATTATTTGTTGTTGGCTCCCGTTGCCGTTGGTATGAAAAAAAAATGTATGAAAATGGTGTCAATTGATTTAATTTTTATGTTTTTCTTTTTTTTTTTTTTTTAAAAAATGTGTGTATTCGTACGTACCTCTTATCTGGTACGGTTGTACCGCACCAGATTTCCGTGTGTAATTTGTAATAATGAAATGTATGTATTATTCCCAGAATATGAGGAATATTTGAATGTTTATTATCCCTAAAAAGGGCGTCGAAGGTCACCACTTGTAATGTCTTACATTACCTATTTAGTTTAACCAATGAAACACTTTAAGTATTGTAATCCACTTAACTTGTAGGTATTTAAAAAAACTATATACGTATTTCACTGTAATGTAGAAATAGGATTTTGTATTTCTGTTTTTGTTTTTTTTGTGTAGCAGACACAACTGATAACAAACAATGTTTACTAAATATTTTTTACAAGAAAATTTATTACGTTAATAATTTTCACCACGGTATTATCGTTCGGAGGAAAGAAAAAACAATTATTAAATTTTTTATTTTAATTTGACTTAATGTCCACCAAACAAGAACGCACGAATTAATCTGTCCGAAACGAAGTTTTGGAACGATGAACAAAAGTAAATGAATTATTTGGTTTTTCGTTTATTTGCAATTCACTGTAAAAGTTGAAATGAATTGAAGAAGGGCAGTGATCGATGTTCGAGCGGTTGCGGTTTTAATATGAATGTATGATACGAGTGAGCGCTGATATATGTGATTCTGTGGCGGTAAACAAATGTATGTACTTGATGAGTGAGCCGCTACATTACTATTGTGTTTTTGATTTTGAATTCTACAATTCATTCAAAAAAGTTTGATTTTTGAATCGTGTAACGATTAGAAAATATTTTGTAAGTAATTGAACATTGCTGTATTCTTGTTTTTGGTATATATATTTTTATATTTTTTTTTTTTTTTATATGATTGTAAAACTGTGTTAATTAGATATATTATTTATAGAAAAATGTACATTTGTAAATTAAAATAGATATAAGCCTTGAAAATGGTCAACAAGACCGAAATATTGGCAGAATAAAATAGAGGAGAAAAAACGAGAAACAATTTTTAATAGTGGTCTATAAAAAAGCTATCAACCAAAACATAATTAAAAAAGACCATTGAATAATAATATAAATGATAATAAACATTGTTATGCATAGGGGCCCTACCATAATTACTGTAGGTATTGATAACCCGACGAATACTATATGTATTTTGCAAAATGTACTAAAAAGTGTCACGATAAAAATAATGTACTATAATTTTTTTTGTCAAGAGGAAAATTCGCAAGTGGAGACCAGCAGTCAAACCAACCATTGGTTAGTATAGGTAGAATTATTCTAGCAATAATTTTGAAAAATTTTATTGTTTTTTTATTTCATTTTTAATGTCAATTAATAAAAGTAAAAAGATAGTTATTTTCGGTTTTTATTTTGAGCATAATTTGCATGTTTATTTTTAGACCAATTACTATTTCAGTTATCAAAGTAATACGGCAAATGATTCAAATTAGAGATGGGTAAAATGTTAAACAATCTGACTTTTCGACAATTTTGTCAAAAATAGGTCAAAAACTGTCGAAAAGTGCCTGTCGAGAAATGTCAAAAACTGTCGGAAAGTGTTGAATGCTGTACGTGTTATATTGGAAAAAAAAACAAAATATTCTTACTGTTTCGTTGGCAAGTTTTTGAAATATACTGGTAAATTTTCAGAATGTTTAAACTGTTGTACAGTTATGAACGTAAATCAAGCTAAAATTTTACATGTTTCAATTTTTTCGATGTAAACAATTCGTGTAAAAATAGTCGAAAATACAGATTTTGAAAGAATGTCAAAAACTCATGTCAAGAAGTATTGAAAACTATGTCGTAAATACTGCTTTTCGACACTACGCATCTCTGTGATTAATACACAAATGTAGTCTTACTTTGGGAATTTTACAATAACAAAAGTAAGGTTTTGCATTAGGGGGGTAAGGGGCGCCGATTTAGATGGTCCTAATATACTAGCCCAAATGCCAACCTCACCTGCACGTGGTACTTCCTGCTAATTAACTAACGAGGCTCTGGCGACCGAGATACGGCGGAATAACCGACTACCGAGAACATAGCAAATGACGTTCTCTTCAATGACCCACTACCAACTTGTACTGGTTAGGTTGGTAGTTGATACATAACCAGTTTTAAAGCAATGAGTTCAACGCAAAAAGGAAACAATACCCCAGGTGGTAAACCAACTACCCAGTTGGCTAATCCACTCTCTTACGAGGCTGGCTCAATGGATTCTGGGGTGAGCCAATCATTGCTAAACCCATTCCAAAGAAGTTCAATGTTGTTAAGATCACCAAACAATCATACTAACTCTGCAAATCAGCAGAAAGACGAAAACGCTGAACTCTGTCGAAAACTCAGTGAAGTAGAGGTACTTTTAACCCAATTAAGAAGCGAAATTGAAAAGCTGAAAAAAGAAAATGAAGAATTGAAAAAGCCCAAACCAATGGAGATTTCTGAAAACCCGCTAAATTGTTATAATGAAACAAGTACTCACACTAGTTATAACAATGAGTTCCATACTGATGAAGAGGATCTCATGAGAGAAACAGATTGGGTACTGAAAAGGAAGAAAAGACCTACCAAAAAACGAAAAGCAGAATTCTCGCCTGAAGTTGGAGATCATTCGCAAGCTTATGTATTAGTAACTGGTGATACTAATACCAAACCAACTCACCAGCAACAGCAACAAAAGGTTGTACCGAAAGAAAAGGCTCCTCCGCCAATTAATGTAATCGGCATAACAGAATTTGCTAGTATACAATCTATAATGAAATCAGTGACAGCTAAGGAATATAGAGTAGTGTCACTAAACAATAACGTGTGGAAAATCAATACACCAGATTCCGACACATATAGAGCTCTAGCAACAAAGCTCAATGCGGAAGGTAAAGAATGGTTCACATACGAAGATAAAAACGAACGCGCAATTAAGGTTATGGCCAGAGGCCTTCATCCAACGTGTAAGAAGGAGGACATAATTGAGGACCTAAAGGCAAGAGATCTGCAAATAGAAGATGCAGTAAACATCCTAAAACGAGAGAGAGGTGAGAACAATCAAGTCAAAAAAAGGGGGCTTCCACTCTTCATGCTAACGTTTAACAAAAAGGAGAAAGTTGAAAACATCTTCAATATCAAAGCAATTCTCAATATGAGGGTTAAAATAGAACCGCTTAAGAAAAACACGAGGCTAATACCTCAATGCAAAAAATGCCAAGGTTTCAATCACACGCAAAAATATTGCAGACGGGAGCCAAGATGCGTAAAATGTGCTGGAAAACACAACGCGAAAGAGTGTACAGAAAGTAGAAACACCCCTGCAAAATGTATAAACTGTAAAGGGCATCATCCTGCAAATTATAGAGGCTGTGAAGTAGCCAAAGAACTTCAAAGACTAAGAAACAAAACTCATCAGTTTCCTCAAAACCCTAGGGTTACCAGAGAAGAGAAACCAACTAAAACCCAAGCGGAGCCAAAACCACCAGGTATTGGTACAGAGCGGAAAAGTTATTCACAAATTGTACAGCAATCATCTAATGCTACGAATGATAATCCCCTTGAAAGGATTTGTCGAAGCATAGAAGCCATAAATATAAGGCTAGCAAAGCAAGAACGTGGTCTAGAAGCTTTATATAAGCGTCTAGATATGCATCAAACCTTGAACGAGGCAACAGCCCTCATATACTAAAATGAGCAGAACTTTAAGAATTGTCACCTGGAACGCGAACGGACTAGCGCAACATGTTCCAGAGCTAGAAATTTTTCTAAATTTAGAAAAAATAGATATCTGCCTTATATCGGAGAGCCATTTGACAAAAACATCATTTATTAAAATACGTGATTATGAATGTTACCATGCTGTTCACCCAGGAGGAAAACCCAGAGGAGGATCAACAGTAATAGTGAAAAAGAATCTCAAACACTATGAAGAACCTAGTATAGAAGAGGAAAGTATGCAAGTTAAAACCATAAAAGTTGAAACTAACAATAATAATGAATACAGTATTTCCTCTATCTACTGCCCTCCACGCTATAATCTAAACAAAGAAGATTATAATAGACTCTTTAGATCACTAGGATCCAATTTTATTATTGGTGGTGACTTTAATGCAAAAAACACCTATTGGGGATCAAGACTTACAACCCATAAAGGAAAAGAGCTATTCGAAGCCGGACGAATAAATAACTGCGAGTTCCACTCTGGAGGTAAACCAACATACTGGCCTGCTGATATAAATAAAATACCAGATCTCATTGATTTTTATGTAACGAAAGGGATCTTCGAGGATTACATATGCATCGAAAACAGCGAAGGGATATATTCCGATCATACACCTGTTATCATGACACTCAGCACAATGATAATTAATAAGGATAACCTGCTTAAATTAACAAATAAATAATAGAACTAACTGGGACCTATTCCAAGAACTAATTGAAATGCAAACAAATCTACAAGTGCCGATTAAAACACCGGTACAGTTGGAAGACGAACTAGAGGTATTTAACAGTACTATTCAACAAGCAGCATGGGAAAGTTCTCCTGCTAGTCACACCGAATCCCGTAGGAATCAAAATTATCCTATTGAGGTCAGGGAGTTAGTTAGAGAGAAACGGAAGGCAAGAAAAACCTGGCAAAGGACACGCGCCCCGGAAAACAAAAAAATCCTCAATTTTCTATGCAATAAACTAAAACAACTTATAAAAGAAATTAAGAATGAAACTATCAACAAGTACTTAAATGGTCTCACCGAACATAAAGATACTGATTACTCTCTTTGGAAAGCAACAAAGGGATTAAAAAGAACTAAAATGCATGTGCCACCTATTAAAAATGGGGAAAGAACCTGGGCCAAAAGTGACAAGCAAAAAGCTATTTTATTTGCAGCTCACTTGGAAGACACCTTTCAACCGTTACCTAGGCAAACAGCAGATGAAAACATAATAACAATTAGCAAAATTGATGAATATAATATTCGATGTGTAACATTACAGGAATTAAAAAATGAGATCAAGTGTAATTTGAACGCAAAAAAAGCTCCAGGATATGATTTAATTACTGGACAAGTCGTAAAAGCCATTCCCGAGAAGGGACTACGAAAATTGGTTCAAATTATCAATGCTGTCTTCAGACTAAAATATGTCCCACGGCAATGGAAGGTTGCTGAAGTAATTATGATCCCCAAACCAGGCAAACCAGCGAACGATAAAAAGTCGTACAGACCGATTTCATTACTTCCTGTAATTTCAAAATTATTTGAAAAATTACTGCTCAAGAGACTCAAGCCAATAATAGAAGAGAGAAATTTGATTCCACCACACCAATTTGGATTTAGAGAAAATCACTCTACGATAGAACAAGTCCACAGAATAACGGATATAATCGAAGACTCACTTGAGAATAAGAAGATATGCTCCAGCATCTTCTTAGATGTAGCACAAGCTTTCGACAAAGTTTGGCACCAAGGACTTGAATTTAAATTGCATCGAGATCTACCTAAGCAATTCTATCAAATTCTTAAATCTTATATCGCAGACCGACATTTCCGTGTAAAATATAACCAAGAGTACTCTGAACTAAAGAGAATATCAGCAGGCATACCACAGGGTAGCGTACTGGGTCCTATATTGTACATCCTGTACACCAGAGATATGCCAAATACAGAAGGTGCCACCATAGCAACATTTGCAGACGATACAGCTATTCTGGCGACTGGAAAGTGTATATCAGAAGCAACGACCAAACTTCAAAAAGCAACCGACACAGTGAGTAGTTGGACAAAGAAATGGCGCATTAGCCTAAACGAAGCAAAGTCGGTTCACGTAAACTTCACAAACCAGAAAGTTTACTGGATTCCAGTGAAACTTAATTCAAGGCCGGTTCCAAATGCAAATACAGCCAAATACCTCGGCATGACTCTCGATTGCAAGCTTAGATGGAAAGAGCATGTTAAAAAGAAAAAAGAAGAATTGAACATTAAATATAGAAAATGTATTGGCTAATAGGTAGAAACTCTGAGCTTACAATACATAACAAATTGCTATTATATCAACAAATACTTAAACCAATATGGACCTACGGTATTCAACTTTGGGGTTGTACCAAGAAGACAAATGTACAAATGATTCAATGTTTTCAAAACAAAGTGCTGCGTGGCATTGTAAACGCACCATGGTACATTAGAAATGATAACCTCCATAGGGACTTAAATATGGAATATGTAAGTGAAGAAATACAAAATCATGCGAAGAAACACATTCAGCGGATATCTCGGCACCAAAATGCAGACATACGAAGTTTGTTGGATACCACCAATGCAGTAAGAAGACTTCAAAGGCAGAAACCTTTGGAATTGGGCAGTTGTATTTAATTCGGATAGAGAAAAATAATTACTATGTAAATTCAAACGGGAGTAACCATTGGGCTACTGCCCGTCAAATGTGAATCTTCATTTAAGAAAGATAAATTACTAAATGATTTGTAAATCAGTTGTAATATAAAAAAAAAAAAAAAAAAAAAAAAAAAAAAAATTATTCTAGCAATAATTTTGAAAAATTTTATTGTTTTTTTATTTATGCCCCTATTATGGTTCTCACCTAAGAGTCACTTGGCGACTTCAAGTCACCCAAATCAAATTTTAGTATTATGGTTCTCGCCCTGAGTGAGAGTAATGTCAAAATTGCTCGCCTAATATTTCTCGGTGACTAGTGCGATATTTTGTAAAGAGTAAAGAAATAATGGAATAAAAAACTAACTCAACAGTTTTTTTACAGGCAAAATACATACAGTGCTGGGGAAAAAAATTGGGTAAACATATTTTATTACAAATTGGAGTCTTTTTTTGCTATAATTACAAAACTTTTGAAAGCAATTGACTTAATGTTTTATTTTAAATACATTTATGACTCATTTAAAAAAAAAATAAAAAATACCTACAATTTAGGGGGCAAAATCGATAAATTGCTAAAACATTTGGCACTTAAGGGCGTGGAAGTAATGGAATAAAATAAGCTTGTGGAAATTCTATCTTCAATATTAATATTTTGTTGAACCACATTTTTCCTCTATTACGGCGGTACAACCCCGCAATTGATGTGTAAAAAAATTGGTCAAGCAATTAGTTAATTTTACACCTACCGTAATTAGAGTGCAGATGTTTCATTGGCTGCAAGTATCTTATTGAGTATAAATAGTGCATATTTTGTAAGATTAAGTTATTCTGTAGGTGATCCTAGTCAAATAAAAAATAAAGTGCAATTTTAGTTAAAAAAATGGGAAAAGTTAGTGAGCAGTGTAAAAGCAATATGTTGATTTTGACGCGAGAAAATTTCACCACGCGTGAAATAGCAGAAAGATTAAACATTCATAAAAGTACTGTCGTGTGGAATATTAAAAAAATGCGAGAGATGGACAGTACACAAAGAAAGAAAGGCTCTGGAAGGGCCAGAAAGACAACGCCAGTGGAAAATCATTTTTTAGTATTACAATGTCGTCGGAACTGTTTTAAAACTTCGTCGGACATAAGAGGGAATCTTGAGCGAGTAACGGGTAAACAAATTTCAGCCAGCTTAGTGAGAAAGAGCCTTGTTAAAAGCTGGTTTGAGTGCACTTAAACCAATCAAAACATTTGCTATGGGCCCAGGAGCATGTTTCTTGGACTCAAGAGATGTGGAATGATGTGATTTTCTCCGATGAATCAAAATTCAAGCTGCATGGCGGAGATGAAAGAATTCTCGTAAGGAGAGAATCTCGCGAGAGGCTTACCAACGAATGTCTTTTAAGACTTCCACCGAAATGAAGGAGTTATGGTCTGGGGATGCTTTTCTGGAAATGAAACCGGTCGATTGTGCTCCCTTAGTTCCAAAATTACAGCAGCTGTTTATCTGCAGGTGCTACATAACGAATTTGAGCCTTCTGTGTTAACGCTTTTTGGCGAGACGTTTATTAATTAATATTAAAGACAGAATTTCTATAAATCAGTAAAAAACAAAAAAAAAATTAAAAATAAGTGTTTAATTTATTCCATTACTTTAACTCCAATCAACGTATTTTGAATATTTTGGCATTTTTCGGGGTTTCCCCCTAAATTGCAGGTAATTTTTTTTTTTTTTTTTTCAAAAAATTAGGTCATATATGTATTTAAAATGAAACAATAAGCCAATTGCTCTCAAAAGATTTGTAAGTTTAGCAAAAAAAGACTCCAATTTGTAATAAAATATGTTTGCTAAATTTTTTTTTTCCCAGCACTGTACATATTTTAATTAATATTTCCTAATTAAATATTGAATAAAAATCAATTTTTTTTTGTTTAAATCGTATTTTAAAATATTTTTATTGTACATGTTAACAACAAAATGAGTATGTAAGTTGTCAAACAGTTTTGTTTGTTGCAGAAAAATAAATCCAGATTGTATTTTGCTATTTGCACTATTTATTAACAATTTTAACCGATAAAATATCTAATTAAATCTCATTAAATTACAAAATTAATCACAATGTAAATGTATAGAAAAAACTGCTAAACTATGGGTCATAATTAACAACTCCAAAAAGATCAGCCGCGCACAACTCTCGCCAAAATAAATGTTGCAACCATAATACCAAAATTGAACTCACACGACTTTTCGAGTCACGGCGACGGTGAGGTGAGAATCATAATAGGGGTATTAAGTTTTGTTTATTACTCGTATAGTAAAAAACAACAGAATTTCCTTTGTTTTCCTTCACAATAATGTGCAAAAAGGGTAGGAACATAATTAAAACTGTATGTTGGTCTCTTACTGTATTGGATTGCGTGCAGCTAGTACATAATTATCTATTTTAGTGATTCGAATGCCATTTTATTATATGGAAAGAAACATTCTTATATCCTTTTTCTAAGGTAAGACGGCAAAAAGTTTCCTTTTCATAACACATACTTGCCGTCTTACTTTGGTCACTGGAATAGTAATTGGTATAAAAATAAAAATGCAAATTACTCGTATGCTCAAAATAAAAACCGAAAATAATTTTCTTTTAACTTTTAACAGTTGACATTAACACTACGTAGAACTACCGACTGGTCAAAATGACCAATTTACGTTTATTGAATTCATTTTTACTTTCTTTTACTAAGTAAAATAAAGTATAGTAATCATGAAAATTTTGGACCTTGAGATTTTTAGAGATTTATCTGTTTTGAGGTCCTCTGAGTCCGAAAAAGTGGGTTTCGAAATGGTGTCTGTCTATCAGTCTGTCCGTCTGTCAGTCTGTGTCCTATCTAGAGCCCAGATGGTTTAACCAATCGAACTGAAACTCCAGATTTAAGCCTTTTTGATAAATTGGGAGTTCCCAGTGAATTTTACTCCAAATCGGCTAATCGGAAGTGGCCACCCCTTGGGCCAGAAAATTTATTTCCCAAATATCTTAAAAAGTAAAGGTTTACTACTGAACTACTAAATACAAAATTGTTCAAAAAATTAAAAAAACAAATTTAAAATTTAAAAATTACAAAAAAAAATTAAAAAATTATAAAAAAAAAAATTCTCAAAATTCTCCGATCGTAAAAGAAAGTCGTGTGTTGGCCACACCTCCATTTTTTTAATTATTATGTTAGAATTATTTTGGAAATGTTGATTTTTAATATAATTACCATACTGCCATATTAAAAGTGTTAAAAAATAAATAAATAAACAAAAAATTGTTTCAAAATTATTGCTAGAATAATTCTATACCAACAAAAAACTTGGCTTGAAACTTCATTCCGGAATGAAAATACACGGCATTGTTGTTGTAAAATTCCCAAAGTAAGACTGCAACAGTACAACTGTGTTTGTAGATATTTTAACCTTTGCAAATAAAAGCAAAACAAAATTTTAACTTACACTTATATATCTTTAATGGCACCCTGTAAAACTGACAAATATGTATGTAGTATACAAAATTATTACGTAATTATCGAAATTTAAAGTAACACGAAACAACCACAGAAACAAAAATAAATTATAAAATAAATTACATATTAGTGATTACCTTCTGAACTTTTATTTAAAAAAAAGTGTGCATTGCCCAGTAATGGTATTGCTCGTGGACCCGCAAATTTATTACCTAAGGCAACATAATGTTTACGTTTAAAATAAAATACAAAAATGCATGTAATTCCACAACACAAAAATATTAATAAAAAAGTCATAATTTGTTTATAGTTCGAT
The DNA here is from genome assembly GCA_958295665.1 of Tipula vernalis. Classification (NCBI taxonomy): domain Eukaryota; kingdom Metazoa; phylum Arthropoda; class Insecta; order Diptera; family Tipulidae; genus Tipula; species Tipula vernalis. Next base: position 199,524,507 of record OY282559.1, on the reverse strand, counting down.
TATATTGATTTTGAAAACACAAGGAAATACATTTGTTTTAAATTTTAACTTTAGACTAATATTGGTTTAACTCGTGTGAAATTGTTTTTTTACAGAAAACACTATGGTACTATACAAAATAATTTACTTTCACAACTTTTCAATATTTCAATACAACTGATTTAGTGATGTATAACCAAAACCAATTAACCAACAGTTACTGAAAGTATGTGCCCAAACGAAATAAAAAAACAAAAATAAAATAAAAAAATGAGCATTTGTTTTCTTTCAATTCTATTTATTTTATTTATTCTTAACTAACATAACTACCAACGTTTATATACCTTATTATAGAATACAGTACACTAAACATCATGGCTGAAAGTGGTAAATGCGATCATGGATACACGAATACATATCGGCGCATTTTTTTAATTATTATGAACATAAAATAATGAAATATAAGAAAATTTAAGCGCATACAACAATGAAATTCAATCAGCGCACGAATAATGTGTACGGCCGAAAATAAAACTAGCATTAGGTGTCCACCGAGGGAAACAAAGCTTTTATAAACGTAATGAAATTCTTTATTTGAAATGGAATATTTATTTCCTTCACTGAATCTGCTCTTTAAACAACAAAAAAAAAAAAAAAAAAAAAAAAAAATTACCTCTCTCTTGCTTTTACGAACATTTTTGTTTCCTTGTTTTTGTTTTTTTGGTATATTATGTAGATGTACGTCTGTATATTATCTTGTACGTTGTACGTACATAATTGAGTCGATTGTTGTCGATTAGTTTTAGTTTAGAAAAAAAACTTATGAACGTCGGTCGTACGATTTTTTGTATCGCGAAATAAAAAAGATGAATTATGTGTTTCTTAATTAAAATACCCACTTTTCGTCTAATATGAATGAAAACAAATTGATTTTGTTTCGTAATAATACGGCCCAAAACCTACATAGGAATTCAAACATAATATTTTTCTTAAAATCGATTCCTCTACAAAGTTAGCAGTTGGTTGGACTAATAAAGCTTTATTTAAAATTGTTTGTGCAAATTAAAAATTAAGACAAAAAACACATTTAAAGGAACAAACAGTTACTCGCCATATGATGTGTTCTTTATAAATAGTAGATCTACAAATAAAGAAAAGTGAGTTTTCCAGCGAGTGTAAAATTTCTCAAGCATGCGGTAAATCACTTTTGTTACGCGTCGAATATGCCAGTTTTCGTTGTATACTTGACGAAAAATACCTAAATTAAACAATTACAATCACTGGAAAACTTTCACTTTTCTTTACTTGTAGAACAATCTACTATTATTTGTGTAAATTGTCCCTTTTAAAGTGGAAAAAAAAAGAAAAACTGATTTTTTTGTTTTCTTCACATTTTTATTTATATTTCGATAATGGATGAACGGCCGTTAACGGGACAAAAACCTTTTCACGTGGTTCGACGACCTCTTTATAAAAATTTTTATTTTTGAAAATCGCAGAAAATATTTCTCTCATTTAAGGTCGCCGCGCCGCGCGTTGTTTTATTATTTATAACTCGGTAAGGGTTGGACGGCCTTTAGTCGACCAACACCATTTAATTTGCATGAAACGATCAAACATCCTAATTCATATACTACCAAACTATCCTATTCTATGTGACCTTTTACTTTATACTCTAGGCGTATGTAGTTCTACATTTAAAGGTCGTGTCTCACAATCTTCTGCTTTTTTGTCATAAGTTTTAATATGCACAAACAATTTTGAAGACATATTTTAAGCAGTTTTGAATTAAGCTTCATTATTAGTTCAACCAACTTCTCTAATTTTACAATGAAATGGATTTTAAAGGAAATATTTTTTGAATTTCTATAGATTGTGTGCCGTACATGATGTCAAAATATAAAGTGTACGCTGTTTAATGCGGGACACCCTTAAAATTGAAGAAGCATCCCGTCTTCACCCTTTTTGTTTATTTTAAAGGTCCTATAGGGTCAAACTAAAATACTTGAACTTAATTTCCGGCAGAGATATGTGGTACAGTGTTCATTATGTTGTGAAAATGGACACGCGTTATTCAGTAGTAAACTACTTGTAATTGTTAATTTTTTTTTAAATTCCTGAATATCTGTGAATTTATTTATTTATTTAGTTATCCTTATCACCAACTTATTTAATTGTTTATAAGGTTATAACGAACTGGTTACGTTATTAAAAGAATTAATAAAATTATATCATTAAAATATTTCAAAATTTTTTTTTTCAAAATTTACCAATAATCTAAAAGATGCTTTGGCACCAATTTCTTAAATGGGTCTCTACGAATAAAGAGGGGCTCAGTATTTATTAATTTGCATGTACCTCGATATGCTGGAAGTATGAAAGCAGGCAGGCTGTAACGGACAGCTATCGTAAATGTGAGGTGTGCTACTGTATGGCACGTGCGACTGTAGGGCAGACAACGCTACTAGAAAAGGTAGCGATGAGTAGTGGAAGGAGAGAGATGTCAAACCAGTAGAAGCAGACTAACGAACAAAGATACACGTGTAAAGTGTATTAATGAAATATATATAAAGATAACCAAATATACAAATATATAGAGTTTTATTCCGGACAACCGAAGTTGTCACAGTGGCGACGAGGAGAAGAACCGAATCCACGAACCGGATTCTAAAACCTTTTTGTTACCAAATTTTTTTTCGAGTTTGAGCGTTTAACCTCAAAATCCGAAAAGTCCAGCACTACACGTTTGAGCGTTTAACCTCAAAATTCAAAAAGTCCAGCACGACACTATACGTATAAAAATGGACGCAAACCAGATAAAAGAATTGATGGAAACAGTTTTGGCTGCGGCTGATAAACGGGCGCAAGCAGAACGTGAAGCGGCCGAAAAACGTTTCGAATTATTGCTGTCGAAACTGCAGCCCAACATTTGTGTCAACGCAGATGAAAACTCAGCCGGATCACCGCTGGTAGTGCAAGGGTTCTCAGTAGTCAAAGATTTGTCGGATCGCATCGAAAAATTCGTTTACGATCCCGAAAATAGCGTCACATTTGATCTTTGGTACGCGAGGTACCAAAGCATCTTCGAGGGAGAGGCCAAAACGCTGCCAGACGCGACAAAAGTCGGACTATTATTGCAAAAACTCTCGCAACTCGACTACCAAAAGTTTGCGAACACAATTTTGCCCGTGTTGCCGATGGAGCTGTCATTAGGGACCGCAGTAAAAGAACTCAGACGAATTTTTGGGTCAAAAGAGTCGCGTTTCGCGCTCCGTTATAAAGTCTTCAAAATAAAAAGAGAAAGAGGTGAAGACGATAAAAGTTACGCAGCCCGAGTCACGCGCGAATGCGTGAAATTCGAAATCACTAAATTCAGCGAAGAAGACCTAAAGATGCTCGCGTTCGTACAAGGTCTTGTCGATTCGGATGACGCGGCAATTCTCAAGAGGCTGCTCGATATGCTGGATTTACATTATACGCAAAGCGAGGCAGCCGACGATCCTGGAACAGCGCCCAAACTAAACCTGAACACACTGGTCAGCACCTGCGAACGGATGCGAACCCTCGAAAAAGAGAGGGCCATGGTCGAGCATCCGGAGACGGTAAAACAGGAAGTCCTGGCCGTACGCAAAAAACCGCAATCTGAACGAGATTCCACGTCACAACGACAGACCTCACAGCAAACTATAACCAATTCTACGAGCGCACCGAACCCATTTGTACCGCCGAGGCCATGTGCTCACTGTGGGGGAAATCATTTCCACAAAGATTGCCCGTTTAGCGGAAAGACATGCACGCTGTGTAATGGAATTGGACATAAAAGTGAGGCGGGGTTCTGCAGCAGCTCGCGCATCTGGAGACAGCTCCAACAACAACGACGGAAAAATCCACGTCGTCGAAGTAACGCGGTCAGCACCCACCAACAGAAATCAACGAAAAAATTCGTCACAGCAACCGTGGACGGTATTAAAGTAAAGCTGCAGCATGACAGTGGTTCAGATTTGACCATCATCTCGCAAGCAAACTGGCTGAAGCTTGGCGAACCAAGTTTAAAACGGTAAAATGGAACTGCCGTAAACGCTTCTGGCGAGCCTATCCAGATCTTAGGATGTTTCGACGCGGCTTTGACGATAGGCGAGTACGAAGCTATCGGGACAATTTTCGTCTCACCGTCATCGCTGAACCTTTTCGGCAACGAATGGATGACGAGATTGAATTTATGGGATGTGCCACCGTCAGTATATTGCCACAACGTCAAGGCAATCGACAGCGGTCCACGCACACTCGAACAAGTGGTTGAAGCGAGTTTTCCACTGCTTTTCTCCAAAACCTTGGGTTGCTGTAACCAAATGAAGGCGTCGCTCACGCTTAAGCCCGAGGCAAACCCGATCTATCGCCGTGCACGGCCGGTGCCACATGCAGCCTCAAAGCCAATCGAGGACGAACTGTTTAGATTGCAGTGCCAGGGTGTCATCGTACCAATCAGCTACGCGGACTATGCAGCACCAATCGTGGTAGTGAAAAAGAAAGACGGGCGCATACGAATCACCGCCGACTACTCCACAGGACTCAATGACGTGCTGGAACCGAATAAATACCCGCTCCCAACGCAAGAGGGAATATTGGCTAAGCTCGCGGGAAATACAATTTTCACTGTCATCGACATGTCGGACGCTTTCCTGCAGGTGGAACTCGACGATGCTTCAAAAAAGCTGATGCCGATCAACACTCACTGCGGGCTGTTTCAGGTTAATCGCTTGCAACCAGGCGTTAAAACGGCCCCCGGCATTTTCCAACAATTAATGGACACTATGACAGGCGGCATCGACGGTGTTTTTCCTTGGATCGACGACATTATCATCGGAGGCAAAGACGATAAACAGCACCGCGAGCGCCTTTTCAACGTGTTAAGCCGCATGCAAGAATATGGTTTCACTCTCAAACCATCAAAATGCTCGTTCGGTCAGAAGTCCGTCGAGTTTCTGAGCCACATCATTGACGAAACCGGCATCCGGGCAAACCCAGCCAAGTTGGAAGTCATACAGCAGCTGCCACCGCCATTGGACATTACCCAGCTGCGCGCTTTTTTGGGTGCGGTAAACTGGTATGGCAAGTTCATACCCAAACTCAAGGAAATGCGCGGGCCACTCGATGAACTGCTTAAAGACGAAGCCGAATACGAGTGGACCGAAGCCCAAGACACTGCATTCAGCCAGCTAAAGGAAGTGCTCGCATCTGACTTAGCTCTAACGCACTACGACCCAGCCAAGAAAATTATCGTCGCAGCAGATGCGTCCAGCTATGGATGGGGCGGTGTACTCATGCACCAACTGGATGACGGCACCAGGAAGCCCGTCATGCACGTATCGGGATCGTTTACGAAGGCGGAAAAAAATTATGCCCAGGTTCAAAGGGAGGCGTTGGCCCTGGTGCGGACACTGAAAAAATTCCATCGTTTCGTGTACGGCCGCAAATTTGAGCTGCAGACAGACCATCAGCCGCTGCTAGCCATCTTCGGTGCGAAAGGTGGTATTCCAATATACACCGCAAACCGCCTACAGCGATACGCAGAGAACCTTCTTGCTTACGATTTTGAGATCAGGTATGTGGACACAAAAAGTTTCGCGTATGCCGATTTCATTTCGAGATTAATCGCAGCGCAACCGCTGCTCGAATCCGAAGATACCGTCATCGCAACCGTCGATGCGGAAAATCATGATTGTTTCGCGATTGACACCGCTAAATCGCTGCCAGTCAACTTTGGGGACATCAAAAAGGCGACCGCAGAAAGCAGCGTGCTTCAAAAGGTCGCGCAATACGTCACATATGGCTGGCCACGCCAGCAGAAGCTTATTTCCGACTCAGCAGCAGCACATTTCTTCAATCGCAAGTCGGAGTTGTCGGTGGAGCAGGGATGTCTGTTCCTCGGCGATCGAATCATCATTCCAGACAGATTCCACAACCAATTGTTGAACGAACTACACGGCGGGCACCCAGGGGTGGCACGCATGAAACTGCTCGCGCGAAGCAAGTTTTTCTGGCCGGGTATTGATGGAGCGATCGAACAAGTGGTACGCCAATGCAGCGAGTGCGCAATCAATGCAAAGTCTCCAACAAAATGTACGCTTCAGGCCTGGCCGAGTCCCAGGGAAGCTTGGTCACGAATCCACATCGACTATGCCGGCCCAATCAATGATGCCTACTATCTGGTCATCGTCGACGCTTTCTCCAACTGGCCAGAGATTTTCAAGATGCGCAGCACCAGCGCAGCTAAAACAATCGATAATTTGTGCGAAGTTTTCGCACGCCAAGGCATCTGCGAAACTATCATCTCCGACAACGGTCCACAATTTATCTCGGCTGAGTTCAAACGGTTCTGTGAGGCGAATGGCATCAAACATTTGACATCAGCGCCCTATCATCCTCAATCAAACGGGCGCGCGGAACGTTTCGTCGGCATGCTCAAAACCGGCCTAAAGAAACTCGAAGGCGAGGGCAACGCGGAACAGGTCCTGCGCAAATTCCTCACGTGCTATCGCTACACACCATCACCAGCACTCGGGGACAAATCACCGTTCCAATTGATGACCGGGCGAGAAATGCGCACCAAGCTGGACTTAATTAAGCCACCACCAGTGCACAACGATAAACGAAATGTGGAAATGGAGGAGCGATTCAACGCTCACCACGGCGCGAAGCACAAAGAGTTCAAGGCTGGCGAGAGGGTGTTCTTCAAGTGTATGAAGGGCAACGATTGGACCTGGCAGGCCGGTACAATCATTGAACGCCGAGGGAAGGTCAACTACGTGGTCCAAGCATAGATGAAGAATAGCGAACGAAAGGTCACGTGCCACGCCAACCAACTGCGAACGCGTCTCACGGCTGCGCCACCATCAGAAGAAGACAACGTCTTGATGGACACTTTCCAGCTGCGACCAACGCAACGCGTAGTGGAACCAATCATTGTTCCGCAACAACTACTCCCAGAGGAGGAACCAGGGCCAGCACTAGGTGCAGAGCCACAGCACGATGCAGAGCCACAGCACGGTGCAGAGCCACAGCAACCCCGTAGGTCCCAGCGAACAACAGCTGGAAAGCTACCATCGCGTTTTGCTGACTACGAGTTGGCGCCGACGGCCACTCTAAACGGGGAGAACTGTGAGGTGTGCTACTGTATGGCACGTGCGACTGTAGGGCAGACAACGCTACTAGAAAAGGTAGCGATGAGTAGTGGAAGGAGAGAGATGTCAAACCAGTAGAAGCAGACTAACGAACAAAGATACACGTGTAAAGGGTATTAATGAAATATATATAAAGATAACCAAATATACAAATATATAGAGTTTTATTCCGGACAACCGAAGTTGTCACAGTAAAGGTATAGATAACCGTTGCAGACTTCCTAGAAATACATTGTTGCAGCTTTTTCGGCCGGCTAGCGTGCAGCACGTGGGATGGGTTTTTTATTACAATGTTCCTAGAAAGCTTGAAATGCTGCAAAAATAAATTGTGTTACTGTCACAAGGCCACGATTACCATACCTACCCATATTAAATGGCTTTACTCAATTTCCATTAAAAAAAAAAAAAATAATAAATCAAACAAAAAAAGGTAATTTAAATACTAAAACTAAACAATAGCAAAAATTTATTATAATTTATTATAAACTAGAAATTTTTTTATGTATACTAAGATTTTACAAATGGTACCTGATGCGCGCGCATTGATGATATATCGTGGTAATCCAAAATGGTGTTAATAATTGCGATAAAATCATAAATCGCCCGAAAATAGTTGTAGATTATTTGTTTTTAGATTATTTAGCTTTTAGTAATTCATTAGCTAATTATTAATTTAAATAACATTATTATTATATATATAGTTCTTATTATTATTAATTGTTTTTAATTGCAACATTAGAAATATTAAATTGTTCATACACTAACTGTCTGGTTATCAGTTTTTTTATTTTTTATTTTTCAAGAACTAAACCTTAACAGGAACTTTAGCACTTTATATCCATAATTAACACATAGTTCATAGTTTTTTTATTTAAACTATTATTTTTAAATATGTTATATTTATGTATTATAATTAATTTTAAGATTAAAAATATTATTTATCCCAAAATATTAACAAAATATTATTTCTTAAAATTATTAAAAACCTCAATTATCGTTTTTTTTAATTTTTTTCTATTTTCAATCTATTCACCTCTGCGGTCCAAAAACAAGAGAGATCCTCTTCTGCTACCTCACAATCATCATTCACACCAACACCACCTTTTTTGTTCGTACCGCTATTCATATACATCATTACCATTTCAATTATTTTATTTTTACTTATTCGTTTTATTTTGTTTACCTAATTACAATTACATCTATACTCATAACATAACAATTTCGCTTTAGATAACAGATTTTTCTGTTTCAATACTTTCAATGAAAAAAAAACCCGAAATATGTAGAAAATATTTTTTTTGTATAAAGAAATTTACTGGGTGAACCAAAAAAAAATTGTCCGGTAACAAATCGTGGGGCAGACCCAATACCCTGAGAGAGTCTCAAAAGCCAGGACCGTCATAATCCAGTTTTAATAATTTTTGAAAAGTTTAACGAATATCCTTTGCGTGATAAACACCCATAAATTTACTATCGGGTGTATCAAAGCTTACCTAAATATACAAGCCGTCAGGTTAAAATTCGAACTTAATATAAGGGGGATAGAAAGACAAAAAAAAATGAATTTTTCATACAAATCATATGAAAAGTTATGTTTTTTTAATATCGTTTTTTTTAAATGAAAAATCTTACAAAAATGAATTTTGATTTCTACATTATCAAGAAGAATGATTGGTAAATATACGATTTGAAAATCAATTAATAAAATCTTGTTTATATATATTTAATTAATGTTTTAGTAAAACCCCTTTATTTACAAACACATCTTTACCACCTCATGACGTCATACCTTTCGTTCATGTTTTTTTTTGTAATAAGCCATAGTGACACCTACTTATAAACTCGACTAATTAAAAAAGTTTAAAAAAAACAAAATGGCCGTGTAGTTTTCATGTTTGAAATCAGATGGCGGTAATAAGAAATTGAAATAAATTCATATTTCAGAAAAACAAATCAAAATAATGTTTTAGCAAGTTAGGAGTATAATTTAGTAAATAAAAAGATTAACGAGCATGCGAATCTATTTCATCCGGACATTATTGATTTGAAGTCGAAAAATTCGGACGATGCGTTTGTTTTCAACATTCAAAAATTGCAATAATGATTTGAATGAAATTTGAATAATGATATTCCTATCTCTAACGGTGGAAATGAGTTTAACAAAAAGAATTCATCAGCTCAATTAAAAATACGAAAATTAATGCAAGTAAAAGGTACCGTCAATTAAAAATTAATTAATTAAGAAAAATTTTTTTTGTGATTTTAATAAAATATTGTATTTATTTATTTATTTGTATAATAACAATAATTTATTATTAAAAGGAAAAGCACACATGGAAGCAACAAAAAAAAACAGGACGAAAAATTAAGAAACTTGCTTCCATTAGGCATAAAAACCTTTTAAATTTTTTCAAACAATATCCACGTAATGAAGTCTTATTGACTGAAGCCGACGAATGATGTTGCCAACGTTACTTATCGGCATACACGATCCAACCTTGAAGAAATTTGGAGGCAATTCCAACACATATTCAAATTGTGAAGCGTCCAACACATATTCAAATTGTGAAAATATATTAATAAAATTGTTGTTTTTTTTTTTCAAATAATTAATATTAATCCACATAAATTTCGCACATAAAAACCACTTTGACATTTGATTGCTCTATTAACCGTAATAAGTCCGGGGAAAACCAAATAAAACGGATTATTAATTTTTAAAACTCATTCGAACAGAAATAGTAACCGAAATATATATTTTTTGTGGTAAACTACAGATGTCACTAGTTTCTCACTTGACAGTGTACAAAATGGAAAAGCTAATTTTTTGACATATTCTAAACAAATGTCATACTTGTCAATGGAGAAAAGTAGTAAGTTGAATTTTTTTTTTTTTAAATTATTTAAATTAATTTATTTATTTTTATTTATTATTTTATTATTTATTAGCTGATTAGTATAAATTTATCGTTTCTAGCAAAACCGCAAATAGTTCAAGTGAACTGAACTATATGTTGAGACACAAATTTAATTAACTTTTAGCGAAGACATCGAAAAAGTTTATTTGTAACCGAGTTGAACGTGATTTCATTGGAAATGTTAAACAATCATTCCTACGCTCTAAGAATTTATATATTAAAAATGATGAGCGATGTAATACTGAAAGATTTAACGTCGGAAGAATTGACCGAAGTAAAAGAAGTTGGTGCGAGATGATTTTCTCGAAAAACTTTTCGATCACATGATGGATGTTAAATCACATGTACGATCATAGGCATTGAATATATTTTATCAGCTGAAAGAGGCTTATGCTGTGCCGTTGTTATATCAACATAAAATATTGTATGTTCGTGTCAACATTATTAAATTATTTAATAAATATATAAATATATATTATTTAATTATTTTATTTAAATTTGAGCTAGAGTAAAAGAAATGCGACTAACGAGATTAATAAATTCATTATATCACTACAATTGCTTAATTGCGTCTTTTTTCTTTTGTTTGTTGTACCAAAGCCATACATAATAGATAATTTCTTTATCATGTAAGTAAGGGGATTATTTGTGATTATGTGGGACACTATTAAATAAATCCGGGAATGCCACAAAAATATCCGGGTATAATTCCATAAATTACATGATGACCAAAGGGGAAATTCAAGAGCTCGCGCTTTATATGAGACTCAATTACCGGACGAATTTTGTCGAACACGAAATGGATTCAGCGCTAGAATGCTTGATTTGAGCAAAATACAAAATATGAACATTAAAATAAATGTAAAAAGTTTTAGTAATGAATTTAATTTTTCCGCGTCCACGCGGATTCTATAATCGACCTGTATATTTGAAAAGCATAAAATACTTACCAAATAAAATAAAACATTAAATAAATTAACTACATACGTTAGTTTAAATTACTTGTAAATACTTAGTTTCCCATTTAACAGAATTATTGCACTGTTAAAAATATTTAATTTAAAAAAAAGTTGTGTAGGCAACTTCATAACATCAAAAAAAAAAATTTGTGTTTACAAAACAAGATCTTACGTCATTGATTTCGTTTTTATAAGTTTATACTGTATTTTTCCAAATTTTTTACATATACATACAAAGAAAAAGTAAATTTGTACAATTTTATTTTAATTATATTAATCAAATTACTAAATTTAAGTTATTGGTTCTAAAATATGTTATACTCAAAGGTTTGATTTAAATATAAACCTAAAAATATTTTCTATTACGAGTATTTTTCATTCATAAAATTTGAATCAAAAATGTTCAATTTTACATGGGCTCTTATGAGAAATCGTAAAATGTATCCCCCTTAAATTAAGCTTCTTTTAAAATTGGTCTGAGCCTGACGGCTTGTATATTTAGGTAAGCTTTGGGTGTATGCAGCTCATAAGCGACGTTACCAATTTTCTTGGTCACAAAAGCTTTAACAAACTTTGGAGCGAGCTTCGATGCAAAATTTTCTCTAGCGTTGCTTTTAACAAAATTTCTCACGAAAACTTGTTGACCCGGATAGAATTCACGTATTCTGGTTCGTAGATTATACCTGCTGGCATTACGGCGGTGTGCATCTTTAAGATGTGCGGAAACTATTTGACGGATGTTAAACAATCGATCGGAAGTGTTGTTGATAGCGACATAATTATCGTTTAATGAACCTAGTTCACGCAAAAGGCGGTACGAAGATCCATGTGTCACCATGTGATGTCCAAAAACGAGGAAAAATGGCGAGAATCCTGTAGCACTATGAACAAAGTTCCTCAGCGAAGAACCAATTTCATCTAAATGTACATCCCAATCTCGATGATTATCATGCACATATGCTCGAATTGCTGAAATGACAGTACGATTCACTCTCTCCGATGCGTTTGACTGAGGAGAATAGTTCGGAGTGAATTGATGTGTTACACCGAATTTATTCAGAAAGTCATGCAACATTTGAGACCGAAATTGGGGTCCGTTATCAGAGAATAAAAACTCAGGCACTCCAAACACATTGAATACACGTTTGCTGAGAAATTTAACCACATGATGAGCGGATGCTGTGCGTAACGGTTCTAAAAAAACAAATTTGGTATACTTATCCAACACAATGAGTAGGTAAGAATTGCCAGATTTGCTACGCGGATAGGGACCAAGAAAATCGATGTAAAGTTTTTGAAACGCTGTATTGATTTCATGATAATCTCCCATTACTGGTCGAGTCAAATGGTTTGTGGGTTTTATGGCCTTACAACGTTCGCAATTGGTAACATATTGCCGGACGTCTCTTGACATGGTGGTCCAATGAAATTGACGTCACAATAATTCTAAGGTTTTCTCATAGCCCATATGTGAACCGCTAGGTGGGTTATGAGCTTGTACAATTAATGAATTTGTAAGGGACTGAGGAACTACCAATTTCCAGTGATGAAATTCAATATTATCAGAATCAATAGAATTGGATGGAATAATGAATAACTTTCCGTCGTTAACTTTGAAGTTCGTCTTGGAGTTGCCTGATTGTCGAAGAACGGACAATTTCTTTAAATAATCAGCTTCACAAAATGCGGCTGAATCTAAATCGATATGAAGAGGTGGAATTTGCAAGTCATTGTCCGGACTCAAAGATGAACTTAAAGAATCGATATTAGATCGTGAGAGACTATCAGGCACTACGTTGAGAAAGCCTTTGCGGTATTCAATGTTAAAATTAAACCCTTGCAACTTTAGGCTCCATCTCGCTAGACGTCCTGATAAGTCTCTCTGCTCCATTAACCATTTTAGACTTGAATGGTCGGTTATGATGGTAAATGAGTAACCTTCAATATATGGTCTAAATTTTTTCACGCTCATGACCGCAGCGAGACATTCAAGCTCAGTCACACTGTATTTCTTTTGTGCAGAATTCAATTTATGTGAGAAGAAAGCAATAGGATACTCATCATCATCATCCGTCTTCTGGAATAGCACGCTGCCGATTCCACAATTGCTAGCATCACACTGAATATAAAATTTCTTATTGAAATTTGGATTACGAAGGACTGGCGCAGAAGTTAAAGCCGTTTTAAGATGGTTAAATGCATCAACTGCCTGATCGGACCAAAAACCATTTTCTGATTCTTCTTAAGAAGGTCGGTAAGTGGAGCAGCAACACCAGCATAGTTAGATATAAACCGCTGGTACCACCCCGACATTCCCAAAAATCGTCGAAGTTGTTTCACGGTTGTTGGTTGTGGATAATTCGAGATGGCCTCTATTTTGTCGGGATCTACGCGAATGGTCCCATTCCCAATCACATGACCGAGGTACTTCGTTTCTGTCATGAAGAACTGGCTTTTCTCCACATTGATTGTTAAATTCGCACGCCGCAAGTGTTGAGCAACTTGAAACAAAAGTGTAAAGTGTTCACTCAATGTGGCAGAAACAACAAGAAGATCGTCTAGATAGACGAAGACCCGGTCATGTAACTGGTGAGGAATCACGCGATGCATCAACCGACAGAGCGATTGAGGGGCATTACACAGGCCGAAAGGCATCACTGTAAACTGATACAGTGGCCTTCCGGGCACCGTGAACGCAGTTTTGTCTCTAGAATTGATCTCCAACGGGATTTGCCAAAAGGCATCTTTGAGATCGATAGAGGAAATATATTTAGTTTGGTCTAAACGACTTAATAAACCATCTATCCAAGGCAGAGGGTAGGCATCTTTAGTTGTTACTTCGTTTAGTTTCCTGGCGTCAAGGCACAACCTAACCTTTCCAGTAGACTTTTTTCGTACATGAGTAATTGGCGACGACCAGGAACTTTGGCTTTCTTCAATTACACCAAGTCTCAGCATTCTTTCGATTTCAGAGTCAATGTCTCTTTGTACCGCCGGAGAAATCGGATAATATCTCTGTTTGACTGGTCTTGCGTCCTTGATATCAATGACATGGGTAATAAGATTAGTGCGACCCAAACCTTCTTTAACGGAACATGGGAAAAGTGAAATTAAATGAGCAAGCTGGGATTTCTCATAAGCTGACAATTTATGACGATTTGTGGAAAGCGGAACATTAGGTAGCTCTTGAATTTCTTCTACCACAAGAGGTTTTAATCCAAAAACCTCCCAAAAGTCAATGCCCAAGTAGAGAGGTTGGGTAAGACTTGGGGCAATGTGGATTCTCATAATTTCCGTTTTCCCCAGATAAGTGATAGGAATGAGTATATGTCCAAAAACACGATTTTTCTCACCGCTAGCCGTATTGAGAAAACAGGGAAGATGATTAAATTTAAAAAGAGGATGATATAAAAATTTTTCCGAACCTGAACCGTAATGTTAGCACCACTGTCTAACAACCCCTTATAAAGCGCACCATCTAAAATTACATCGGCATAAGGTCGTCTATCTTCTTGAACATTGAATAACGACCCTACAACTTTGTTTTTCAAATGTTTCTTAAAAGCCCAATAACGAAGAGATCTAGAATTTGACTTGACTAAAGAATTAATTCGTGTTTTGTTATATTTTTGTTGAATAGAAAACTGAGACGTAGGATTTTCATTAGATGGAATAATGTTTCGTAACTTAGAAGTTTCATTATGTGAGGAACTACAAGCCTCCTTACGGTTTATAGAATTATTGAAACTTATTTCCTCCTGACAAGTTCGGGGCAGGTATTGCTCGCCGCGTCTTCGACTGATTTCCTGGAAACACTGGGATGGAAATGAACGCCTCCAGGATGCTTCATTTCCTGCGTTTGGTTTCCCGAAATATTATTTTGACAATTTGTACAATTTGGTCTAGTTGTATTCGGTTGACCACAACCATAACAATAAATTTCCATTTTTCGACTATTTGTAAAATTAGGTAGATAGTTCTGCTCTGTTCTGTTTATACTACAAATACTATGCTCTCTGTCAACAGGAACATGTGACTCGTAATGTGGAAAATTATTTGTGTTTGACAGAGCTTGTTGTTCACTAAATACTTGACGTGTGGAGTTTGAGGAACCTTGATTTAACACTTCACCGTAGTTATGGGGCGCGAGCTCATTTATGGTGAATCTTCGTTGAGCTTTTTGTTCATTCAAACGCCTCCAAGCATCCTCTATATCGATACATTTATTTACAAGGATGCCTACTGACTCGAAATGTTCACCAGCTAATCGGGATTGAAGTGAGAAACTCATATTTTCTCGTAAAATAGGATATAATTGATTGTCCGATAAAGGTTCGCCTAAAGATAACGAATCGCTAAGTATGGCAGAATAAAATTCTTTAAAGGATTCTGATGGTTTCTGTTTAATTGCAAATATAGATTGCAGAACTTCTAGATCGGATCGCCGATTCTGGAAACGAAGTAAGAATGCTGCTTTAAGCTCTTGCCAAGGGACGTCACTCCGGCGTTCGATAAAAGACCAATACCAGTCCCAAGCCGTTTTCCGCAATAACACATTCAGATCATCCACTCAATCGATGGAGCGGTACATTGTTTGAGTTAACTAACCGTTCTACTCGGAATAAAAATCTTTCAGCGGGCTGGGAGGTAGAAGGCCCGTCAAACTCTATATTCCATTTATGTGGGGGTGTAAAATTTACTTTTTCACTTGTTGATGTTCGCCTGTCATTATTTTTATCACTTGAAGCAAAATGAACAATAGGCATTTGTTTCGTATTGTCAACGATAGGCGTAGTAGTTAATCGAGTGTTTAAATTGGGAATAACAAACGAGGTATTTGGTGTATCAACTAGTGACAATCTACTAGAAAGCTCCTTGAAAAGGGCCATATCCGCTTGAGAAGCTGAAATATTCGAATATGCACCTTGTTCTGTTTCTTGTTTTGAAGGCGGAGGAACCCCTGGTTGCATCTCTGTGCCTTCCAAGTCCTTAACTTTTTCAGTTGGAGTATCGGTTTCAAGATTGTCGTTACCTTCAAATTCAGACATTGCTTGGTTTAAAGATTGTTCCAAATCATCTGGTGGATTCTCTTCTCTAGTGGCATGTAAAATTGTTAATAGTTTAACACATGAATTTACGACAGCAGTTGCTTGATTTACAAACGTAGGCGATGAACAAGCCAATCGTTTAGCACGATAGACAATTAGCAAAAGTCTGGAACTAAGACGAGAAAACAACTCATCGGTTCGATTATTTAACATCGTAAGCAAATCGTTTTTAAGATCAGAGCATGCTGCTAAACAAAATTGAAACTCTTTCTTCGGAGATTTCCGTGCAGCCAAATGAGCTCTCTCCGGACGTTGTTTGGTACCTTCGCTTTCTCGTTTAAAATCATCTTCTAGTGAACTGAGCTGAGCTCTTCCACAACCGGAAATTTCACGTATTACACATTCGACCATTATTTCGTCTAATGTCAAATATTCGATATCAATCGGAAGTTTAAGAATTTCTTCCGCCATATTGAAAGTATTGATACAACAACTCCGTTTAATTAAAATAATTCAGATAAATCGAAAATATAAATATTAAACAATAATTAGAAAATTAAATTATAATATAAATATATAATTATATTATTGCATATATAAAAACAAATATAATAATAATATGTAATAGAAAAAAGACACAAAAAAATAATTATTGACTTATATATAAAAAAAATTTATCCTTCTTGGTAATTTTACTATATAGTATTGAAAAACAAATTAAATACTGATCACCTAAATTCTTATAATTTAAATATGTATATCAAATTATTAAAACTACAAAATAATTATATGGAATGAAAATTCAATTGTTTACAAAAAAAATTAGGGAAATTATTATTATTATAATAATATAATATAGGTAGGTAAAATAATACACGCCTCGCAACACTTCTTACTTTAAACATTTCACTGAGGACAAAAAAAAATATTAACAAATCATTCCGCAATCAAATGCAATTCTAATATGAGTAAAATCCAAACTTATCCGATTAAATCAAATAAAAATAATAATAAACAAATGCATAATGCAGAAATAAAAAGATGTTTGAACCCTACTCAAATGATATTGCACTAGATCGAAACAGATCTGATAGAAAAATCAGAAATGAAAAGATTTACCACAAATCCAGAAGTCAAAATATTTAAATCTACAATTTAAATAGTTTCTAGATCATTTAAAAATCACTCACTTATAATAGAAATTAAAATAAAATAATCCTCAAAAAAAAATGTTACAAGATTAAACAAATTAGGTCAAAGCACGTAATAAAAAAAAATCGACATCAAAACGTTATAAACGGGTATCAATCATATTGCTACCGCTGAGACTAATTAATAATTTTTTTGGTGTTGGAATTTAAAATAATGCCACCGTGAACTGAATTCAAAACGACCAAGGCCGGAAACAGCTTGATGCATTATCCAAACAATTCACACACATTCAAAGAAATCTTATTAAATGCTCGCATTTTGGGCGCCACTGTAACGGACAGCTATCGTAAAGGTATAGATAACCGTTGCAGACTTCCTAGAAATACATTGTTGCAGCTTTTTCGGCCGGCTAGCGTGCAGTGCGTGGGATGGGTTTTTTATTACAATGTTCCTAGAAAGCTTGAAATGCTGCAAAAATAAATTGTGTTACTGTCACAAGGCCACGATTACCATACCTACCCATATTAAATGGCTTTACTCAATTTCCATTAAAAAAAAAAAAAAATATAAATCAAACAAAAAAGGTAATTTAAATACTAAAACTAAACAATAGCAAAAATTTATTATAATTTATTATAAACTAGAAATTCTTTTATGTATACTAAGATTTTAAAAATTTGCAATAAAAAATGGTAAATAAAAGTATTGTGACGGTGACACCTAGTGTCTAATAGAATAAGTTAAAATTAATAGCTCAATGTTAAACTGTTCTAAATGGAATTTTCCATGATAAAATTGTTCTACACTATTCTAACTAGAAAATCATGAGCTTTCTAGAAGTTTGGTTTGTGTATATAAAAAGGCGAACGAAATCGAATTGGATCAGTAATATTTGGTAAGCGATAGTATAAAGATTAAAAGGAATTATAAAGTGATTTAAAAAAGTGTTATAGTGCGATAAATAAAGTAAAAGTGATCAGTAAAATTTAAGAATAATTTATATAAAGTGATTTTGTGAATTTTTATTGATAAACTGTGTTGTAATAAATTTTGTGAAATAAATAAATTCGTTGGTGATAAATTGAATTGAGTTTGTATTATTCACAATCCAGTGATACGAACCTTCATTGACAAGGCAAAAACGTAACAGTATGTATATGGTAATAAATACAAACATAGGTGGCAAAACGATTCGTAAGTGAAAACCTTTATGGCAAGTTAAAGTTTAAGAAACAGTGATCAGCTGTCAAATATACATATCTAATAACAATAATATGAATTGGGTAAGTTGTCCGTTATTAGATTTTTTGATAATGATTACGTTTTTAAATACAAAAATAATTAATATCTAAATTAAATTTCAGCAAAATTAATAAATCAAATACAGTAGGTGTAAACTACACAAAAAATATTGTGACGGTGACACCTAGTTTGTAATAGAATAAGTAAAACTAATAGCTCAATGTTTAATGTACTAAATGGAATTTTCCATGATAAAAATTGTTACGTAATGTTTCTACGCTATTCCAACTGGAAAAGTCGTGAACTTTCGAGAAGCTTGGTTTGTGTATATAAAAAGGCGAACGAGATCGAATTGGATTATTCGTATTTGGAACGCGATAGAGTAAACTTGTAAGATTATAAGTAATATTTGGAAAGCGATAGTATAAAGATTAAAAAGGAATTAAAAAGTGATTTAAAAAGTGTTTTTGTGCGAAATAAAAAGTAAAAGTGATTAGTAAAATTTGAGAATAATTTATATAAAGTGATTTTGTGAGTTTTGATTGATAAACTGTGTTGTAATAAATTTTGTGAAATAAATAAATTCGTTGGTGATAAATTGAATTGAGTTTGTATTATTCACAATCCAGTGATACGAACCTTGATTGACAAGGCAAAAACGTAACATTTGGTGACAGCGGTGGGATTGTGAATAAAAAGATAAAGAAAATGATTCTCAGCGAATTAAAAGTTCCAGAATTAAAGAGCGAACTTGAGAAACGGGGTTTGGCTACTGATGGTGGTAAAGCAGCTTTACAAGCGCGACTACGTGATGCCATGGAGAAAGAAGGGCTGGACGCGGAACATCATGATTTTGGAGAAAAAGTAACGGATGCGGCAACCGTAGAGCAGAAAGCAGAAGATAAACAACCGTTGGTCGAAAAGACACAAGAACATTCTGGAAGTTTCGATTTGTCGCAGTTAATAGCTGCTATGAACCAAATGACAGGACAGATGTGTCTCATGAAACAACAAAACGAACGACAAATGGTGAAAATTGAGCAGTCAAACCAAGAAATTAAGAATGAAATGGAACAACAAAATGTGCGGCAGTTGGAGACTATAAACCAGTCTAACCAAGAAATGAAACAACAAGGAGAGGAAATTAAAGACCAAATTATAGATGGTCAAAAGAGAATGGACGAGAAACTTCTCGAATTATCTACTAACATTCACGGCGAAGTGGAGAAGCTGCAAATGGAGATTCAAAAGGTTGACGAAAAATTTGAAAGGAAGGTTCAGCAGGTCGAAGAAAAATTACAAGCGGAGGTTCAACGTCTCGGGAAAGAGCTAACTGATATCAAGGCAAGTGGAATAACAACACAAGTGGTACAAACCATTCAATCAGTTAAGTTAGTATTTTAGTCTTTTATAAAGAACGATAAATAATTTAGTGGTAATTTTGTGAATGCATTAAATCAAAAATTTCAATTAAACATTTGAAAAACTGTTCGTGGTTCTATTTCTCGTGGCTGATTCCTACACAACAATGATAATTTTATAACTTTACGGGCTGATGCTTCCCATTAAAATTTTTTATTTTACCCGTTAATGGGCATATTTCAAATGAATAGCGGATAAAACAATCGAATTTATATCTAAACCACGTTTAAAAAGACGGAAAACCTTAAAACAAAATCGAAAACATATGATTTAATTTTTTTATGTTATACCGATTTTCCATCGTCATAGTATAAAGTACTTTTCATACCAGGCGCCTCGCCTCGAAATATTTAGTTACCACAAATGCGAAGCTGAGATCCTTTCATACCGGTGGCGTTGGCTTTGAACATTCGGTTGCTATCAAATATTTTATTTAGGTCTATTTTACACGTGAATTGTAGCAAGAACTGAGATATTCTAAATTTGTAAGGTACATATGAGCTTGATTTTTTGTTAAGTATGAAATATTTGTGCAAACAATTTGATTTTTAGGTTATGTTGAGAAAGCACTTGGCTTTGTACTTACTTTAAAATCTCGCAGTCGAGTGTGGAACGCATTGCCTTGGCTTTGTAGATAACTTCATTGTAATATATTTTGTTTTTTTTAAATTATCACTTAAAAATAAATTATTTTTCAACAAATCGAATTTATTACTATAAAATTAAACGGTATCAATCAAATGAAACTAATTTACATAGTTAAAAGACGAAATAAAAATTTTTTATTAACGAAGCTCAAAGCCGAGGCGCCTGGTATGAAAAGTACTTAATAGTATTATACTATTATACTACGACGATGGAAAACCGAAGTAGATAGTATAATAGTATAATTATAATATTTTGTTATACTAGCTATCAAAAATATAATAGGTAGCAAATTGTGTTTTTAATATTGTAAATTTATCTGACAGTGTATGATTTTGACAATTCGCTAAATTCATTCGATTT
This sequence comes from Tipula vernalis, assembly GCA_958295665.1. Classification (NCBI taxonomy): domain Eukaryota; kingdom Metazoa; phylum Arthropoda; class Insecta; order Diptera; family Tipulidae; genus Tipula; species Tipula vernalis. The sequence goes on along the minus strand of OY282559.1, from coordinate 199,503,598 downwards.
CTTTTTGTTTTTTCTTTTTGTGGTATCTGCATAGTGCATACATTTTATTAATTTTTTAAAAACACAACTAATGCGTATGCTTGGTTATTTTTAATTGTTTTTTTATTATGAATACACGTTAAAATTTTCAAAATAAGAATTATACCTACGTTCACATAAAAAAAACTATAATTGGTGCTAACTTCGTCGCATGCGATGGAAAACCGACAAGGAATAATAGTATAATAGTATTATACTATTATGCTATTATACTATTGACGATGGAAAATCGGTATTACTCTCTCAATGGTCTTATTTCAAATGAATAGCAAAAAAAAAAAAAAAATTCGACCCAAAAATTTTTTATTGCTTTTTCAGTGTATTAGTGCAACAGAAATATCCCCATTCCAAAATTTAGTTTATAGGCAAAAACAGTGCAAAGAGGTAAGAGACGAAGAAATGCAACAGCGTAAGCACGACTCGTGTGGAATGGCTGGATCAGTGCCAGTGTATTAAAGGCCGTTTTAGTAATATTGCTACCTATGTATGTGTTATAGGATCACAAACAAAAATATTTACATACAAAACGTAAAAAGTTCTATGGAAAAAAAATTTTTTTTTTGATACTTTTTCGTTTCGCATTTAATAACTTTTTAAATAAGGCCAAAAATTAATTTTCATTCCATTGACAATAAACTAGGATATTGAATTATAATATTGGGCAAAAAAAAAATAATTATTGTTGAATATTTTGCATATTTTCATTCAACGCCGTTTCACTGTTTTCTAAAATTTTTGTCTATAAAACTGTGAGAGAGACTAAAATCAAAACAAACAAAATTAACAAAACAAAATCTATGAAAACAAAATGATTTTGTTTATTTTCTTTAGTATAGCGTTGCAACTCATGATGATAGGTTGTTACTGTACGATGTTATGTTCAAGGGTGGGGAAATTGTAGATCAGTATATACAGAGAAAATATAAAAAGCGAGATTTTTATTTTAGTTGTTAGTACTTTCCTGATTGTGCGATTACATTTACGACATGAGAAATGCGTAATTTGCTTTTGCTGATTGTGCGATTAAGAAATGCGTAATCCGTTTTTTACTTTTTTTATAAACACATTTTTTTTGTAAACCATCGATTATTAGAAATTAGGTTATTGAATTATAATATTTCATTTTTACTGTAATATTTTGCGCCTAAATAATTAAAAATGTACAAAACTCAAATTTGAAACAAAAAAAAAGTTTGTAAAATTTTATTTTCTAATTTACATACTATATCTAAAAAATGCATTACTATGCATTTTTACATTTTTAGAACATATAGTTTTATCAATTTATAATTTTTCAGTCGTAAAAAATGACACTAATAATTACTAATAATATTTTAATTACGTTATCTAATTGCTAGTAATCGATCGTATAAATAAAAGTTGTACATATATAAGAAAAGTATTACGCATTTCTCATGTCGTAATCGCACAATAAGGAAAGTACTAAACAAACATCTCGCTTTTTTTATTTTCTCCGTACATACTGAATAAAAATTTCCCCATCCTCGGACAAAACATCGTACAGGAACAACCTATCATTATGAGTTGCAAAGCAATACTAAAGAAAATAAACAAAATCATTTTATTTTCATACATTTTGTTTTGTTAATTTTTTTTGTTTTGATTTTAGCAGTGCCAGTGTATTAAAGGCCGTTTTAGTAATATTGCTACCTATGTATGTGTTATAGGATCACAAACAAAAATATTTACATACAAAACGTAAAAAGTTCTATGGAAAAAAAATTTTTTTTTTGATACTTTTTCGTTTCGCATTTAATAACTTTTTAAATAAGGCCAAAAATGAATTTTCATTCCATTGACAATAAAGTAGGGTATTGAATTATAATATTGGGCAAAAAAAAAATAATTATTGTTGAATATTTTGCATATTTTCATTCAACGCCGTTTCATTGTTTTCTAAAATTTTTGTCTATAAAACTGCGAGAGAGACTAAAATCAAAACACAAAAATTAACAAAACAAAATGTATGAAAATAAAATGATTTTATTTATTTTCTTTAGTATTGCGTTGCAACTCATGATAATCGGTTGTTCCTGTACGATGTTATGTTCAAGGGTGGGGAAATTGTAGATCAGTATATACAGAGAAAATATAAAAAGCGAGATTTTTATTTTAGTTGTTAGTACTTTCCTGATTGTGCGATTACATTTACGACATGAGAAATGCGTAATTTGCTTTTGCTGATTGTGCGATTAAGAAATGCGTAATCCGTTTTTTGCTTTTTTTATAAACAAATTTTTTTTTTTAAACCATCGATTATTAGAAATTAGGTTATTGAATTATAATATTTCATTTTTACTGTAATATTTTGCGCCTAAATAATTAAAAATGTACAAAACTCAAATTTGAAACAAAAAAAAAGTTTGTAAAAATTACATACTATATCTAAAAAATGCATTACTATGAATTTTTACATTTTTAGAACATATAGTTTTATCAATTTATAATTTTTCAGTCGTAAAAAATGACACTAATAATTACTAATAATATTTTAATTACGTTATCTAATTGCTAGTAATCGATCGTATAAATGAAAGTTGTACATAATATAAGAAAAGCAAATTACGCATTTCTCATGTCGTAAATGTAATCGCACAATCAGAAAAGTACTAACAACTAAAATAAAAATCTCGCTTTTTATATTTTCTCTGTATATACTGATCTATAATTTCCCCACCCTTGAACATAACATCGTACAGAAACAACCTATCATTATGAGTTGCAAAGCAATACTAAAGAAAATAAACAAAATCATTTTATTTTCATACATTTTGTTTTGTTAATTTTTTTTGTTTTGATTTTAGTCTCTCTCGCAGTTTTATAGATAAAAATATTAGAAAACAGTGAAACGGCGTTGAATGAAAATATGCAAAATATTCAACAATAATTTTTTTTTTTTTGCCCAATATTATAATTCAATACCCTAGTTTATTGTCAATGGAATGAAAATTCATTTTTGGCCTTATTTAAAAAGTTATTAAATGCGAAACCAAAAAGTATCAAAAATTTTTTTTTTTTTTCATAGAACTTTTTACGGTTTGTATGTAAATATTTTTGTTTGTGATCCTATAACACATACATAGGACACGCCATTTTTTTTGTGCTCACACGGCCTTTAATACATAGGCAATGATTTTAGTCTCTCTCGCAGTTTTATAGACAAAAATTTTAGAAAACAGTGAAACGGCGTTGAATGAAAATATGCAAAATATTCAACAATAATTATTTTTTTTTTGCCCAATATTATAATTCAATATCCTAGTTTATTGTCAATGGAATGAAAATTCATTTTTGGCCTTATTTAAAAAGTTATTAAATGCGAAACGAAAAAGTATCAAAAAAAATTTTTTTTTTCCATAGAACTTTTTACGGTTTGTATGTAAATATTTTTGTTTGTGATCCTATAACACATACATAGGACACGCCATTTTTTTTGTGCTCACACGGCCTTTAATACATAGGCAATGGCTGGATGGTATACAAAAAAAATTTGTATTTAAAAAAAGCAAAAAAGGTATTACGCATTTCGTAATCGCACCATCAGGAAAAGGAAACTACTAAAATAAACCAACTCGATTTTTTTTAATTTATCTGTCAATAGACAGAAATAAAAAAATTTCCCCACGGTTGGACATAACATCGTACAAGAACGACCGATTATCATGAATTGCAACGCAATACTCTAAAGAAAATAAACAAAATCAGTTTATTTTCATACATTTTGTTTTGTTAATTTTTTATGTTTTGATTTTAGTCTCTCTCGCAGTTTTGTAGACAAAAATTTTAGAAAACTGTGAAACGGCGTTGAATGAAAATATGCAAAACATTCATCAATAATTTTTTTTTTGCCCAATATAATTCAATACCCTAGTTCATTATCAATGGAATGAAAATTCATTTTTGGCCATAAATAAAAAGTTATTAAATGCGAAACGAAAAAGAATCAAAAAAAAAATTTTTTTTCCATAGAACTTTTTACGTTTGGTATGGAAATAGTTTTGTTTATTATCCTATAACACATACATAGGACACGCCATTTTTTTTGTGCTCACACGGCCTTTAATCATAGGCATTGATATTAATAAGAATTATGAATATTTTATAACTTTATTTAAAATTTAATAAAAAAAAAAAAAATAATAATATAAAAAAAAAAGATTATGAATTAATATTTAATTTCAAAACTTTTATTAATAATATGTATTCTTTCATTTTCTTTATAATACTCCTCATTTAATAACTTCATTTAATCTAATTTATTTATTAATTTTGTTTTATATAATTATGTTTAATTTAATTAATTAATTTTAGAAATTTTAATTCAACTATGCACACTTTATTCAACCCTCCAGAACCTCCCCTGAGTGGTCTCTGGAAATCTGGGCTGTTCTCAACTCACTGGTCTTATGGATTGAAAGATCTGACCTGTGCAAATTTAAAAACAAACAAACAAACAGTACATATTTAAATAAATATGTACGTATTTAAAATTTATTTGTGTACTATTTATTTGTTTATAATATTTATTGTGATGAAAATAAAAGATCAATATCTGGATCGTCCTCATTTTCTTCCACAGCTTCTATTAATTACCGAAACAAAATATGATTCATTAACACTAGAACTACCAACCCGTCAAAATGACGAATTGTACATTTATTGAATTCAATTTTTTAAATTACATATTATGTTAATATTTTTAGGAAGTTTATGATGAATTTTATTTAACATAATTATAATTACTTTGTTGTCATATTAAAAGTCATCATAGATTCCCCCAAACATTTTAACATAATAGTTAAAAAAATTGAATTCAATAAATGTATAACCGGTCATTTTAACCGGTCGGTAGTTCTAGTGTTAAATGTTTTGAAACTTGTGTACAGCATACAGATACTTGAATGAATGCATATTTAAATCTACGTAGCTTTATCGATTAAATAAAAATCTGACAAACAAATTTATGGTTTTATATGGTTTTTATTATTTATTTTGTTACGACTGACATACGTCTTCACCGATCAGAAGAGAAAAATTGCGGATATCCCAAACGCACAAATGAATTAACATTTTTTTTTAAACATTTTCCCTTGAGCGTTAAATATATGCTCGGTTTATGTTGTTACCAAAATTGGATGTAACATTCCATTCACTTGGTATACATCGCACCTCCCATTCAAGACTATGGTAAGTCAAAAAAGTCGATTTTCAGGAGAACGTTTTGAAAATTTACTTACATTATTTTAAATTTTAATGATTATTATCACTGATTTGAAACATTTTTTTATGTTGAAGTTACAATAATTTTAGTAGTTTTAATTAGGTTAATAGCTTTTTTAAAAAAAGTTAAAATTTACGGTGATTTTAAATTTTTTTTAAACTTACAATAGTTATGTCTGGATAATTTATTAGTAAAAACTTTTTACATAATCCCCACTTCCTAGATAATTAAGTATATTATCATTTCACTCATTCAGCCAATATTTTATAAATTATTTTCTCACTCGGATATTAAATAATACCGTTTTTTAAAATAAAAAAATTTGGTTACAGCAACAACTTCGTAAAATATTGAGACAGACTTACAATACATACACATTTTTAACATTTTTTTTTTTTGTGTCCTTTACGGTTATTTGACGAACCGTTTTCTTGCAAATTATTACAATTTGGCCTAATATTTGTTCAAAAAACAGTTACACTATCTGTTTATGATGAAAGTTTTTTAAATTTCATGCAATTTAAATATTAAGTGTTTTATACATATCAAGAATATCCAACTAAAATAATTGTAAGTATACATCCAGGAAAATTAAGCAGCCATTTGTCCACAATAAACTAATATAAATCTTACTTACATACATTATGATTTCTGAAAACTTCTAGTTAAAACCTTGTAAGTCATACATACAGACATATAGTCGGCAGTAATGTCCAAACTAAATTATTGTACGTGGTACTTACAAAAATTCAACTTAATTTGACATCCCAGCGAAAACAACATAAGTACACATAACATAATTAAATATGGACGTATTTTTAAATTAACAACCCCCCGTTTTTACATTTTCCGCCATAACTTTTGAGGGAGGTGTCCGATTGGGGTGATTTTTGGACACAAGATAAACTTCGCAAATTCAAGTATACCACTTTAATAGTGGAAAACTACTGTAAGTCGACTTATAATAGTCTTGAATGGGAGGTGCGACATATTTTGGGTTCTTTATAAATTGAAACGAGTGAGATGAAATTTGTATTTCTGCCAAAAACATCTATAATTCCAAGACGAACTATTCAAAATTTAAAGGTACAAAGTGACTACTGGAGTGAGATTTTGCACAAAAGGCGAGAAGAGAGTTTATTTCTCTTTTTAAAAGAATAAATTTTACTCCATTTCATTCGGTCTATGTCACTTTTTCTATTGCGATCTCAGTCAATTATATTATGTATAAGAGCTATCTCCTTTTCTCCGCTTCGACCACGTACCTTCGTTGGTGAGAGACACAGACGAATGATAGTTGAAATAGAATATCATTTTATTGTTACTAGTTGAGATCGCAATAATAAAACACATTTCTACGGAGCGAAATAGTGTTCATATTCAGTTTAACTAAAAGAGACACAAAACTAGCTTCTCGCTTTTTGTGCAAAATCCCAGCCCTGGTTATAGTGTTAGTTGTGTACATATAAGCCTTCAATAAAAAAAAACAACCAACACTAATCTAATTTGTTTTGGTTTTTTTCTATGAAATATGAAAAAAAAATCAAAAACTAATAAAGCCGCATCCACACGAGGTGTCAAATGTACACTTATGCGCGCGTATTCGCTTAATTGGCGAATGTAGACGGTTAACCGAGAAGTGTAGATTTATCAACATCTCGGTACACACGATTCGTTAAATGTTCATTGATCACATGTAGGCGAATGTTAATGAACATTTCTATACTGATAGACATTTTTAGTACATATATCGTAAAATTTTTTCATTTAATTACAAATTGAACAAATTTGTTGTTTTTAAAATTTTTTCAAGTTTTTCAGTTTATTCAAAATTGAAAATGGCAATATGTAAATAGCGACGACGAGATTGATTTGGCCAGTGCAATATTAATAAATAGTTGTGCTGTAATGTTATTCAACAGAAATAAAAATAAACTATTTAAATATCGGTTTTTTACTAAAAATTAACAGCAAATTTGGTAATATCCGACCAAACAGCCATTCCGACCATTTAAATGAAAATTGGTATTTAACATTACTTTTGAAATCAATTATATATTACGTTTTAAGAATTTTCAGATATTATTTCTCTAAAAAAATGCAAAGTTCAATAAATAACATTTCCATTAAAAAAAAATTCTAAAGATAAATGCACTAACATTTCAAATTATATTTGTTAACATTTTGTCACTTCGTGTGGATGGGACACAAATGCATCGATTGTTTCCTTTGATGTGTGTCGTTTACCGCCTATTTGACGAACACAAGCAAATGAAAATATTCAGTTACATTCGTCATGCGAAAACCATCCACACGACGTGTACATTCATTCTTTCTCGAAACTTTATTGTGTGAGCGTCCTTTTTTAGTGAAGTGTTTATAAATTAAAATTTTCATTTAATTTAATTAATTGTTTTTGAATTTAAATAATATCTTAATAATTTTATTCTGTTTTGTTTGTTTATTTTCGGGTAAGTCTTTTCATAGTTGTTTTTCCATCCACAAAATAGTAAATCCATCCAATACAAGCAAGGAGGGGCAAAGTACGCAGTACTTTGCACCTCTGCCAATTTCCGGTGATTTCTCCGACTCTGATTCTGAAAATGTAATAAATAAAAATAAAAAATCCAAAATCGTCATTAATAATAACATAATAGAAAACAGTGAATATAATAATATGCGTAATAAGGACTTGAAAAGAAAACAAATTAATAAGCAAGTCGCAAATGCGTCATATAATGAAATAACTCCCACTTTGCCTACTTCAGATATATCTATGGATCAATCTAATATTTCAAACATGACGCTTAACACCGAAACCAAAATCAATTTATATAACAAATTAGACCTCGGCCCATTTGCCGTTTTCGTGAGTAAAGAGAATTTAAATTTAGTTTTATTAGGTAAAGCAATCAAATTTAACAAGTTCAATGACGTCAAAAATATCTCAATGGTTAGTAAAAATGTGGCCAAAGTTATTTTCAACAAATTTGAAGACGCAAATAACTGTGTCAAATCCGAAGCTTTCCATAAATTTGATAATTATACAACATACATACCAAAAAATTTCACTTCTTCAATCGGTATTGTTAGGAATATTCCTATTATACTCTCAATTGATGAAATTAAAGAAAATATTAAATCAAAATATAATATCTCAAAAATAGAAAGGATGACTAGATGGAATAATACCACCAAAACAGCCGAAGATATCGAATCAGTTAAAATCACTTTCGATTCAGGAATTATTCCACACAATGTCTCCCTTTACGACAACATCTTATTAAAAGTTGATTATTTTATTCCTACCCCGTTATTCTGCAAAAAATGCTTGAATTACGGTCACACAGCCACTAGATGCAGATCAAAAATTAATAGATGTATTACATGTGCTAAAACTATAGAGGCCGACCATGATTGTGACAAGATAGTGTCTTGTAAATATTGTGGAACGGGCCATGCTACTAATTTTTTCCAATGTAACGAAAGATTCAGACAGAAACAAATTAGAGAGCACATGATAATAAACAAGTCAAGTTATAGAGAATCTAAAAGCCACCTTTATGGTAGGCAACAAAATATTCCAAAACCGATAGATTTCAAAAACGACATAAGTAATAATAATCAAACTTGGCCCAATAATAATTTAATGAATTTTGAAGCTAGAAAAATTAATATCTTAAATGAATTAGTAAAAGAGTTAAGAAGTCAACTAAGTGAAAGAGATTCAATCTTTAATGACGTTAAATTACTCTTAGATAATTCCGATGACTTTAAGAAAAATCCGCCTAACATAGACTCTCTAAAAATTAAACTAAATACACTTATTAAAAAATAAATTTTTCTTGCCATTTTCGTTTTCTTTTCATTTATCCATTCATTATGCAGTCTTTAAAAATTTTACAAATTAATATTCGTAGTTTAAATAGTAACAAAGATTTACTATACCATTATATTCAATCCAATCACATTGATATCGTTATTTTATCCGAAACATGGACAAGTCCAAATAGTAATTTAATTTTTAATAATTACAATCTCATTACTGATGACAGACCAGATGGTTTTGGCGGAGTAGGTTTTTTAATACATAAAAAACTTTCTTGGAAGTCTATTAATTTAAATTTTCATTACACCCGTTTTCAAGCTTTCAAAATTAACATCAAATTTAAAAATATTGATTTTAATATCTTATCTTTTTATAATAACTCGGTTATTAGGCCGCAGGAAATCATTAATGAATTTGAACACCTCATCACTCAAAATCTAGATAACTGTTTAATAGCGGGAGACATAAATATTCATAATAGTCTTTGGGATGGTTCATTACCCCCTACTCACGACAGAGTCGGCGATAAAATTGCAGATATAATCACTGCTAATAACGTCTTTTTATTGAATGATGGATCTCACACTAGACAAGATCTTTACAGAAATAATTCTTCAGCATTAGACATCACTTTGTGCTCAACCAGTTTAATCAGAAAACTCTCATGGAAAATTGATCCCATCAATTTAGGAAGTGATCATCTCCCAATACTTATTGACTATAAACTAAACTATTATCAAAAAAAACAAATCACAAACTGGTCAAAAGTATTGAGAGATTTTGATCTAAATAATATTGATGATAAATGCAATGTTGAAGAATATCTAGAAAATTTAATTTCTGAAAACACTTCTATCATCACAAGTAAAAATACATTCAAACCTAAACCCTGGTGGAACGACCTTATCCAGAGACTATGGACCATCAAAAAACACAAACAAATAATTTACAATCAAAACAAAAATATTTTTACCGCTATTGAACTAAAAAAATCGGTACAAAAACTTAAATTAACAATCAGAAGAGAAAAGAAAAAATCTTGGAACATTTTTTTGATGAGTATAAATCATAAAACTAACAATTCCGATCTCTGGAACAATATCAATAAAATTAAAAATAAAAAACAATCCAATTATAGAATTCTAGAAGACCCTATACTAGCAAATAAATTTTTAAATTATAATTTTCCTGTCTCCTTTGAATCTCATTTTAATCTCTCTAATAATTTCAATCCTATTAATCCTGCGGAATTTAATAACTCTGAAATTCTTGACATTATTAAAAACTCCAATAATACTGCTCCAGGATATGATAAAATCTCATATAAAATCATTAAACAGTTAATTTCCACTAATCCTGACTTAATCAACATTATTACAAACCATTTTAATAACATCTGGCATAATCAAATTTACCCAGCTAAATGGAAAACTTCTTATATTATTGCCATTTTAAAAAAGGGGAAAGATGATCGAAACATTATTAATTACCGTCCTACTTGCCTGTTACCAATTTTCTCAAAAATCTTCAATAAACTCATTTTAAAACGAATTAATGACCATTTAATCTCCCATAACACTCTCAACTATTTTAATTTTGGTTTTAGGAAAAATAAAAGTATCACTGATTATTTTGTAGAAATGTTTAATTTCATCAACTCCCTTAAACAAAAACAAAAAAAAATTATTTTAATTAACATTGATATTTCCAAAGCTTTTGATAATGTAGATAAAAATATTTTATTAAACACTTTTAAAAACTTCAATTTCCCTAATAACATTACTCATTGGATTTCTCAATTTCTCACAAATAGAATTATTTCTATTCAAAATATCAATCAAGCTTCCATTCATTACACTAATAAAGGCATTCCTCAGGGTAGCTGTTTGAGTCCTACCCTTTTTAATATATATACCACTTCTTTACACGACATCAATAACCCCTATTCACAAATTTTTCAATATGCCGATGATATTTGCATAGTAATTTCTGCTGATAACCATGATAATTTACAATTAATAGCAAATTCTACTTTACTCTCATTAACTGATAAATTACAATCTTTAAAACTACAAATTAACACTGATAAATCTCATTTTTTAAGACTATTCACTAACAAAAATAATTCAAAATCTCTAAATTTAAAAATTAATAATATCAATATAGAAGAAAGATTAACTACTAAGATACTGGGTACAACTTTAACAAATAGACTTTCATTATCAAATCATTACACAAACTTAAAAGCAAATATTTCCAATTCCATTAATTTACTTAAAACCCTCACCCATTTTAATGGAGGTGTAAATCCCGAAACAATGATCAATATTTTTAAAGCAATAGTTAAATCAAAACTTGAATACACTTATGTTTTCACAGACACTAAATATAAAAAAGATATTAATATCTGTCAATCTATTAAAAATGCTTGTCTGAGAGCTTGTTTAGGCTTCTTAAGAACCACTCCGATTCCGGCTATTTTATCCGAATCCCTAGAAACAACCTCAGATCTAGATTTTACTAAAAAATCACTAATTTACATTACAAAAAATCTGTATAATAATTCCAAAATCGGTAACGACATTAAAAACAATAGTTCTCTTCCTAAACTTAATGACTTATATTCTAACTATTCTTTTCTTTCCAAAATTAAACCTTTTCATATTAAAAAAACTTCTCCTTCTAATTTTAGCATTATAACAAATATTGATGGAATTACAAATAAAAATTTCATAAACCATTCGGAACAATATGCCTTATCCATGGCTGAAATTAACAAATATTATAATTTCGCAAAAATTTACACAGATGGCTCCATAATTAACAATAAACCAGGAATTGGAATTTTTGTTGAGGACAAAAATTGGAATTTTGCTATCCAACTAAATAACCCTACTTATATTAAAAATATCGAAACCATTGCTATTAAAATTGGAATTACCATATCTCTAATCATCAAAAACAAAAATATCATCATTATTACTGACTCTCAAAGTTCTTGTATCTCATTAAAAACAGCTCTATTACACTATACAAATAGACACTATGAAAACCAAATTATTGATACTATCGGCCATAACCAAATTAAAAATTTTGTCATTCATTGGTTCCCGGGTCACTGTGGCTTAAAAGGAAATACTATAGCAGATAGTTTAGCAAAAAAAGCAGTTTTTTCACCTACTCACTTTCTTAATAATGAACCTACCCTCACAGACCTATTTAACGATATCTCCAGGTCCATAAATAATAAGTGGAAGGAAAACTACACATTAATGTGTAATTCATCCGGCCACTTTTATAAACAAATTTGTCCTTCTCCAAGATCATATTTCCTATTCAAAGACTCCAACTTTACATCTTGTCAAACCAGGTTAATTTACAGATTAATCTCTGGTCATACAGTTAACAAGAAATTTAAATTCCTTTTGGGACTTGAATCTACATCTAATTGTGAGATTTGCAACACCGTAGAAGATAACGAACATATTATTAACGATTGTGTTATATATAACAATATAAGAAATAACTACCCTCTTTTATACAGAAAATCCTTATTAGACATCTTAAAGGATCAAAGAATGGAAGAGTATAAAATATTGTGTGATTTTGTGGATGGAATAAATTATAAACTATGAATTAAGACTACACTTTTTATTGACTTTTTTCACACAATGATCTTTCTTTTAGAATCATTTCATTTTATTTCATTTTATTATAATATTAAGATTTATGAACTTTTAATTTAATATAGACACCTTTTTATAAAAAAAAAAAAAATTAAAATCAAAATCAAAAAAAAAAAAAAATTAAATTAAAAATTAAAAAAAAAAAAATTATGAATTATAAACTTATTTTTAATTTCAATTCTTTTATTTTTATGTATCCTTTATTTTCTCTCTAATATTTTTATTTAATAACTTTAATTTAATCTAATTTAATCATTAAACTTTGTTTTATATAATTATGCTTTATCTTATTTAATTTATAAATCTAATTAATTTATGTACACTTCATTCAACCCTCCAGAACCTCCCCTGAGTGGTCTCTGGAAATTTTGGGCTGTTCTCAACTCACTGGTCTTATGGATTGAAAGATCTGACCTGAGCAAATTTAAAAGACAAACAAACAAACAAACAGACGTGTACATTCGCTAAATGCGCGCATAAGTGTACATTTCACACCTCGTGTGGATGCGGCTTTATACGTAAATAGTTCATGTGTTTGTTTATTAAAAAAATCGAAATCGACTGAAACTGATAGTGTGTAAAAGATAATAATTATGAAATAGGAATAAATTTATCAATAAAAGTATTACAAGCAGACGCCTGGCCACTACTTGGTTCGACAACGATACCAATTACATTTCCGATACCTCATATCATATAAATTTTTGTGGACGAAAACTTACGTGGCTACACCGTTTTTGTCATGATGAACTAAAAGTCTCATGCCTCAAGAAACCCTGTATCATTACGATGCAAACTTTTCAAATGGCTGTCCTATTGTTGTTTGAGACATGTGATGTGATGACGTAAGGATATACAAGAAACGCTACAGTTAAATAATGAAATGTTACAAAAGCATATTCAAAGTTTTATTGAATCAAAATTGTTGCTGTGTGGGACAGAGGTTGGTTTTTTTGTTTTACTAGGTCTTGTACCTTGAATACAATATAATATTGTAACGCTTTTTTTCTTTACAGAAATTAGAAGATTCAACCGAAATTATTGACTATTCAAACAAAAGGACTAAGTTTAAAATTACTGCAGCTCTCCAACGTGAAACACCTCAGGAAGTTGAACATCCGATGCACGCAGTAAATGAAGATAGAAAAATGTATTTACTCAGGTGGAGTTAAAATTTATATATGTATTATAATAAATGTAATATTGTAATTTATACATGTAATAAAAATAAAAAGTATTCTTAAAAAAAATATATTTTTAATTAAAGCTAGATTTAAATTCAAAAGTGAAATTTTGGCGCCAAAATTTATATTATAAGCCACGCCCACAAATTTGTCGTACCATAACCTAACTTTTTTTGTCATCATTTTCCGAGTTTTTTGGCCAACTTTCATAGGAAATCTTATAATAAGTCGGACATTAATTCGGAAAAGAATCGGAGATGAAATCAGCGAAATGTCAGAAAAATACAAAAATTTTCGGATATAAAAATACTTGGGTAAAATTTTTTGTACGTACATACTTTTTGGTTTCTACTACATTTTTTAAAATTTTTGTTTGATGTTTAAGGCGGTCGCATGTGTGCGGCTCAAATTTGTGTGACACAAATTAATACGCTTTCAACCAATAAGAACTAAAGAAAAGTAGAAAAAAATTCCCCGTAAAATTATTTCTATGTAAGGCTGGAAACACACCGAATTAGACAAAACGTTTTTGCTTTGTGTAGGCAAGACGATTTCTCTAAACATAGTGCACATTCAATCAAACAAATTGTTTTTAGTCAAATTGTCTCGTGTTGCTTTATATGTTGGTGTGAATTGATTTCATAGAATACAAAATGTCGTCGGAGTCAAAGGATGATTTTGTATTATATGCTTATTATTTTATATATAAATATGATAAACCAACCTAAAGATTCGGCAGTATGTATAATGTAGGTATATATATATATATATATATTGTAAGTAGGTATATTGTATTTTAATACAAGTTTTTTTGTACCACAAAAATCCTTATTAATTTGATTTATAAAACAGAAACCACGAAACGACTTCAAACACTTTCTTTTTTTGATTCAATCAGTTTTGTGTTGTGTTGCTTTGATTTGTGTCAGTGTGAATTAACACATTGATTTATGGAGTATGAACACCTTCAATCATGTTTCATTAGTCAAATTTGACTTAACACAATTTTGCTTTATTATGTGTGAATGGACTCATAAAGCACAGTACAATGTTTGCCGTTCTATGTTTTATAAAACAAAATGTTTGACGTAAAATTGTTTTGCCTGATTCAGTGTGCATAGCGCTATACAATCGTATGCATTTTGGCCGCAAGTCGCTTTAAGACAAGAAAAAAACGTTTTGTCTAATTCGGTGTGTTTCCAGCCTAAAAGAGTTGAAATATTTTTATCGAGCTGCAATCATGCGAGCGCCTTTATTGTTTTTTCTCTATCGCCTTAGGGGTAGGGGATTCCCCTATATTCACACATACATTGTTTCTGTCATTCTGTGTCAAACTAAAATTCAATTTGAAATTATTTTCTAACTATTTTCTCTAGTACTGTGCTTATGCATAGTTCTGGTGTAATTATAATTGATTTGTTTAGGATTTTTATAATAATAATAATTAATAATCGATCAACCAATAGAAAAAATACGGTGAGTTGACCATACAATTTCTTTCTGTTGAAGGTTATTTCACTGCCGCATGGCAGCGCTTCTGCAGAAAGGGCATTTTCCTATTTAAATAGGACAAAAAACAAAAAAACTAATAGGCTCGAAAATAAGAGCATTCAAAATATAATGTTTTCGAGAACATTACTTAAAGAAATTTGTGGGAGTGAAATTTATGTTCCTCGATTTGTGATTATAATAAAAAGTCGTTATTTTCAAATTATGTTTATATTTCTTTACCTGCTACTATTTAAAACAAAAATGTAGTAATCTGCTACAATATTTTTAAAAAATGTAGCAGATCTGCTCCAAAATTCATCCCAAAAGGTGGCATCACTGATTAGTAGCATCACAGATAAGTCACGAAACAAACGATGTCATGTATTTTTGTGTTCTGTGTTTTAAATGAATATTTTGCTCTTCAGATGCATCAAAGTTCTGCTGCTCCAACATTCTCCCCGACTTTGAGTCGTCCGATTCAACAGGAATTCTACACAGTGAATGAATGGCTCTATGAAATGTACCGGCTTGTGTTTTAACCATTGCAACTCGAACCAATCCGTCAGAACCGCTGATTACTTCAATTATTCGGCCCAGCAGCCACTTCCCAGGCGGTAAATTTCGATCCATTACTAAAACTATGTCATCGATTTTGATATTCGGCTTTGCTGATTTCCATTTTGTACGGGATTGCATAGATGTCAGGTACTCGAGATGCCATCTTCTCCAAAAATGCTGTCTCATTTGTTGAAGTACTTCATATCTGCTTAGTTTTGTGATTTTCTCTTCCATGATATTGATTTCCGGAACTAATGTTAATTGATGCTCAATAATGAAGTGTGCCGGTGTCAAAAAATTTACATCATCACTCGATTGACTGCAAAGTGGACGGGAATTTAAGATTCCTTCAACCTCAACCAGTAATGTTTGGAACTCTTCCACCGTCAAAACAGTTTCTCCAATAACACGCCGCAAATGAAACTTCATGGATTTGACCGCCGCTTCCCACAATCCGCCAAAATGTGGCGCATTGGGAGGATTGTAGTGCCAATTAATGCTTTCGTTTAATAAAGTGTTGTAAATGTCTTCTTTATTCTTCTCCAGGAAACTAAATACCTCTCGCAAGCGGTTACCTGCTCCAATGTAATTTGAGCCGCAGTCACTGTAAATATCAGTGCAATGCCCACGCCTCGCAACGAATCTCTTCAGTGCTGACAGGAAGCTATTTGTAGTTAAGTCCATTGTTAACTCTATATGCAATGCTCGAGTTGTCATGCATACAATTAGACACACATAAACCTTCATAGGTTTTTGACCTCGACCTCGTTTGTAATATACATAGAAGGGTCCCGCAAAATCAGTGCCAACTTTCAGGAATGCCCTTATGTGCTCGACTCTATATTGTGGTAAGTTCCCCATTTCTTGTGTCAGCTGAATTGGTTTGTTTTTGAAACAAGTCACACACTTGCTTTTACTTTTCCGGATGGCTTGCTTACCATTGATGATCCAGTATCTCTGGCGTATTATTCCCAACAGTAACTGTGGGCCTGCATGAAGATAACGGTGGTGATAGTCTTCTATGATTCGATTCGTTAAACTGGATGATGCGGGTAGAATAATAGGATGCTTTATGGAATAGCTTACCAACGAGTTGTATATTCTAACAGTGGCGATTTCGACACTCATATGCTCTTTCTGAATATACTTGCAGCACATAATGGTAGCCTCTTCCATTTCAACTAATGTTATTGGGCCTTTGAGTTGTACGCCATTAACCTTTTTGGTAGATAGTAACAAATTTTGCACAAACCGGTTCACCATTGCCACCACTTTGATTGCTTTCTTAAACGAGGAATATCTTTCAAACAATTGGTTTGGAAATTCAAAAGTTCTGCATTGTGCTACCATAATTGGGGTTGAGTGCTTTCGTTCCTCTAGACTGTATCCATAACATCGTTGTTGACACGGCCACTGCTGCACATCAAAACATAACCACTCTGGGGCCGCCCACCACAACTTGTTATTGATCACTTCTTGTGGAAAAATGCCTCTAGACGCGATGTCTGCCGGATTGTCCTTCGTTGGGACATGTCGCCAATTTACCCTTGGTACTATATCCAGGATTTGAGAAGTATGATTCCCTACAAATGTCTTCCATCGACTTGGTTCATCGGATAACCAATCCAGCACTATCATTGAATCGGTCCAGCAAGTAACATTCGTAGAATGATTTTCGAGTATCTGGTTGACAGAAGTTATAAGGTTTGCCAATAAAAGTGCTGCACATAACTCCAACCGTGCCACCGAAATTGTTTTGATGGGGGCCACTTTTGATTTTGCTGCGACGATGTGACAACTGTATCTTCCGACCTCATTCGGTAGGCGTATGTAAACCACTGCCGCGTATGCCCGTTCACTGGCGTCACAAAACCCATGCAACTCTGCATCCTTTTTTGGTGTGTGTAGCCATCTTGGTATCTTCACTTTCTGCAAGTGCTGTAGATTTTCACGAATTACAAGCCATTTTTGCTTTATCGCTGGTGGAAGTTCGTCGTCCCAATCTAAAGACAATAACCATAAAGACTGAAATAGTATTTTAATTTTTACAATAACCGGGGCCAACCATCCAAGCGGATCAAAAATTTGACTACATTCCGACAGCAATCTACGTTTTGTGTATACCGGAATGCCTAGCTCAACACAATACGTGAAATTATCTTCCTTTGGATCCCATTGTAGACCTAAAACCTTCATCATAGTTGTTCCACTTGCAATATCCTTTATTGGTACAATTCTATCTTCTACTAGTGTCGAGTTCAAAAATTCAATGGAATTGGAAATCCATTTTCTTACTTTCATTCCCGCGCCTTGTAGAATGTTGATGATATCCTCTTTCAATTGTAACGCCTCTTCAATAGTATTGGCGCCCGACATTATATCATCCACATATGTAGCCTTCTTCAGAACACTAGCAGCTCCAGGATATTCACTTTTGTTTTGATCAGCGATTTCATTTAATACTCTCGTAGCTAGATACGGAGCTGCTGATGTTCCATAAGTTAATGTCGTTAGCTGGTAATGTTTGATCGAAGCTGTGCTATCTGACCTCCACACTATACTTTGATATCGTCTGTCGTCGTTTCGAACCAATATCTTTCGATACATTTTCTCGACGTCTGCGCTGATCGCAATCTTGTGCATTCGAAATCTCATCAAAATAGAATATAGAGTTGGCTGCACTGTTGGTCCTACCATAAATAAATCATTCAATGATTTTCCAGATGACGTTTTTGCGGAAGCATCAAAAACTACCCTGATTTTCGCCGCTGCGCCTGCTGACTTAATAATTCCATGATGTGGTTAAGTAATTAACATGTGGATTCTCTGACTCGTCTATTTCCACCATATGTCCAAATTGACGATACTCGTCCATAAAATGAATGTAAGCCTCCTTGAATGTCTCGTTTTTTACAAACTTGCGCTCCATCGATCTAAGCCGACTAATCGACAGATCCATTGATCTTCCCAGTTCTCCGAATTCTTTCTTCATGGCTAGCTGCACTATATACCTTCCATCTGCTTCTCGGCTTGTCATTTCCTTGAACAAACGCTCACATTTGTCTTCTTCGTTTGTGAAAATCTTGGACGTTGGGATATTCTCTATTTCCCAAAATAATTTTAAGGCAGTATCTAATCCTTCAGCATCTGTATTGGGTTGACTCGTGAAGCAATGTGTTAAGGGCAATTCAGGCGATTGCATTTCTCCACCTAACACCCATCCAAATATGGTTTCAATGGCTATGACGTTGTCTCGATACCTGATTCTTCCATCTAGCATCACATTGAATACCTGTTGCACACCTAAAATGATATCAATATCCTGCGTTATGTTAAATTTGGGATCAGCTAAATTTAAGTTCAGATCATCTATGTTCGCAGAGAACGACTGGCTGGGCAGTTTTGAGCATAACTTGGACATTACTAGAGCTTCTGTTTGTATATAGTTGTGGGGTGATTCTCTTGCTCGTAATGTAATCTCAACCTTCCCTCTAGTGACCTGAGATCCTGATCCACCAATACCATATACCATCGTTCTATTATGGCGTCGTGGGAGTTTAAGCCGATTGCAACATCTTTCAGAGATAAATGTAGACACTGACCCTGAATCCAACAGAATTCTAAAATCATGTCCTTCCTCGTAATTATCCAAAACCTTCACTAGTGCCGTGGGAAGAATACAATTGTTTTGTATGCCAGCGTGCAGAGTTTGTTGAGCCTCAGTACCCATCGTTGAAACCGGTTGCTTGTTGGGACGGTTAGTATGTTCAATAACGTGCCGTGCAACCGTTTGTTCTCTGGTATCGTCTAAGTGGAGGAGCGTATGATGTTTTCTCCCACAAGTGCTGCATCTTGACTTTGATAAGCACCTGAATACTGGATGATTAATTCTCAGACAATTAAAACAACGGTTATCTGATTTTATAATCTGTCTTCGTTCCAAGATTGACAGCTTCTTGAAAGTGCTACATTCTGATATTGCATGTTCGATTTTGCATAGAGGACACGGATTAACTTCTGTTGTCACATAGGCCGCCGCTGATTTCTGAAATGGAAGTTTCTTACTTGAACCTGAACGTGGTTTTAACGACTTTAATGCATCAGATCGGTTCAGTAAGAACTTGAAGAGATCATCTAGGGTTAGTAAATCCTTGTCACTTGATGTTTGGGCCCATAATGCTCTTGTCTCTGAATCCAATTTTTCCTCCAGAATATGAAGTAGCCAGACGTCCCTAGATTCAGCTTCCTTTCCCAATGCCTTCAATCCTCTAATAACTTCGTCCGAAGTGTCCAATAGCTTTCGAATATTTGTCGCGTTGGCCTGGTTGATAGATGGTTGGCTCATAAATGTGTGAATGAAAGCTCTAATGGTGTGTTTCTTCCTGTCATATCTCTCACATAACTTCCTAAAGGCATCGAAATAGTTGGTTTCTGTGACCGAAATATGTTTCAGCAAATTGAATGCGTTCCCATTCAAGAAACCTTTCAGGTACTGGAACTTTTGGGCTGGTGATAAACTTGCATTTTCATGAATGGTTTTGACAAACAAGTCATAAAACGACTGCCATTCCGTGTACTGTCCTGTGAACGGTTCTATATTGATTTTAGGGAGTCTTACCTCTACCGCTGCTGTTGACATATTCATGCTTTGATTAACCGTACTATCACCCGATTGTTGATGGTCCGCGTTGTATTCTCGAATGTGCCTATTTAACCTCGCTTCGACGACGTAGAATTGTTCAGCGAAATCAATTATAGCACTTTCATGATTGGGGTCTAACTCATACATCTTGTTCTCAGTGTCCTCAAATTGTTTGAGAAGTACCTTAGCACGTGCTAGCTTAGACTGAAACCCATCTATATCTTCCGTATCGACGACAGCTTGAACAAAATTATGAAGCTTTGTCATTTGTCCCTTTATAGACCCTCGCATGGCTTTTAATGTCTTTATTTTTGCTTCTAACTCCATGTTCTAGCCTTTTTTTTTTTTTGCACTTAATTTCACTGCACTTATCACTTAATTTTCGACAAACAACGTGGTCTTTTATGAGATTAATAAAACCAATTCAAAACTATTTTATAGTGAAAGTTTACTTATCTGTTTTGCTGAGATGACTTTCGATGATTTTTGACCAAACTGCTGCTTTCCTTTTAGACGCGCTTTGATGACTTCCTCGAATTTAATCAAACGTGCCTTATTTCCGCAACAGTATTTCCTCGTTTTGATTTCCGCAACTGTATTTCCACCACGTTCTATTTCCGCAACTGTACTTTCTAGAATTTCTAGAAGGAAAATCCGGCTCGAAGGACCATGTATTTTACTGGGCTTTCCTCGACTATCTATATTTAGCCCAGAACCTTCAACTTTATTCAATGTCGCTTGGCTGATATAAAAAATAAAACAAACGAACTCAACTGCGTTTATTTGTTACAAAATACAATATAATTTTTATTTTTTGATAACCTTCTATTCCAAATGTTTTATCGCAATTGATTTTTTACAACATAAATTTGTGACTCATAACATTTTTTTTATGTGACGCTACAATATCGTTTCTTAATTTTTACTCTACAACAATACAACAAGCTCCGCCATCTCTTAACAACTAGATCGCAAAATATAAAGGTACATTATACTACTATACAACATTATCTATTCTGCCGTGCTAAACATGTTTTACTGATCTGCAAAAATAGCATTTCGAGAAAATTGATGTTAAAGTTTTTCGAAATATTTGGGGAATAACTTGCTTAAAAGCGGATTTAATTTACTTTCAAAGCCTTCAAATTATGCATTAGATCATAAATAATATGTTTCTCAAGAAAATATCAATAATTTATACATAATTAATTAATAATTTGCAGAATTAGTCTTTTACTTTAAATAGGCTTTATAAATAATCGATTGGTACTAAACAAAAATAACTTAAGTGCAATTAAGTCATTTATATCACAAAAGAAAAACTAAAATCCTGTGTTAATAAGAAGAATATATACCTTATCTGCCATTTAAGGTATTTATGTTTAGTTTATCGTTACATTTATTTTCAAAATAAACTGTAGAATACAACCTTAAATGCTATCAAAGTCGTGTTTACTACAAAGAGAAGTTGAAATCGTTTATTATATATAAAAAATATATACATACTTTATCTAAACTTATGTAAGACCTTAAACACCCTAGTTTCTCGGATTTTACGAAATACGATTTCCAAATAGGATTTGGTAAAACTTTTGTAACAAAAGACTAGTTTAATTGTTATGTTATATTTATTTATAATAAAATAAAAAACAACAACTATTGAAATCATAAAATTATTTATAAGATCGTTTTTTAAATAGCTTAAAAATCTAGTATGTAGTTTAAATTAATTCATAACATTTCTTTTTTATAAAAATAAATTCAAAACATGTCAGTCAACTGAAAAATTACAAAAATTCTATCAAATTGAATTAAAAATTAATATTTTTTATCACAAGAATAAAATTCAAGACTTATAATAATTGACGATCCATTAAAACAATTCAATCTATACCGATTGCCGGAGGATCCGAAATTGGTAAATTCATTAAGTGGTTCATTTGTAGTACAGAATAACATTACATGAAGATAAGTTAAAAGTCCTTGTTTATAAGTTATTATTGATTCAATTCACGTATAGAAAATTTCAAATAAGTCAATTTTGCTATTGAAAATGAAAATTCTTAAATTGCCTTAAATGCAATTTCAATTATGAAAATAAGAAAAAGTAACTTAACTTACATATTTGACAGAAAATGACCTTATTTGTGCCATAGATAAGGCGTTCATGTTTAATATTAAGTAGTTAAGTCGGTGTTACTTCAAATTTGCTACTTTTTTCGATTAGAACAAAATTTATTTTGTTTAATAATGCATTTATTAAAGTAGATTTAATTATATTTATTTATATAAAATATAAAGGATATTAATACCTTTTAATTGGCATCAATAACTCAATTTCGCCAAAAATGTAGATCAGTAAAACTTGTTTAGCACGGCAGTATTGTGAATTACATACTACTTAAGGTAAGACTATAAACATGAATTAAACGTCAAATAATATGGGTATACAAAGTATGTAAACAAATTTCTAATGTAAGATTAAATAAGTTTAAATTGTAACATATGTAATTGAATTAAAGTTTGATGTTTAGATGGGGAACGTAATACAATGTAACTAAATACAATATATTAGTAGCATCACAGATAAGTCACGAAACAAACGATGTCATGTATTTATGTGTTCTGTGTTTTAAATTAATATTTTGCTCTCTTCAGATGCATCAAAGTTCTGCTGCTCCAACAAGTTCATACCGAGCAAACGGCGCAGTGGTTAAAGCAGGTGCAGGTGGTTTTTCAAAAGACGGATCTGTAGCCGCCCGTCCTCGATTTGGCTACTCCAGGCGTAAAGTAGGACGGTAAAAAATAAATCAAAGAAACAAACAAACAAACAATGGTTCGTCTTGGAATTATAGATGTTTTTGGTAGAGGCAATTTGTTGATTTTTTGTTGTTTGTTTACTAACACAATTGCATAGCAATTGCTACGCTACATTTTTTTTATCTTAAAATAAATTATTATTAAAATCATCCAAAAGGCAAATACCTTCCTACCCTTGGTAATCATCCATAAGGTAAATATTTTGCACATTCATATAATTATTTTTTGTTTAACAAAGTGTGAGATTAAATAATGTACATACATACATATACATATAATATGGTATATACAATATTAGCTGTATTTTGTTGAGAAAAAATTAATTCGAATTATTTTGGAGTTATTTTTTTCTTAACAGAATAAGCCGCGAAATATTTTTTCGATTTAATTTTTAAGTTCTATGTTGGTATTTCATCTATTTTTAATTCAATCAGTTACGTATTTTATTTGTTCTAGCTCGAATTAAATAATTCAAATTTTTTGTTCGAATTATTTAATTCCTGTCACGTGCGATTGTTGTTGTAAATTTCTCAACAAAATACAGCTATTGTTGTTTCAAAAGTGAAATATGTCCAGCTGTCAGGATATAACAAACATTTTTCATACGAAGTTTAAATGGAAATAGTGTCTATTTAATTTGCATTTTTTATTTGTTAAAATTGTAATGATCAGCAAATTTAATTAACCCATTATGTAGTTTAAAGAGTAATTTTTGTATAGTTAATTCATTTGGAACAGTTTTATAATTTTAAATGACAGAAATTTGTCCTTAAAAACTATTACCGATTTTCCATCGTCAATAGTATAATAGCATAATAGTATAATACTATTATACTATTATTCCTTGTCGGTTTTCCATCGCATGCGACGAAGTTAGTACCAATTATAGTTTGTTTTTTGTGAACGTAGGTATAATTCCTATTTTGAAAATTTTAACGTGTATTCATAATAAAAAAACAATTAAAAATAACCAAGCATACGCATTAGTTGTGTTTTTAAAAAATTAATAAAATGTATGCGCTATGCAGATACCACAAAAAAAAAAAAAATCGAATGAATTTAATGAATTGTCAAAATAATACACTGTCAGATAAATTTACAATGTTAAAACGAAATTTGCTACCTATTATTACCGATTTTCCATCGTCAATAGTATAATAGCATAATAGTATAATACTATTATACTATTATTCCTTGTCGGTTTTCCATCGCATGCGACGAAGTTAGCACCAATTATATTTTTTTTTATGTGAACGTAGGTATAATTCCTATTTTGAAAATTTTGACGTGTATGCAAATGTGTGCACTATGCAGATCCCAGCAAATTTTTTGTTATCTGTAACATGTCTTTTACTTGTCTTGGGTAGAGAAAAAAAATATAAAATTACATAAGATAAAAAGGAAAATATTTCTAAGGGAACATGTCTTTAAGTTGTCTTTGGTGTGTTATTCAAGTCAAATAACGTGATATAACCCGTGGCGCCGCCATTAACCGACAATAAAATTAAATATAACAAATTTTGAGGTTATGTCTTGAGTTTCTTACCAAAAATGGCTTCGTTTATTTCAAATATCGTCCACTATGTATAAAGAGCGTGACCATACTACATATATTGTATATATTATAAATTTACCATTTTACTTTCATTTCATTTAAGTTTGGTTATACGCGTACGATATACATACAGCATATACATTTACAGCATTTTTATTTATTTTGAATTCTGTTATAAATATTTCGATTTTTTATTTTTATTTTTTAAAAAATAAAATAAATTAAAACTTTTTATTAGTTAAACACGTATATATATTTAGAAACAAATATATAATAAGTTTAAAATAAATTAAAATGTCTTTCTTTTCGTAATAATTTTTTTAATGAAATTTAGGAGACCGGTTTCGGATTACATCCATCGTCAGTCCAATTTTTTTAACTACTGAATTATTTGTTATAAATAGTATTATATATTAAATTCTGTGTGTTATAAATAATATTATATATTAAATTCTGTGTGTTAAATAAAAATAAACTGTGAGTATCATTATTTCTAGTGCATATATTATTTTATTGCCACGCGTTGTTTTATCCTGTTGATAAATTTTTTTTGTTCATAAACTTATAATGGATAATATATCCAGGGCCCAACGATATAGAATTATTTCTAAATTGGCAGATAGTAGTTTAGAGGCTGAAGTAAATTCTCATTTTAATACAAATGAAAATGTGTTTGAGTCAGAGTGTCATGAAATGATCATCGATTCTGATGACGGTCTTCCCGATTTAGAAGAGCGCTATTTATTTGAAGAAATATTAATTTCGAGTTCTTCGGATGAGGAATCTTCTGACGAATCGGATGATGTTGGCTCGTTAGATAAAATTAATTTATTAAAAATTAATTTAATTAAGTGGATAATTTCTAATAATATACCCGTAAGTGCCACAACACATCTCTTAAAGATTCTAAGAGAATTTGGAATTTGCCTCCCCAAAACTAAAAATTCCTTGTTTCGGTGTATCAATCGGGTAGATGAAATTTTTGAACCACGTAAGGATACAAATGGGGAATATGTGCATTTTGGTATCGAAAAATGTATCAATCGGTATGATTTTAACTTTGTTTCAAATTTACCTGAAATTGTTTGTGACTTTAATATAGATGGGTTACCTTTATACAAAAGTTCTCGAAGAAGCTTATGGCCAATTCTGGGTTCTTTTGTAAATTCTCGCAGTCGTCCCCCTTTTATTGTTGGTGCTTGGGTTGGTGAAGGACACCCCATTTGTGTTAATAGTTTCTTTCAAGAATTCGTAACCGAGCTGATAAAACTAAAAAGGGACGGTATTTTAATTGAAAAAAAATTAGTTTCCAAGAAATTTGTTTTACGTGCATTTACGTGTGATGCACCCGCAAAATCCTTTTGCAAGTCGGTAAAAAACCATAATGCTTTACAAGGATGTCACGAATGTGATCAAACCGGATTTAGAATTTTAAATACCCCCATTTTTAACATAATTTCGGGGAATTTAAGAACTGATGATTCTTTTAATAATCGATTAGATCCGGATCATCATAAAGGGGAACCAAATATTTTACAAACAGCTGGAATCGGGATGGTTACCCAGTTTCCTCTAGGTCCGATGCATTTAGTTGATTTGGGGATTGCCAAAAAATTATTGATACTTTTACTAAATAAAGTGAAGCCAGACACAAAAAAACTGATGTCTGATTTATATATTTCTTATTCCAGGTTCCTTCCAATAGAATTTTATCGAAAAACCAGAGACTTTACTGAAATCCCTAGATGGAAATCAACAGAATTTCGCTTTTTTATTTTATACGGTGTTCTACCTCTTTTAAAAGATTTTGTAGATTTTAATATTTTTTATCATATTTTACTTTTAGTTGTTAGTCTCCGGCTTTTATCAGATAGGACGTTTTTTAATGAAAATACAGATAATGCTCAAACACTCCTTAATGAGTTCGTTAAATTATACCCTCAAATTTACGGATTAAAGCATGTAAACTACAATGTTCACAGTATTTTACATTTACCTGGCTATGTAAAGTTGTACGGTCCACTTGATTCCTTTTCAGGGTATATTTACGAAAAAATTTTACAGGAAATTAAAAAAACCATTAAAAAGCCCCAAAATATTCTCAAACAATTATTTAATAGAGTAAAAGAGCGAGAAAATTATAATAATTTTGTTGTGGAGAATAAGCTAGATGCCATTGAAAAATTTCGAGATTGTAATAGGTACAAGTCATATGAATATGATTCATTTACTTTCAAAAACAATTTTAGAGATAGTTATTGTTCATTGCGTATTGATACAGAGGAATTTCCTTTTTTTAAAGAAAGCTTTGAGATTTTAAACAATTCACATTTAGTACGAGGTAGAAAATTTACTAAAATTTCGTCATATTTTGAACACCCCATAAGTTCAATTGATATAGGAATAATGGTAGTTAGTGACCTAGAAATAAACAGCGAAGTTTATCCAGTGTCACAAATAGTTTCAAAATATTGTCGTTTACCTCTGAATAACCATGAAAATCAGTATATTTTATTACCAATGATGCATGAAAATAATTCTGTTAGCTTCAGCTAGATGCTATTCTTTTAAATAATTTTAGTTTACAGCATTTAATAGCAATAAATAATATACGTATTTACTAATAATATAATCACAGGTTTAAAATGTCATCGGATGAGGAAAACGGTAAGAATTTAATAAAATTATAATTTAAGCTAATGAGCTCGATTCTGCTTTTTAAAATTTTATGTTATGTTATTTTCAATACAAAGTCATATAGGAAGCGGCGAAATAAAATAACATAAAATGAATTTTATGATTTCAGAATCGGGACCATTATATTTTATAGTATTTTACACTATTATGTACACAAAAAATTAAATTATTTATCGTTACTTAATTATTTACTTATACATATTATATTTATATTTTTAGGTTCTTCGTTTATTAATATTGATATAATTGATATAAATAACATTCTTCAGACTTGTTACCATTAAGAATTAATAGACAAATTATATATAAAACATGCCTAACATATTACCAATAATAACCACTAAACTTGTTGCCGATAACAACCACTGTACAAGTCATGTATTACAACTACAAGACTTGTTAGCAATAACAAACTCACGAGATGTTATATTAATCAAATCCATCAGACTAGCTATCATTAACAACCAATTGACGATTGGAGCATCACAGATTCCACCTAGAGGAAAATTTTTAAACTGAGGTAGCTGCTAATTTGACGTTCGAAATTGTTGTAAAAAATTCCAATTTTGAACTGTAAACACAATTTTTACCTACCTGTGGCCCTATTCTGGTAATTCCCGGGGAACGGGGAATAATTTTTTTTTACAGCAGATATTCCCAGATACATATTTCCAACTTTTTATTCCCTATTTTCTTAAAGTGCATTCTGTCAATTGGGGAATAAATATACAGGGGAAATAAATTTAGTTGTATCAAAATTATTATAATAACTCTTATTTATTATAATACTATCTTTAAAATTATTAACAGTATTAATATTATTAATTATTAATAACAACTACATATAAACAAACATTTTCGTTAAAAATCTATTCCCCATCAATTCATTCATAAAATCGGTGTGGAAAAACAAACGTCAAAACTGCTGTAATGGGGAATAATTTTTTCCCAATAAAAAATCTTTCCCGAACACCAGAATACACTTTGGGGAAAAGGGAATAATACTGCAATAAAATTTAAAATTTCTATTCCCCGGGAATTACCAGAATAGGGCCACTGTGGCCCTATTCTGGTAATTCCCGGGGAACGGGGAATAATTTTTTTTTACAGCAGATATTCCCAGATACATATTTCCAACTTTTTATTCCCTATTTTCTTAAAGTGCATTCTGTCAATTGGGGAATAAATATACAGGGGAAATAAATTTAGTTGTATCAAAATTATTATAATAACTCTTATTTATTATAATACTATCTTTAAAATTATTAACAGTATTAATATTATTAATTATTAATAACAACTACATATAAACAAACATTTTCGTTAAAAATCTATTCCCCATCAATTCATTCATAAAATCGGTGTGGAAAAACAAACGTCAAAACTGCTGTAATGGGGAATAATTTTTTCCCAATAAAAAATCTTTCCCGAACACCAGAATACACTTTGGGGAAAAGGGAATAATACTGCAATAAAATTTAAAATTTCTATTCCCCGGGAATTACCAGAATAGGGCCACTATTCGTGTGTTCGTGTCAACATTATTAAATTATTTAATAAATATATAAATATATATTATTTAATTATTTTATTTAAATTTGAGCTAGAGTAAAAGAAATGCGACTAACGAGATTAATAAATTCATTATATCACTACAATTGCTTAATTGCGTCTTTTTTCTTTTGTTTGTTGTACCAAAGCCATACATAATAGATAATTTCTTTATCATGTAAGTAAGGGGATTATTTGTGATTATGTGGGACACTATTAAATAAATCCGGGAATGCCACAAAAATATCCGGGTATAATTCCATAAATTACATGATGACCAAAGGGGAAATTCAAGAGCTCGCGCTTTATATGAGACTCAATTACCGGACGAATTTTGTCGAACACGAAATGGATTCAGCGCTAGAATGCTTGATTTGAGCAAAATACAAAATATGAACATTAAAATAAATGTAAAAAGTTTTAGTAATGAATTTAATTTTTCCGCGTCCACGCGGATTCTATAATCGACCTGTATATTTGAAAAGCATAAAATACTTACCAAATAAAATAAAACATTAAATAAATTAACTACATACGTTAGTTTAAATTACTTGTAAATACTTAGTTTCCCATTTAACAGAATTATTGCACTGTTAAAAATATTTAATTTAAAAAAAAGTTGTGTAGGCAACTTCATAACATCAAAAAAAAAAATTTGTGTTTACAAAACAAGATCTTACGTCATTGATTTCGTTTTTATAAGTTTATACTGTATTTTTCCAAATTTTTTACATATACATACAAAGAAAAAGTAAATTTGTACAATTTTATTTTAATTATATTAATCAAATTACTAAATTTAAGTTATTGGTTCTAAAATATGTTATACTCAAAGGTTTGATTTAAATATAAACCTAAAAATATTTTCTATTACGAGTATTTTTCATTCATAAAATTTGAATCAAAAATGTTCAATTTTACATGGGCTCTTATGAGAAATCGTAAAATGTATCCCCCTTAAATTAAGCTTCTTTTAAAATTGGTCTGAGCCTGACGGCTTGTATATTTAGGTAAGCTTTGGGTGTATGCAGCTCATAAGCGACGTTACCAATTTTCTTGGTCACAAAAGCTTTAACAAACTTTGGAGCGAGCTTCGATGCAAAATTTTCTCTAGCGTTGCTTTTAACAAAATTTCTCACGAAAACTTGTTGACCCGGATAGAATTCACGTATTCTGGTTCGTAGATTATACCTGCTGGCATTACGGCGGTGTGCATCTTTAAGATGTGCGGAAACTATTTGACGGATGTTAAACAATCGATCGGAAGTGTTGTTGATAGCGACATAATTATCGTTTAATGAACCTAGTTCACGCAAAAGGCGGTACGAAGATCCATGTGTCACCATGTGATGTCCAAAAACGAGGAAAAATGGCGAGAATCCTGTAGCACTATGAACAAAGTTCCTCAGCGAAGAACCAATTTCATCTAAATGTACATCCCAATCTCGATGATTATCATGCACATATGCTCGAATTGCTGAAATGACAGTACGATTCACTCTCTCCGATGCGTTTGACTGAGGAGAATAGTTCGGAGTGAATTGATGTGTTACACCGAATTTATTCAGAAAGTCATGCAACATTTGAGACCGAAATTGGGGTCCGTTATCAGAGAATAAAAACTCAGGCACTCCAAACACATTGAATACACGTTTGCTGAGAAATTTAACCACATGATGAGCGGATGCTGTGCGTAACGGTTCTAAAAAAACAAATTTGGTATACTTATCCAACACAATGAGTAGGTAAGAATTGCCAGATTTGCTACGCGGATAGGGACCAAGAAAATCGATGTAAAGTTTTTGAAACGCTGTATTGATTTCATGATAATCTCCCATTACTGGTCGAGTCAAATGGTTTGTGAGTTTTATGGCCTTACAACCTTCGCAATTGGTAACATATTGCCGGACGTCTCTTGACATGGTGGTCCAATGAAATTGACGTCTCAATAATTCTAAGGTTTTCTCATAGCCCATATGTGAACCGCTAGGTGGGTTATGAGCTTGTACAATTAATGAATTTGTAAGGGACTGAGGAACTACCAATTTCCAGTGATGAAATTCAATATTATCAGAATCAATAGAATTGGATGGAATAATGATAACTTTCCGTCGTTAACTTTGAAGTTCGTCTTGGAGTTGCCTGATTGTTGAAGAACGGACAATTTCTTTAAATAATCAGCTTCACAAAATGCGGCTGAATCTAAATCGATATGAAGAGGTGGAATTTGCAAGTCATTGTCCGGACTCAAAGATGAACTTAAAGAATCGATATTAGATCGTGAGAGACTATCAGGCACTACGTTGAGAAAGCCTTTGCGGTATTCAATGTTAAAATTAAACCCTTGCAACTTTAGGCTCCATCTCGCTAGACGTCCTGATAAGTCTCTCTGCTCCATTAACCATTTTAGACTTGAATGGTCGGTTATGATGGTAAATGAGTAACCTTCAATATATGGTCTAAATTTTTTCACGCTCATGACCGCAGCGAGACATTCAAGCTCAGTCACACTGTATTTCTTTTGTGCAGAATTCAATTTATGTGAGAAGAAAGCAATAGGATACTCATCATCATCATCCGTCTTCTGGAATAGCACGCTGCCGATTCCACAATTGCTAGCATCACACTGAATATAAAATTTCTTATTGAAATTTGGATTACGAAGGACTGGCGCAGAAGTTAAAGCCGTTTTAAGATGGTTAAATGCATCAACTGCCTGATCGGACCAAAAACCATTTTCTGATTCTTCTTAAGAAGGTCGGTAAGTGGAGCAGCAATACCAGCATAGTTAGATATAAACCGCTGGTACCACCCCGACATTCCCAAAAATCGTCGAAGTTGTTTCACGGTTGTTGGTTGTGGATAATTCGAGATGGCCTCTATTTTGTCGGGATCTACGCGAATGGTCCCATTCCCAATCACATGACCGAGGTACTTCGTTTCTGTCATGAAGAACTGGCTTTTCTCCACATTGATTGTTAAATTCGCACGCCGCAAGTGTTGAGCAACTTGAAACAAAAGTGTAAAGTGTTCACTCAATGTGGCAGAAACAACAAGAAGATCGTCTAGATAGACGAAGACCCGGTCATGTAACTGGTGAGGAATCACGCGATGCATCAACCGACAGAGCGATTGAGGGGCATTACACAGGCCGAAAGGCATCACTGTAAACTGATACAGTGGCCTTCCGGGCACCGTGAACGCAGTTTTGTCTCTAGAATTGATCTCCAACGGGATTTGCCAAAAGGCATCTTTGAGATCGATAGAGGAAATATATTTAGTTTGGTCTAAACGACTTAATAAACCATCTATCCAAGGCAGAGGGTAGGCATCTTTAGTTGTTACTTCGTTTAGTTTCCTGGCGTCAAGGCACAACCTAACCTTTCCAGTAGACTTTTTTCGTACATGAGTAATTGGCGACGACCAGGAACTTTGGCTTTCTTCAATTACACCAAGTCTCAGCATTCTTTCGATTTCAGAGTCAATGTCTCTTTGTACCGCCGGAGAAATCGGATAATATCTCTGTTTGACTGGTCTTGCGTCCTTGATATCAATGACATGGGTAATAAGATTAGTGCGACCCAAACCTTCTTTAACGGAACATGGGAAAAGTGAAATTAAATGAGCAAGCTGGGATTTCTCATAAGCTGACAATTTATGACGATTTGTGGAAAGCGGAACATTAGGTAGCTCTTGAATTTCTTCTACCACAAGAGGTTTTAATCCAAAAACCTCCCAAAAGTCAATGCCCAAGTAGAGAGGTTGGGTAAGACTTGGGGCAATGTGGATTCTCATAATTTCCGTTTTCCCCAGATAAGTGATAGGAATGAGTATATGTCCAAAAACACGATTTTTCTCACCGCTAGCCGTATTGAGAAAACAGGGAAGATGATTAAATTTAAAAAGAGGATGATATAAAAATTTTTCCGAACCTGAACCGTAATGTTAGCACCACTGTCTAACAACCCCTTATAAAGCGCACCATCTAAAATTACATCGGCATAAGGTCGTCTATCTTCTTGAACATTGAATAACGACCCTACAACTTTGTTTTTCAAATGTTTCTTAAAAGCCCAATAACGAAGAGATCTAGAATTTGACTTGACTAAAGAATTAATTCGTGTTTTGTTATATTTTTGTTGAATAGAAAACTGAGACGTAGGATTTTCATTAGATGGAATAATGTTTCGTAACTTAGAAGTTTCATTATGTGAGGAACTACAAGCCTCCTTACGGTTTATAGAATTATTGAAACTTATTTCCTCCTGACAAGTTCGGGGCAGGTATTGCTCGCCGCGTCTTCGACTGATTTCCTGGAAACACTGGGATGGAAATGAACGCCTCCAGGATGCTTCATTTCCTGCGTTTGGTTTCCCGAAATATTATTTTGACAATTTGTACAATTTGGTCTAGTTGTATTCGGTTGACCACAACCATAACAATAAATTTCCATTTTTCGACTATTTGTAAAATTAGGTAGATAGTTCTGCTCTGTTCTGTTTATACTACAAATACTATGCTCTCTGTCAACAGGAACATGTGACTCGTAATGTGGAAAATTATTTGTGTTTGACAGAGCTTGTTGTTCACTAAATACTTGACGTGTGGAGTTTGAGGAACCTTGATTTAACACTTCACCGTAGTTATGGGGCGCGAGCTCATTTATGGTGAATCTTCGTTGAGCTTTTTGTTCATTCAAACGCCTCCAAGCATCCTCTATATCGATACATTTATTTACAAGGATGCCTACTGACTCGAAATGTTCACCAGCTAATCGGGATTGAAGTGAGAAACTCATATTTTCTCGTAAAATAGGATATAATTGATTGTCCGATAAAGGTTCGCCTAAAGATAACGAATCGCTAAGTATGGCAGAATAAAATTCTTTAAAGGATTCTGATGGTTTCTGTTTAATTGCAAATATAGATTGCAGAACTTCTAGATCGGATCGCCGATTCTGGAAACGAAGTAAGAATGCTGCTTTAAGCTCTTGCCAAGGGACGTCACTCCGGCGTTCGATAAAAGACCAATACCAGTCCCAAGCCGTTTTCCGCAATAACACATTCAGATCATCCACTCAATCGATGGAGCGGTACATTGTTTGAGTTAACTAACCGTTCTACTCGGAATAAAAATCTTTCAGCGGGCTGGGAGGTAGAAGGCCCGTCAAACTCTATATTCCATTTATGTGGGGGTGTAAAATTTACTTTTTCACTTGTTGATGTTCGCCTGTCATTATTTTTATCACTTGAAGCAAAATGAACAATAGGCATTTGTTTCGTATTGTCAACGATAGGCGTAGTAGTTAATCGAGTGTTTAAATTGGGAATAACAAACGAGGTATTTGGTGTATCAACTAGTGACAATCTACTAGAAAGCTCCTTGAAAAGGGCCATATCCGCTTGAGAAGCTGAAATATTCGAATATGCACCTTGTTCTGTTTCTTGTTTTGAAGGCGGAGGAACCCCTGGTTGCATCTCTGTGCCTTCCAAGTCCTTAACTTTTTCAGTTGGAGTATCGGTTTCAAGATTGTCGTTACCTTCAAATTCAGACATTGCTTGGTTTAAAGATTGTTCCAAATCATCTGGTGGATTCTCTTCTCTAGTGGCATGTAAAATTGTTAATAGTTTAACACATGAATTTACGACAGCAGTTGCTTGATTTACAAACGTAGGCGATGAACAAGCCAATCGTTTAGCACGATAGACAATTAGCAAAAGTCTGGAACTAAGACGAGAAAACAACTCATCGGTTCGATTATTTAACATCGTAAGCAAATCGTTTTTAAGATCAGAGCATGCTGCTAAACAAAATTGAAACTCTTTCTTCGGAGATTTCCGTGCAGCCAAATGAGCTCTCTCCGGACGTTGTTTGGTACCTTCGCTTTCTCGTTTAAAATCATCTTCTAGTGAACTGAGCTGAGCTCTTCCACAACCGGAAATTTCACGTATTACACATTCGACCATTATTTCGTCTAATGTCAAATATTCGATATCAATCGGAAGTTTAAGAATTTCTTCCGCCATATTGAAAGTATTGATACAACAACTCCGTTTAATTAAAATAATTCAGATAAATCGAAAATATAAATATTAAACAATAATTAGAAAATTAAATTATAATATAAATATATAATTATATTATTGCATATATAAAAACAAATATAATAATAATATGTAATAGAAAAAAGACACAAAAAAATAATTATTGACTTATATATAAAAAAAATTTATCCTTCTTGGTAATTTTACTATATAGTATTGAAAAACAAATTAAATACTGATCACCTAAATTCTTATAATTTAAATATGTATATCAAATTATTAAAACTACAAAATAATTATATGGAATGAAAATTCAATTGTTTACAAAAAAAATTAGGGAAATTATTATTATTATAATAATATAATATAGGTAGGTAAAATAATACACGCCTCGCAACACTTCTTACTTTAAACATTTCACTGAGGACAAAAAAAAATATTAACAAATCATTCCGCAATCAAATGCAATTCTAATATGAGTAAAATCCAAACTTATCCGATTAAATCAAATAAAAATAATAATAAACAAATGCATAATGCAGAAATAAAAAGATGTTTGAACCCTACTCAAATGATATTGCACTAGATCGAAACAGATCTGATAGAAAAATCAGAAATGAAAAGATTTACCACAAATCCAGAAGTCAAAATATTTAAATCTACAATTTAAATAGTTTCTAGATCATTTAAAAATCACTCACTTATAATAGAAATTAAAATAAAATAATCCTCAAAAAAAAATGTTACAAGATTAAACAAATTAGGTCAAAGCACGTAACAAAAAAAAATCGACATCAAAACGTTATAAACGGGTATCAATCATATTGCTACCGCTGAGACTAATTAATAATTTTTTTGGTGTTGGAATTTAAAATAATGCCACCGTGAACTGAATTCAAAACGACCAAGGCCGGAAACAGCTTGATGCATTATCCAAACAATTCACACACATTCAAAGAAATCTTATTAAATGCTCGCATTTTGGGCGCCACTGTAACGGACAGCTATCGTAAAGGTATAGATAACCGTTGCAGACTTCCTAGAAATACATTGTTGCAGCTTTTTCGGCCGGCTAGCGTGCAGTGCGTGGGATGGGTTTTTTATTACAATGTTCCTAGAAAGCTTGAAATGCTGCAAAAATAAATTGTGTTACTGTCACAAGGCCACGATTACCATACCTACCCATATTAAATGGCTTTACTCAATTTCCATTAAAAAAAAAAAAAAATATAAATCAAACAAAAAAGGTAATTTAAATACTAAAACTAAACAATAGCAAAAATTTATTATAATTTATTATAAACTAGAAATTCTTTTATGTATACTAAGATTT
This sequence comes from Tipula vernalis, assembly GCA_958295665.1. NCBI lineage: Eukaryota > Metazoa > Arthropoda > Insecta > Diptera > Tipulidae > Tipula > Tipula vernalis. The sequence goes on along the minus strand of OY282559.1, from coordinate 199,466,927 downwards.
TAAAAATTTGCAATAAAAAATGGTAAATAAAAGTATTGTGACGGTGACACCTAGTGTCTAATAGAATAAGTTAAAATTAATAGCTCAATGTTAAACTGTTCTAAATGGAATTTTCCATGATAAAATTGTTCTACACTATTCTAACTAGAAAATCATGAGCTTTCTAGAAGTTTGGTTTGTGTATATAAAAAGGCGAACGAAATCGAATTGGATCAGTAATATTTGGTAAGCGATAGTATAAAGATTAAAAGGAATTATAAAGTGATTTAAAAAAGTGTTATAGTGCGATAAATAAAGTAAAAGTGATCAGTAAAATTTAAGAATAATTTATATAAAGTGATTTTGTGAATTTTTATTGATAAACTGTGTTGTAATAAATTTTGTGAAATAAATAAATTCGTTGGTGATAAATTGAATTGAGTTTGTATTATTCACAATCCAGTGATACGAACCTTCATTGACAAGGCAAAAACGTAACAGTATGTATATGGTAATAAATACAAACATAGGTGGCAAAACGATTCGTAAGTGAAAACCTTTATGGCAAGTTAAAGTTTAAGAAACAGTGATCAGCTGTCAAATATACATATCTAATAACAATAATATGAATTGGGTAAGTTGTCCGTTATTAGATTTTTTGATAATGATTACGTTTTTAAATACAAAAATAATTAATATCTAAATTAAATTTCAGCAAAATTAATAAATCAAATACAGTAGGTGTAAACTACACAAAAAATATTGTGACGGTGACACCTAGTTTGTAATAGAATAAGTAAAACTAATAGCTCAATGTTTAATGTACTAAATGGAATTTTCCATGATAAAAATTGTTACGTAATGTTTCTACGCTATTCCAACTGGAAAAGTCGTGAACTTTCGAGAAGCTTGGTTTGTGTATATAAAAAGGCGAACGAGATCGAATTGGATTATTCGTATTTGGAACGCGATAGAGTAAACTTGTAAGATTATAAGTAATATTTGGAAAGCGATAGTATAAAGATTAAAAAGGAATTAAAAAGTGATTTAAAAAGTGTTTTTGTGCGAAATAAAAAGTAAAAGTGATTAGTAAAATTTGAGAATAATTTATATAAAGTGATTTTGTGAGTTTTGATTGATAAACTGTGTTGTAATAAATTTTGTGAAATAAATAAATTCGTTGGTGATAAATTGAATTGAGTTTGTATTATTCACAATCCAGTGATACGAACCTTGATTGACAAGGCAAAAACGTAACATTTGGTGACAGCGGTGGGATTGTGAATAAAAAGATAAAGAAAATGATTCTCAGCGAATTAAAAGTTCCAGAATTAAAGAGCGAACTTGAGAAACGGGGTTTGGCTACTGATGGTGGTAAAGCAGCTTTACAAGCGCGACTACGTGATGCCATGGAGAAAGAAGGGCTGGACGCGGAACATCATGATTTTGGAGAAAAAGTAACGGATGCGGCAACCGTAGAGCAGAAAGCAGAAGATAAACAACCGTTGGTCGAAAAGACACAAGAACATTCTGGAAGTTTCGATTTGTCGCAGTTAATAGCTGCTATGAACCAAATGACAGGACAGATGTGTCTCATGAAACAACAAAACGAACGACAAATGGTGAAAATTGAGCAGTCAAACCAAGAAATTAAGAATGAAATGGAACAACAAAATGTGCGGCAGTTGGAGACTATAAACCAGTCTAACCAAGAAATGAAACAACAAGGAGAGGAAATTAAAGACCAAATTATAGATGGTCAAAAGAGAATGGACGAGAAACTTCTCGAATTATCTACTAACATTCACGGCGAAGTGGAGAAGCTGCAAATGGAGATTCAAAAGGTTGACGAAAAATTTGAAAGGAAGGTTCAGCAGGTCGAAGAAAAATTACAAGCGGAGGTTCAACGTCTCGGGAAAGAGCTAACTGATATCAAGGCAAGTGGAATAACAACACAAGTGGTACAAACCATTCAATCAGTTAAGTTAGTATTTTAGTCTTTTATAAAGAACGATAAATAATTTAGTGGTAATTTTGTGAATGCATTAAATCAAAAATTTCAATTAAACATTTGAAAAACTGTTCGTGGTTCTATTTCTCGTGGCTGATTCCTACACAACAATGATAATTTTATAACTTTACGGGCTGATGCTTCCCATTAAAATTTTTTATTTTACCCGTTAATGGGCATATTTCAAATGAATAGCGGATAAAACAATCGAATTTATATCTAAACCACGTTTAAAAAGACGGAAAACCTTAAAACAAAATCGAAAACATATGATTTAATTTTTTTATGTTATACCGATTTTCCATCGTCATAGTATAAAGTACTTTTCATACCAGGCGCCTCGCCTCGAAATATTTAGTTACCACAAATGCGAAGCTGAGATCCTTTCATACCGGTGGCGTTGGCTTTGAACATTCGGTTGCTATCAAATATTTTATTTAGGTCTATTTTACACGTGAATTGTAGCAAGAACTGAGATATTCTAAATTTGTAAGGTACATATGAGCTTGATTTTTTGTTAAGTATGAAATATTTGTGCAAACAATTTGATTTTTAGGTTATGTTGAGAAAGCACTTACTTTAAAATCTCGCAGTCGAGTGTGGAACGCATTGCCTTGGCTTTGTAGATAACTTCATTGTAATATATTTTGTTTTTTTTAAATTATCACTTAAAAATAAATTATTTTTCAACAAATCGAATTTATTACTATAAAATTAAACGGTATCAATCAAATGAAACTAATTTACATAGTTAAAAGACGAAATAAAAATTTTTTATTAACGAAGCTCAAAGCCGAGGCGCCTGGTATGAAAAGTACTTAATAGTATTATACTATTATACTACGACGATGGAAAACCGAAGTAGATAGTATAATAGTATAATTATAATATTTTGTTATACTAGCTATCAAAAATATAATAGGTAGCAAATTGTGTTTTTAATATTGTAAATTTATCTGACAGTGTATGATTTTGACAATTCGCTAAATTCATTCGATTTCTTTTTGTTTTTTCTTTTTGTGGTATCTGCATAGTGCATACATTTTATTAATTTTTTAAAAACACAACTAATGCGTATGCTTGGTTATTTTTAATTGTTTTTTTATTATGAATACACGTTAAAATTTTCAAAATAAGAATTATACCTACGTTCACATAAAAAAAACTATAATTGGTGCTAACTTCGTCGCATGCGATGGAAAATCGACAAGGAATAATAGTATAATAGTATTATACTATTATGCTATTATACTATTGACGATGGAAATCGGTATTACTCTCTCAATGGTCTTATTTCAAATGAATAGCAAAAAAAAAAAAAAATTCGACCCAAAAATTTTTTATTGCTTTTTCAGTGTATTAGTGCAACAGAAATATCCCCATTCCAAAATTTAGTTTATAGGCAAAAACAGTGCAAAGAGGTAAGAGACGAAGAAATGCAACAGCGTAAGCACGACTCGTGTGGAATGGCTGGATGGTATACAAAAAAAATTTGTATTTAAAAAAAGCAAAAAAGGTATTACGCATTTCGTAATCGCACCATCAGGAAAAGGAAACTACTAAAATAAACCAACTCGATTTTTTTTAATTTATCTGTCAATAGACAGAAATAAAAAAATTTCCCCACGGTTGGACATAACATCGTACAAGAACGACCGATTATCATGAATTGCAACGCAATACTCTAAAGAAAATAAACAAAATCAGTTTATTTTCATACATTTTGTTTTGTTAATTTTTTATGTTTTGATTTTAGTCTCTCTCGCAGTTTTGTAGACAAAAATTTTAGAAAACTGTGAAACGGCGTTGAATGAAAATATGCAAAACATTCATCAATAATTTTTTTTTTGCCCAATATAATTCAATACCCTAGTTCATTATCAATGGAATGAAAATTCATTTTTGGCCATAAATAAAAAGTTATTAAATGCGAAACGAAAAAGAATCAAAAAAAAAATTTTTTTTCCATAGAACTTTTTACGTTTGGTATGGAAATAGTTTTGTTTATTATCCTATAACACATACATAGGACACGCCATTTTTTTTGTGCTCACACGGCCTTTAATCATAGGCATTGATATTAATAAGAATTATGAATATTTTATAACTTTATTTAAAATTTAATAAAAAAAAAAAAAATAATAATATAAAAAAAAAAGATTATGAATTAATATTTAATTTCAAAACTTTTATTAATAATATGTATTCTTTCATTTTCTTTATAATACTCCTCATTTAATAACTTCATTTAATCTAATTTATTTATTAATTTTGTTTTATATAATTATGTTTAATTTAATTAATTAATTTTAGAAATTTTAATTCAACTATGCACACTTTATTCAACCCTCCAGAACCTCCCCTGAGTGGTCTCTGGAAATCTGGGCTGTTCTCAACTCACTGGTCTTATGGATTGAAAGATCTGACCTGTGCAAATTTAAAAACAAACAAACAAACAGTACATATTTAAATAAATATGTACGTATTTAAAATTTATTTGTGTACTATTTATTTGTTTATAATATTTATTGTGATGAAAATAAAAGATCAATATCTGGATCGTCCTCATTTTCTTCCACAGCTTCTATTAATTACCGAAACAAAATATGATTCATTAACACTAGAACTACCAACCCGTCAAAATGACGAATTGTACATTTATTGAATTCAATTTTTTAAATTACATATTATGTTAATATTTTTAGGAAGTTTATGATGAATTTTATTTAACATAATTATAATTACTTTGTTGTCATATTAAAAGTCATCATAGATTCCCCCAAACATTTTAACATAATAGTTAAAAAAATTGAATTCAATAAATGTATAACCGGTCATTTTAACCGGTCGGTAGTTCTAGTGTTAAATGTTTTGAAACTTGTGTACAGCATACAGATACTTGAATGAATGCATATTTAAATCTACGTAGCTTTATCGATTAAATAAAAATCTGACAAACAAATTTATGGTTTTATATGGTTTTTATTATTTATTTTGTTACGACTGACATACGTCTTCACCGATCAGAAGAGAAAAATTGCGGATATCCCAAACGCACAAATGAATTAACATTTTTTTTTAAACATTTTCCCTTGAGCGTTAAATATATGCTCGGTTTATGTTGTTACCAAAATTGGATGTAACATTCCATTCACTTGGTATACATCGCACCTCCCATTCAAGACTATGGTAAGTCAAAAAAGTCGATTTTCAGGAGAACGTTTTGAAAATTTACTTACATTATTTTAAATTTTAATGATTATTATCACTGATTTGAAACATTTTTTTATGTTGAAGTTACAATAATTTTAGTAGTTTTAATTAGGTTAATAGCTTTTTTAAAAAAAGTTAAAATTTACGGTGATTTTAAATTTTTTTTAAACTTACAATAGTTATGTCTGGATAATTTATTAGTAAAAACTTTTTACATAATCCCCACTTCCTAGATAATTAAGTATATTATCATTTCACTCATTCAGCCAATATTTTATAAATTATTTTCTCACTCGGATATTAAATAATACCGTTTTTTAAAATAAAAAAATTTGGTTACAGCAACAACTTCGTAAAATATTGAGACAGACTTACAATACATACACATTTTTAACATTTTTTTTTTTTGTGTCCTTTACGGTTATTTGACGAACCGTTTTCTTGCAAATTATTACAATTTGGCCTAATATTTGTTCAAAAAACAGTTACACTATCTGTTTATGATGAAAGTTTTTTAAATTTCATGCAATTTAAATATTAAGTGTTTTATACATATCAAGAATATCCAACTAAAATAATTGTAAGTATACATCCAGGAAAATTAAGCAGCCATTTGTCCACAATAAACTAATATAAATCTTACTTACATACATTATGATTTCTGAAAACTTCTAGTTAAAACCTTGTAAGTCATACATACAGACATATAGTCGGCAGTAATGTCCAAACTAAATTATTGTACGTGGTACTTACAAAAATTCAACTTAATTTGACATCCCAGCGAAAACAACATAAGTACACATAACATAATTAAATATGGACGTATTTTTAAATTAACAACCCCCCGTTTTTACATTTTCCGCCATAACTTTTGAGGGAGGTGTCCGATTGGGGTGATTTTTGGACACAAGATAAACTTCGCAAATTCAAGTATACCACTTTAATAGTGGAAAACTACTGTAAGTCGACTTATAATAGTCTTGAATGGGAGGTGCGACATATTTTGGGTTCTTTATAAATTGAAACGAGTGAGATGAAATTTGTATTTCTGCCAAAAACATCTATAATTCCAAGACGAACTATTCAAAATTTAAAGGTACAAAGTGACTACTGAAGTGAGATTTTGCACAAAAGGCGAGAAGAGAGTTTATTTCTCTTTTTAAAAGAATAAATTTTACTCCATTTCATTCGGTCTATGTCACTTTTTCTATTGCGATCTCAGTCAATTATATTATGTATAAGAGCTATCTCCTTTTCTCCGCTTCGACCACGTACCTTCGTTGGTGAGAGACACAGACGAATGATAGTTGAAATAGAATATCATTTTATTGTTACTAGTTGAGATCGCAATAATAAAACACATTTCTACGGAGCGAAATAGTGTTCATATTCAGTTTAACTAAAAGAGACACAAAACTAGCTTCTCGCTTTTTGTGCAAAATCCCAGCCCTGGTTATAGTGTTAGTTGTGTACATATAAGCCTTCAATAAAAAAAAACAACCAACACTAATCTAATTTGTTTTGGTTTTTTTCTATGAAATATGAAAAAAAAATCAAAAACTAATAAAGCCGCATCCACACGAGGTGTCAAATGTACACTTATGCGCGCGTATTCGCTTAATTGGCGAATGTAGACGGTTAACCGAGAAGTGTAGATTTATCAACATCTCGGTACACACGATTCGTTAAATGTTCATTGATCACATGTAGGCGAATGTTAATGAACATTTCTATACTGATAGACATTTTTAGTACATATATCGTAAAATTTTTTCATTTAATTACAAATTGAACAAATTTGTTGTTTTTAAAATTTTTTCAAGTTTTTCAGTTTATTCAAAATTGAAAATGGAAATATGTAAATAGCGACGACGAGATTGATTTGGCCAGTGCAATATTAATAAATAGTTGTGCTGTAATGTTATTCAACAGAAATAAAAATAAACTATTTAAATATCGGTTTTTTACTAAAAATTAACAGCAAATTTGGTAATATCCGACCAAACAGCCATTCCGACCATTTAAATGAAAATTGGTATTTAACATTACTTTTGAAATCAATTATATATTACGTTTTAAGAATTTTCAGATATTATTTCTCTAAAAAAATGCAAAGTTCAATAAATAACATTTCCATTAAAAAAAAATTCTAAAGATAAATGCACTAACATTTCAAATTATATTTGTTAACATTTTGTCACTTCGTGTGGATGGGACACAAATGCATCGATTGTTTCCTTTGATGTGTGTCGTTTACCGCCTATTTGACGAACACAAGCAAATGAAAATATTCAGTTACATTCGTCATGCGAAAACCATCCACACGACGTGTACATTCATTCTTTCTCGAAACTTTATTGTGTGAGCGTCCTTTTTTAGTGAAGTGTTTATAAATTAAAATTTTCATTTAATTTAATTAATTGTTTTTGAATTTAAATAATATCTTAATAATTTTATTCTGTTTTGTTTGTTTATTTTCGGGTAAGTCTTTTCATAGTTGTTTTTCCATCCACAAAATAGTAAATCCATCCAATACAAGCAAGGAGGGGCAAAGTACGCAGCACTTTGCACCTCTGCCAATTTCCGGTGATTTCTCCGACTCTGATTCTGAAAATGTAATAAATAAAAATAAAAAATCCAAAATCGTCATTAATAATAACATAATAGAAAACAGTGAATATAATAATATGCGTAATAAGGACTTGAAAAGAAAACAAATTAATAAGCAAGTCGCAAATGCGTCATATAATGAAATAACTCCCACTTTGCCTACTTCAGATATATCTATGGATCAATCTAATATTTCAAACATGACGCTTAACACCGAAACCAAAATCAATTTATATAACAAATTAGACCTCGGCCCATTTGCCGTTTTCGTGAGTAAAGAGAATTTAAATTTAGTTTTATTAGGTAAAGCAATCAAATTTAACAAGTTCAATGACGTCAAAAATATCTCAATGGTTAGTAAAAATGTGGCCAAAGTTATTTTCAACAAATTTGAAGACGCAAATAACTGTGTCAAATCCGAAGCTTTCCATAAATTTGATAATTATACAACATACATACCAAAAAATTTCACTTCTTCAATCGGTATTGTTAGGAATATTCCTATTATACTCTCAATTGATGAAATTAAAGAAAATATTAAATCAAAATATAATATCTCAAAAATAGAAAGGATGACTAGATGGAATAATACCACCAAAACAGCCGAAGATATCGAATCAGTTAAAATCACTTTCGATTCAGGAATTATTCCACACAATGTCTCCCTTTACGACAACATCTTATTAAAAGTTGATTATTTTATTCCTACCCCGTTATTCTGCAAAAAATGCTTGAATTACGGTCACACAGCCACTAGATGCAGATCAAAAATTAATAGATGTATTACATGTGCTAAAACTATAGAGGCCGACCATGATTGTGACAAGATAGTGTCTTGTAAATATTGTGGAACGGGCCATGCTACTAATTTTTTCCAATGTAACGAAAGATTCAGACAGAAACAAATTAGAGAGCACATGATAATAAACAAGTCAAGTTATAGAGAATCTAAAAGCCACCTTTATGGTAGGCAACAAAATATTCCAAAACCGATAGATTTCAAAAACGACATAAGTAATAATAATCAAACTTGGCCCAATAATAATTTAATGAATTTTGAAGCTAGAAAAATTAATATCTTAAATGAATTAGTAAAAGAGTTAAGAAGTCAACTAAGTGAAAGAGATTCAATCTTTAATGACGTTAAATTACTCTTAGATAATTCCGATGACTTTAAGAAAAATCCGCCTAACATAGACTCTCTAAAAATTAAACTAAATACACTTATTAAAAAATAAATTTTTCTTGCCATTTTCGTTTTCTTTTCATTTATCCATTCATTATGCAGTCTTTAAAAATTTTACAAATTAATATTCGTAGTTTAAATAGTAACAAAGATTTACTATACCATTATATTCAATCCAATCACATTGATATCGTTATTTTATCCGAAACATGGACAAGTCCAAATAGTAATTTAATTTTTAATAATTACAATCTCATTACTGATGACAGACCAGATGGTTTTGGCGGAGTAGGTTTTTTAATACATAAAAAACTTTCTTGGAAGTCTATTAATTTAAATTTTCATTACACCCGTTTTCAAGCTTTCAAAATTAACATCAAATTTAAAAATATTGATTTTAATATCTTATCTTTTTATAATAACTCGGTTATTAGGCCGCAGGAAATCATTAATGAATTTGAACACCTCATCACTCAAAATCTAGATAACTGTTTAATAGCGGGAGACATAAATATTCATAATAGTCTTTGGGATGGTTCATTACCCCCTACTCACGACAGAGTCGGCGATAAAATTGCAGATATAATCACTGCTAATAACGTCTTTTTATTGAATGATGGATCTCACACTAGACAAGATCTTTACAGAAATAATTCTTCAGCATTAGACATCACTTTGTGCTCAACCAGTTTAATCAGAAAACTCTCATGGAAAATTGATCCCATCAATTTAGGAAGTGATCATCTCCCAATACTTATTGACTATAAACTAAACTATTATCAAAAAAAACAAATCACAAACTGGTCAAAAGTATTGAGAGATTTTGATCTAAATAATATTGATGATAAATGCAATGTTGAAGAATATCTAGAAAATTTAATTTCTGAAAACACTTCTATCATCACAAGTAAAAATACATTCAAACCTAAACCCTGGTGGAACGACCTTATCCAGAGACTATGGACCATCAAAAAACACAAACAAATAATTTACAATCAAAACAAAAATATTTTTACCGCTATTGAACTAAAAAAATCGGTACAAAAACTTAAATTAACAATCAGAAGAGAAAAGAAAAAATCTTGGAACATTTTTTTGATGAGTATAAATCATAAAACTAACAATTCCGATCTCTGGAACAATATCAATAAAATTAAAAATAAAAAACAATCCAATTATAGAATTCTAGAAGACCCTATACTAGCAAATAAATTTTTAAATTATAATTTTCCTGTCTCCTTTGAATCTCTTTGAATCTCATTTTAATCTCTCTAATAATTTCAATCCTATTAATCCTGCGGAATTTAATAACTCTGAAATTCTTGACATTATTAAAAACTCCAATAATACTGCTCCAGGATATGATAAAATCTCATATAAAATCATTAAACAGTTAATTTCCACTAATCCTGACTTAATCAACATTATTACAAACCATTTTAATAACATCTGGCATAATCAAATTTACCCAGCTAAATGGAAAACTTCTTATATTATTGCCATTTTAAAAAAGGGGAAAGATGATCGAAACATTATTAATTACCGTCCTATTTGCCTGTTACCAATTTTCTCAAAAATCTTCAATAAACTCATTTTAAAACGAATTAATGACCATTTAATCTCCCATAACACTCTCAACTATTTTAATTTTGGTTTTAGGAAAAATAAAAGTATCACTGATTATTTTGTAGAAATGTTTAATTTCATCAACTCCCTTAAACAAAAACAAAAAAAAATTATTTTAATTAACATTGATATTTCCAAAGCTTTTGATAATGTAGATAAAAATATTTTATTAAACACTTTTAAAAACTTCAATTTCCCTAATAACATTACTCATTGGATTTCTCAATTTCTCACAAATAGAATTATTTCTATTCAAAATATCAATCAAGCTTCCATTCATTACACTAATAAAGGCATTCCTCAGGGTAGCTGTTTGAGTCCTACCCTTTTTAATATATATACCACTTCTTTACACGACATCAATAACCCCTATTCACAAATTTTTCAATATGCCGATGATATTTGCATAGTAATTTCTGCTGATAACCATGATAATTTACAATTAATAGCAAATTCTACTTTACTCTCATTAACTGATAAATTACAATCTTTAAAACTACAAATTAACACTGATAAATCTCATTTTTTAAGACTATTCACTAACAAAAATAATTCAAAATCTCTAAATTTAAAAATTAATAATATCAATATAGAAGAAAGATTAACTACTAAGATACTGGGTACAACTTTAACAAATAGACTTTCATTATCAAATCATTACACAAACTTAAAAGCAAATATTTCCAATTCCATTAATTTACTTAAAACCCTCACCCATTTTAATGGAGGTGTAAATCCCGAAACAATGATCAATATTTTTAAAGCAATAGTTAAATCAAAACTTGAATACACTTATGTTTTCACAGACACTAAATATAAAAAAGATATTAATATCTGTCAATCTATTAAAAATGCTTGTCTGAGAGCTTGTTTAGGCTTCTTAAGAACCACTCCGATTCCGGCTATTTTATCCGAATCCCTAGAAACAACCTCAGATCTAGATTTTACTAAAAAATCACTAATTTACATTACAAAAAATCTGTATAATAATTCCAAAATCGGTAACGACATTAAAAACAATAGTTCTCTTCCTAAACTTAATGACTTATATTCTAACTATTCTTTTCTTTCCAAAATTAAACCTTTTCATATTAAAAAAACTTCTCCTTCTAATTTTAGCATTATAACAAATATTGATGGAATTACAAATAAAAATTTCATAAACCATTCGGAACAATATGCCTTATCCATGGCTGAAATTAACAAATATTATAATTTCGCAAAAATTTACACAGATGGCTCCATAATTAACAATAAACCAGGAATTGGAATTTTTGTTGAGGACAAAAATTGGAATTTTGCTATCCAACTAAATAACCCTACTTATATTAAAAATATCGAAACCATTGCTATTAAAATTGGAATTACCATATCTCTAATCATCAAAAACAAAAATATCATCATTATTACTGACTCTCAAAGTTCTTGTATCTCATTAAAAACAGCTCTATTACACTATACAAATAGACACTATGAAAACCAAATTATTGATACTATCGGCCATAACCAAATTAAAAATTTTGTCATTCATTGGTTCCCGGGTCACTGTGGCTTAAAAGGAAATACTATAGCAGATAGTTTAGCAAAAAAAGCAGTTTTTTCACCTACTCACTTTCTTAATAATGAACCTACCCTCACAGACCTATTTAACGATATCTCCAGGTCCATAAATAATAAGTGGAAGGAAAACTACACATTAATGTGTAATTCATCCGGCCACTTTTATAAACAAATTTGTCCTTCTCCAAGATCATATTTCCTATTCAAAGACTCCAACTTTACATCTTGTCAAACCAGGTTAATTTACAGATTAATCTCTGGTCATACAGTTAACAAGAAATTTAAATTCCTTTTGGGACTTGAATCTACATCTAATTGTGAGATTTGCAACACCGTAGAAGATAACGAACATATTATTAACGATTGTGTTATATATAACAATATAAGAAATAACTACCCTCTTTTATACAGAAAATCCTTATTAGACATCTTAAAGGATCAAAGAATGGAAGAGTATAAAATATTGTGTGATTTTGTGGATGGAATAAATTATAAACTATGAATTAAGACTACACTTTTTATTGACTTTTTTCACACAATGATCTTTCTTTTAGAATCATTTCATTTTATTTCATTTTATTATAATATTAAGATTTATGAACTTTTAATTTAATATAAACACTTTTTTATAAAAAAAAAAAAAATTAAAATCAAAATCAAAAAAAAAAAAAAATTAAATTAAAAATTAAAAAAAAAAAAAATTATGAATTATAAACTTATTTTTAATTTCAATTCTTTTATTTTTATGTATCCTTTATTTTCTCTCTAATATTTTTATTTAATAACTTTAATTTAATCTAATTTAATCATTAAACTTTGTTTTATATAATTATGCTTTATCTTATTTAATTTATAAATCTAATTAATTTATGTACACTTCATTCAACTCTCCAGAACCTCCCCTGAGTGGTCTCTGGAAATTTTGGGCTGTTCTCAACTCACTGGTCTTATGGATTGAAAGATCTGACCTGAGCAAATTTAAAAGACAAACAAACAAACAAACAGACGTGTACATTCGCTAAATGCGCGCATAAGTGTACATTTCACACCTCGTGTGGATGCGGCTTTATACGTAAATAGTTCATGTGTTTGTTTATTAAAAAAATCGAAATCGACTGAAACTGATAGTGTGTAAAAGATAATAATTATGAAATAGGAATAAATTTATCAATAAAAGTATTACAAGCAGACGCCTGGCCACTACTTGGTTCGACAACGATACCAATTACATTTCCGATACCTCATATCATATAAATTTTTGTGGACGAAAACTTACGTGGCTACACCGTTTTTGTCATGATGAACTAAAAGTCTCATGCCTCAAGAAACCCTGTATCATTACGATGCAAACTTTTCAAATGGCTGTCCTATTGTTGTTTGAGACATGTGATGTGATGACGTAAGGATATACAAGAAACGCTACAGTTAAATAATGAAATGTTACAAAAGCATATTCAAAGTTTTATTGAATCAAAATTGTTGCTGTGTGGGACAGAGGTTGGTTTTTTTGTTTTACTAGGTCTTGTACATTGAATACAATATAATATTGTAACGCTTTTTTTCTTTACAGAAATTAGAAGATTCAACCGAAATTATTGACTATTCAAACAAAAGGACTAAGTTTAAAATTACTGCAGCTCTCCAACGTGAAACACCTCAGGAAGTTGAACATCCGATGCACGCAGTAAATGAAGATAGAAAAATGTATTTACTCAGGTGGAGTTAAAATTTATATATGTATTATAATAAATGTAATATTGTAATTTATACATGTAATAAAAATAAAAAGTATTCTTAAAAAAAATATATTTTTAATTAAAGCTAGATTTAAATTCAAAAGTGAAATTTTGGCGCCAAAATTTATATTATAAGCCACGCCCACAAATTTGTCGTACCATAACCTAACTTTTTTTGTCATCATTTTCCGAGTTTTTTGGCCAACTTTCATAGGAAATCTTATAATAAGTCGGACATTAATTCGGAAAAGAATCGGAGATGAAATCAGCGAAATGTCAGAAAAATACAAAAATTTTCGGATATAAAAATACTTGGGTAAAATTTTTTGTACGTACATACTTTTTGGTTTCTACTACATTTTTTAAAATTTTTGTTTGATGTTTAAGGCGGTCGCATGTGTGCGGCTCAAATTTGTGTGACACAAATTAATACGCTTTCAACCAATAAGAACTAAAGAAAAGTAGAAAAAAATTCCCCGTAAAATTATTTCTATGTAAGGCTGGAAACACACCGAATTAGACAAAACGTTTTTGCTTTGTGTAGGCAAGACGATTTCTCTAAACATAGTGCACATTCAATCAAACAAATTGTTTTTAGTCAAATTGTCTCGTGTTGCTTTATATGTTGGTGTGAATTGATTTCATAGAATACAAAATGTCGTCGGAGTCAAAGGATGATTTTGTATTATATGCTTATTATTTTATATATAAATATGATAAACCAACCTAAAGATTCGGCAGTATGTATAATGTAGGTATATATATATATATATATATATTGTAAGTAGGTATATTGTATTTTAATACAAGTTTTTTTGTACCACAAAAATCCTTATTAATTTGATTTATAAAACAGAAACCACGAAACGACTTCAAACACTTTCTTTTTTTGATTCAATCAGTTTTGTGTTGTGTTGCTTTGATTTGTGTCAGTGTGAATTAACACATTGATTTATGGAGTATGAACACCTTCAATCATGTTTCATTAGTCAAATTTGACTTAACACAATTTTGCTTTATTATGTGTGAATGGACTCATAAAGCACAGTACAATGTTTGCCGTTCTATGTTTTATAAAACAAAATGTTTGACGTAAAATTGTTTTGCCTGATTCAGTGTGCATAGCGCTATACAATCGTATGCATTTTGGCCGCAAGTCGCTTTAAGACAAGAAAAAAACGTTTTGTCTAATTCGGTGTGTTTCCAGCCTAAAAGAGTTGAAATATTTTTATCGAGCTGCAATCATGCGAGCGCCTTTATTGTTTTTTCTCTATCGCCTTAGGGGTAGGGGATTCCCCTATATTCACACATACATTGTTTCTGTCATTCTGTGTCAAACTAAAATTCAATTTGAAATTATTTTCTAACTATTTTCTCTAGTACTGTGCTTATGCATAGTTCTGGTGTAATTATAATTGATTTGTTTAGGATTTTTATAATAATAATAATTAATAATCGATCAACCAATAGAAAAAATACGGTGAGTTGACCATACAATTTCTTTCTGTTGAAGGTTATTTCACTGCCGCATGGCAGCGCTTCTGCAGAAAGGGCATTTTCCTATTTAAATAGGACAAAAAACAAAAAAACTAATAGGCTCGAAAATAAGAGCATTCAAAATATAATGTTTTCGAGAACATTACTTAAAGAAATTTGTGGGAGTGAAATTTATGTTCCTCGATTTGTGATTATAATAAAAAGTCGTTATTTTCAAATTATGTTTATATTTCTTTACCTGCTACTATTTAAAACAAAAATGTAGTAATCTGCTACAATATTTTTAAAAAATGTAGCAGATCTGCTCCAAAATTCATCCCAAAAGGTGGCATCACTGATTAGTAGCATCACAGATAAGTCACGAAACAAACGATGTCATGTATTTTTGTGTTCTGTGTTTTAAATGAATATTTTGCTCTTCAGATGCATCAAAGTTCTGCTGCTCCAACATTCTCCCCGACTTTGAGTCGTCCGATTCAACAGGAATTCTACACAGTGAATGAATGGCTCTATGAAATGTACCGGCTTGTGTTTTAACCATTGCAACTCGAACCAATCCGTCAGAACCGCTGATTACTTCAATTATTCGGCCCAGCAGCCACTTCCCAGGCGGTAAATTTCGATCCATTACTAAAACTATGTCATCGATTTTGATATTCGGCTTTGCTGATTTCCATTTTGTACGGGATTGCATAGATGTCAGGTACTCGAGATGCCATCTTCTCCAAAAATGCTGTCTCATTTGTTGAAGTACTTCATATCTGCTTAGTTTTGTGATTTTCTCTTCCATGATATTGATTTCCGGAACTAATGTTAATTGATGCTCAATAATGAAGTGTGCCGGTGTCAAAAAATTTACATCATCACTCGATTGACTGCAAAGTGGACGGGAATTTAAGATTCCTTCAACCTCAACCAGTAATGTTTGGAACTCTTCCACCGTCAAAACAGTTTCTCCAATAACACGCCGCAAATGAAACTTCATGGATTTGACCGCCGCTTCCCACAATCCGCCAAAATGTGGCGCATTGGGAGGATTGTAGTGCCAATTAATGCTTTCGTTTAATAAAGTGTTGTAAATGTCTTCTTTATTCTTCTCCAGGAAACTAAATACCTCTCGCAAGCGGTTACCTGCTCCAATGTAATTTGAGCCGCAGTCACTGTAAATATCAGTGCAATGCCCACGCCTCGCAACGAATCTCTTCAGTGCTGACAGGAAGCTATTTGTAGTTAAGTCCATTGTTAACTCTATATGCAATGCTCGAGTTGTCATGCATACAATTAGACACACATAAACCTTCATAGGTTTTTGACCTCGACCTCGTTTGTAATATACATAGAAGGGTCCCGCAAAATCAGTGCCAACTTTCAGGAATGCCCTTATGTGCTCGACTCTATATTGTGGTAAGTTCCCCATTTCTTGTGTCAGCTGAATTGGTTTGTTTTTGAAACAAGTCACACACTTGCTTTTACTTTTCCGGATGGCTTGCTTACCATTGATGATCCAGTATCTCTGGCGTATTATTCCCAACAGTAACTGTGGGCCTGCATGAAGATAACGGTGGTGATAGTCTTCTATGATTCGATTCGTTAAACTGGATGATGCGGGTAGAATAATAGGATGCTTTATGGAATAGCTTACCAACGAGTTGTATATTCTAACAGTGGCGATTTCGACACTCATATGCTCTTTCTGAATATACTTGCAGCACATAATGGTAGCCTCTTCCATTTCAACTAATGTTATTGGGCCTTTGAGTTGTACGCCATTAACCTTTTTGGTAGATAGTAACAAATTTTGCACAAACCGGTTCACCATTGCCACCACTTTGATTGCTTTCTTAAACGAGGAATATCTTTCAAACAATTGGTTTGGAAATTCAAAAGTTCTGCATTGTGCTACCATAATTGGGGTTGAGTGCTTTCGTTCCTCTAGACTGTATCCATAACATCGTTGTTGACACGGCCACTGCTGCACATCAAAACATAACCACTCTGGGGCCGCCCACCACAACTTGTTATTGATCACTTCTTGTGGAAAAATGCCTCTAGACGCGATGTCTGCCGGATTGTCCTTCGTTGGGACATGTCGCCAATTTACCCTTGGTACTATATCCAGGATTTGAGAAGTATGATTCCCTACAAATGTCTTCCATCGACTTGGTTCATCGGATAACCAATCCAGCACTATCATTGAATCGGTCCAGCAAGTAACATTCGTAGAATGATTTTCGAGTATCTGGTTGACAGAAGTTATAAGGTTTGCCAATAAAAGTGCTGCACATAACTCCAACCGTGCCACCGAAATTGTTTTGATGGGGGCCACTTTTGATTTTGCTGCGACGATGTGACAACTGTATCTTCCGACCTCATTCGGTAGGCGTATGTAAACCACTGCCGCGTATGCCCGTTCACTGGCGTCACAAAACCCATGCAACTCTGCATCCTTTTTTGGTGTGTGTAGCCATCTTGGTATCTTCACTTTCTGCAAGTGCTGTAGATTTTCACGAATTACAAGCCATTTTTGCTTTATCGCTGGTGGAAGTTCGTCGTCCCAATCTAAAGACAATAACCATAAAGACTGAAATAGTATTTTAATTTTTACAATAACCGGGGCCAACCATCCAAGCGGATCAAAAATTTGACTACATTCCGACAGCAATCTACGTTTTGTGTATACCGGAATGCCTAGCTCAACACAATACGTGAAATTATCTTCCTTTGGATCCCATTGTAGACCTAAAACCTTCATCATAGTTGTTCCACTTGCAATATCCTTTATTGGTACAATTCTATCTTCTACTAGTGTCGAGTTCAAAAATTCAATGGAATTGGAAATCCATTTTCTTACTTTCATTCCCGCGCCTTGTAGAATGTTGATGATATCCTCTTTCAATTGTAACGCCTCTTCAATAGTATTGGCGCCCGACATTATATCATCCACATATGTAGCCTTCTTCAGAACACTAGCAGCTCCAGGATATTCACTTTTGTTTTGATCAGCGATTTCATTTAATACTCTCGTAGCTAGATACGGAGCTGCTGATGTTCCATAAGTTAATGTCGTTAGCTGGTAATGTTTGATCGAAGCTGTGCTATCTGACCTCCACACTATACTTTGATATCGTCTGTCGTCGTTTCGAACCAATATCTGGCGATACATTTTCTCGACGTCTGCGCTGATCGCAATCTTGTGCATTCGAAATCTCATCAAAATAGAATATAGAGTTGGCTGCACTGTTGGTCCTACCATAAATAAATCATTCAATGATTTTCCAGATGACGTTTTTGCGGAAGCATCAAAAACTACCCTGATTTTCGCCGCTGCGCCTGCTGACTTAATAATTCCATGATGTGGTTAAGTAATTAACATGTGGATTCTCTGACTCGTCTATTTCCACCATATGTCCAAATTGACGATACTCGTCCATAAAATGAATGTAAGCCTCCTTGAATGTCTCGTTTTTTACAAACTTGCGCTCCATCGATCTAAGCCGACTAATCGACAGATCCATTGATCTTCCCAGTTCTCCGAATTCTTTCTTCATGGCTAGCTGCACTATATACCTTCCATCTGCTTCTCGGCTTGTCATTTCCTTGAACAAACGCTCACATTTGTCTTCTTCGTTTGTGAAAATCTTGGACGTTGGGATATTCTCTATTTCCCAAAATAATTTTAAGGCAGTATCTAATCCTTCAGCATCTGTATTGGGTTGACTCGTGAAGCAATGTGTTAAGGGCAATTCAGGCGATTGCATTTCTCCACCTAACACCCATCCAAATATGGTTTCAATGGCTATGACGTTGTCTCGATACCTGATTCTTCCATCTAGCATCACATTGAATACCTGTTGCACACCTAAAATGATATCAATATCCTGCGTTATGTTAAATTTGGGATCAGCTAAATTTAAGTTCAGATCATCTATGTTCGCAGAGAACGACTGGCTGGGCAGTTTTGAGCATAACTTGGACATTACTAGAGCTTCTGTTTGTATATAGTTGTGGGGTGATTCTCTTGCTCGTAATGTAATCTCAACCTTCCCTCTAGTGACCTGAGATCCTGATCCACCAATACCATATACCATCGTTCTATTATGGCGTCGTGGGAGTTTAAGCCGATTGCAACATCTTTCAGAGATAAATGTAGACACTGACCCTGAATCCAACAGAATTCTAAAATCATGTCCTTCCTCGTAATTATCCAAAACCTTCACTAGTGCCGTGGGAAGAATACAATTGTTTTGTATGCCAGCGTGCAGAGTTTGTTGAGCCTCAGTACCCATCGTTGAAACCGGTTGCTTGTTGGGACGGTTAGTATGTTCAATAACGTGCCGTGCAACCGTTTGTTCTCTGGTATCGTCTAAGTGGAGGAGCGTATGATGTTTTCTCCCACAAGTGCTGCATCTTGACTTTGATAAGCACCTGAATACTGGATGATTAATTCTCAGACAATTAAAACAACGGTTATCTGATTTTATAATCTGTCTTCGTTCCAAGATTGACAGCTTCTTGAAAGTGCTACATTCTGATATTGCATGTTCGATTTTGCATAGAGGACACGGATTAACTTCTGTTGTCACATAGGCCGCCGCTGATTTCTGAAATGGAAGTTTCTTACTTGAACCTGAACGTGGTTTTAACGACTTTAATGCATCAGATCGGTTCAGTAAGAACTTGAAGAGATCATCTAGGGTTAGTAAATCCTTGTCACTTGATGTTTGGGCCCATAATGCTCTTGTCTCTGAATCCAATTTTTCCTCCAGAATATGAAGTAGCCAGACGTCCCTAGATTCAGCTTCCTTTCCCAATGCCTTCAATCCTCTAATAACTTCGTCCGAAGTGTCCAATAGCTTTCGAATATTTGTCGCGTTGGCCTGGTTGATAGATGGTTGGCTCATAAATGTGTGAATGAAAGCTCTAATGGTGTGTTTCTTCCTGTCATATCTCTCACATAACTTCCTAAAGGCATCGAAATAGTTGGTTTCTGTGACCGAAATATGTTTCAGCAAATTGAATGCGTTCCCATTCAAGAAACCTTTCAGGTACTGGAACTTTTGGGCTGGTGATAAACTTGCATTTTCATGAATGGTTTTGACAAACAAGTCATAAAACGACTGCCATTCCGTGTACTGTCCTGTGAACGGTTCTATATTGATTTTAGGGAGTCTTACCTCTACCGCTGCTGTTGACATATTCATGCTTTGATTAACCGTACTATCACCCGATTGTTGATGGTCCGCGTTGTATTCTCGAATGTGCCTATTTAACCTCGCTTCGACGACGTAGAATTGTTCAGCGAAATCAATTATAGCACTTTCATGATTGGGGTCTAACTCATACATCTTGTTCTCAGTGTCCTCAAATTGTTTGAGAAGTACCTTAGCACGTGCTAGCTTAGACTGAAACCCATCTATATCTTCCGTATCGACGACAGCTTGAACAAAATTATGAAGCTTTGTCATTTGTCCCTTTATAGACCCTCGCATGGCTTTTAATGTCTTTATTTTTGCTTCTAACTCCATGTTCTAGCCTTTTTTTTTTTTTGCACTTAATTTCACTGCACTTATCACTTAATTTTCGACAAACAACGTGGTCTTTTATGAGATTAATAAAACCAATTCAAAACTATTTTATAGTGAAAGTTTACTTATCTGTTTTGCTGAGATGACTTTCGATGATTTTTGACCAAACTGCTGCTTTCCTTTTAGACGCGCTTTGATGACTTCCTCGAATTTAATCAAACGTGCCTTATTTCCGCAACAGTATTTCCTCGTTTTGATTTCCGCAACTGTATTTCCACCACGTTCTATTTCCGCAACTGTACTTTCTAGAATTTCTAGAAGGAAAATCCGGCTCGAAGGACCATGTATTTTACTGGGCTTTCCTCGACTATCTATATTTAGCCCAGAACCTTCAACTTTATTCAATGTCGCTTGGCTGATATAAAAAATAAAACAAACGAACTCAACTGCGTTTATTTGTTACAAAATACAATATAATTTTTATTTTTTGATAACCTTCTATTCCAAATGTTTTATCGCAATTGATTTTTTACAACATAAATTTGTGACTCATAACATTTTTTTTATGTGACGCTACAATATCGTTTCTTAATTTTTACTCTACAACAATACAACAAGCTCCGCCATCTCTTAACAACTAGATCGCAAAATATAAAGGTACATTATACTACTATACAACATTATCTATTCTGCCGTGCTAAACATGTTTTACTGATCTGCAAAAATAGCATTTCGAGAAAATTGATGTTAAAGTTTTTCGAAATATTTGGGGAATAACTTGCTTAAAAGCGGATTTAATTTACTTTCAAAGCCTTCAAATTATGCATTAGATCATAAATAATATGTTTCTCAAGAAAATATCAATAATTTATACATAATTAATTAATAATTTGCAGAATTAGTCTTTTACTTTAAATAGGCTTTATAAATAATCGATTGGTACTAAACAAAAATAACTTAAGTGCAATTAAGTCATTTATATCACAAAAGAAAAACTAAAATCCTGTGTTAATAAGAAGAATATATACCTTATCTGCCATTTAAGGTATTTATGTTTAGTTTATCGTTACATTTATTTTCAAAATAAACTGTAGAATACAACCTTAAATGCTATCAAAGTCGTGTTTACTACAAAGAGAAGTTGAAATCGTTTATTATATATAAAAAATATATACATACTTTATCTAAACTTATGTAAGACCTTAAACACCCTAGTTTCTCGGATTTTACGAAATACGATTTCCAAATAGGATTTGGTAAAACTTTTGTAACAAAAGACTAGTTTAATTGTTATGTTATATTTATTTATAATAAAATAAAAAACAACAACTATTGAAATCATAAAATTATTTATAAGATCGTTTTTTAAATAGCTTAAAAATCTAGTATGTAGTTTAAATTAATTCATAACATTTCTTTTTTATAAAAATAAATTCAAAACATGTCAGTCAACTGAAAAATTACAAAAATTCTATCAAATTGAATTAAAAATTAATATTTTTTATCACAAGAATAAAATTCAAGACTTATAATAATTGACGATCCATTAAAACAATTCAATCTATACCGATTGCCGGAGGATCCGAAATTGGTAAATTCATTAAGTGGTTCATTTGTAGTACAGAATAACATTACATGAAGATAAGTTAAAAGTCCTTGTTTATAAGTTATTATTGATTCAATTCACGTATAGAAAATTTCAAATAAGTCAATTTTGCTATTGAAAATGAAAATTCTTAAATTGCCTTAAATGCAATTTCAATTATGAAAATAAGAAAAAGTAACTTAACTTACATATTTGACAGAAAATGACCTTATTTGTGCCATAGATAAGGCGTTCATGTTTAATATTAAGTAGTTAAGTCGGTGTTACTTCAAATTTGCTACTTTTTTCGATTAGAACAAAATTTATTTTGTTTAATAATGCATTTATTAAAGTAGATTTAATTATATTTATTTATATAAAATATAAAGGATATTAATACCTTTTAATTGGCATCAATAACTCAATTTCGCCAAAAATGTAGATCAGTAAAACTTGTTTAGCACGGCAGTATTGTGAATTACATACTACTTAAGGTAAGACTATAAACATGAATTAAACGTCAAATAATATGGGTATACAAAGTATGTAAACAAATTTCTAATGTAAGATTAAATAAGTTTAAATTGTAACATATGTAATTGAATTAAAGTTTGATGTTTAGATGGGGAACGTAATACAATGTAACTAAATACAATATATTAGTAGCATCACAGATAAGTCACGAAACAAACGATGTCATGTATTTATGTGTTCTGTGTTTTAAATTAATATTTTGCTCTCTTCAGATGCATCAAAGTTCTGCTGCTCCAACAAGTTCATACCGAGCAAACGGCGCAGTGGTTAAAGCAGGTGCAGGTGGTTTTTCAAAAGACGGATCTGTAGCCGCCCGTCCTCGATTTGGCTACTCCAGGCGTAAAGTAGGACGGTAAAAAATAAATCAAAGAAACAAACAAACAAACAATGGTTCGTCTTGGAATTATAGATGTTTTTGGTAGAGGCAATTTGTTGATTTTTTGTTGTTTGTTTACTAACACAATTGCATAGCAATTGCTACGCTACATTTTTTTTATCTTAAAATAAATTATTATTAAAATCATCCAAAAGGCAAATACCTTCCTACCCTTGGTAATCATCCATAAGGTAAATATTTTGCACATTCATATAATTATTTTTTGTTTAACAAAGTGTGAGATTAAATAATGTACATACATACATATACATATAATATGGTATATACAATATTAGCTGTATTTTGTTGAGAAAAAATTAATTCGAATTATTTTGGAGTTATTTTTTTCTTAACAGAATAAGCCGCGAAATATTTTTTCGATTTAATTTTTAAGTTCTATGTTGGTATTTCATCTATTTTTAATTCAATCAGTTACGTATTTTATTTGTTCTAGCTCGAATTAAATAATTCAAATTTTTTGTTTGAATTATTTAATTCCTGTCACGTGCGATTGTTGTTGTAAATTTCTCAACAAAATACAGCTATTGTTGTTTCAAAAGTGAAATATGTCCAGCTGTCAGGATATAACAAACATTTTTCATACGAAGTTTAAATGGAAATAGTGTCTATTTAATTTGCATTTTTTATTTGTTAAAATTGTAATGATCAGCAAATTTAATTAACCCATTATGTAGTTTAAAGAGTAATTTTTGTATAGTTAATTCATTTGGAACAGTTTTATAATTTTAAATGACAGAAATTTGTCCTTAAAAACTATTACCGATTTTCCATCGTCAATAGTATAATAGCATAATAGTATAATACTATTATACTATTATTCCTTGTCGGTTTTCCATCGCATGCGACGAAGTTAGTACCAATTATAGTTTGTTTTTTGTGAACGTAGGTATAATTCCTATTTTGAAAATTTTAACGTGTATTCATAATAAAAAAACAATTAAAAATAACCAAGCATACGCATTAGTTGTGTTTTTAAAAAATTAATAAAATGTATGCGCTATGCAGATACCACAAAAAAAAAAAAAAATCGAATGAATTTAATGAATTGTCAAAATAATACACTGTCAGATAAATTTACAATGTTAAAACGAAATTTGCTACCTATTATTACCGATTTTCCATCGTCAATAGTATAATAGCATAATAGTATAATACTATTATACTATTATTCCTTGTCGGTTTTCCATCGCATGCGACGAAGTTAGCACCAATTATATTTTTTTTTATGTGAACGTAGGTATAATTCCTATTTTGAAAATTTTGACGTGTATGCAAATGTGTGCACTATGCAGATCCCAGCAAATTTTTTGTTATCTGTAACATGTCTTTTACTTGTCTTGGGTAGAGAAAAAAAATATAAAATTACATAAGATAAAAAGGAAAATATTTCTAAGGGAACATGTCTTTAAGTTGTCTTTGGTGTGTTATTCAAGTCAAATAACGTGATATAACCCGTGGCGCCGCCATTAACCGACAATAAAATTAAATATAACAAATTTTGAGGTTATGTCTTGAGTTTCTTACCAAAAATGGCTTCGTTTATTTCAAATATCGTCCACTATGTATAAAGAGCGTGACCATACTACATATATTGTATATATTATAAATTTACCATTTTACTTTCATTTCATTTAAGTTTGGTTATACGCGTACGATATACATACAGCATATACATTTACAGCATTTTTATTTATTTTGAATTCTGTTATAAATATTTCGATTTTTTATTTTTATTTTTTAAAAAATAAAATAAATTAAAACTTTTTATTAGTTAAACACGTATATATATTTAGAAACAAATATATAATAAGTTTAAAATAAATTAAAATGTCTTTCTTTTCGTAATAATTTTTTTAATGAAATTTAGGAGACCGGTTTCGGATTACATCCATCGTCAGTCCAATTTTTTTAACTACTGAATTATTTGTTATAAATAGTATTATATATTAAATTCTGTGTGTTATAAATAATATTATATATTAAATTCTGTGTGTTAAATAAAAATAAACTGTGAGTATCATTATTTCTAGTGCATATATTATTTTATTGCCACGCGTTGTTTTATCCTGTTGATAAATTTTTTTTGTTCATAAACTTATAATGGATAATATATCCAGGGCCCAACGATATAGAATTATTTCTAAATTGGCAGATAGTAGTTTAGAGGCTGAAGTAAATTCTCATTTTAATACAAATGAAAATGTGTTTGAGTCAGAGTGTCATGAAATGATCATCGATTCTGATGACGGTCTTCCCGATTTAGAAGAGCGCTATTTATTTGAAGAAATATTAATTTCGAGTTCTTCGGATGAGGAATCTTCTGACGAATCGGATGATGTTGGCTCGTTAGATAAAATTAATTTATTAAAAATTAATTTAATTAAGTGGATAATTTCTAATAATATACCCGTAAGTGCCACAACACATCTCTTAAAGATTCTAAGAGAATTTGGAATTTGCCTCCCCAAAACTAAAAATTCCTTGTTTCGGTGTATCAATCGGGTAGATGAAATTTTTGAACCACGTAAGGATACAAATGGGGAATATGTGCATTTTGGTATCGAAAAATGTATCAATCGGTATGATTTTAACTTTGTTTCAAATTTACCTGAAATTGTTTGTGACTTTAATATAGATGGGTTACCTTTTTACAAAAGTTCTCGAAGAAGCTTATGGCCAATTCTGGGTTCTTTTGTAAATTCTCGCAGTCGTCCCCCTTTTATTGTTGGTGCTTGGGTTGGTGAAGGACACCCCATTTGTGTTAATAGTTTCTTTCAAGAATTCGTAACCGAGCTGATAAAACTAAAAAGGGACGGTATTTTAATTGAAAAAAAATTAGTTTCCAAGAAATTTGTTTTACGTGCATTTACGTGTGATGCACCCGCAAAATCCTTTTGCAAGTCGGTAAAAAACCATAATGCTTTACAAGGATGTCACGAATGTGATCAAACCGGATTTAGAATTTTAAATACCCCCATTTTTAACATAATTTCGGGGAATTTAAGAACTGATGATTCTTTTAATAATCGATTAGATCCGGATCATCATAAAGGGGAACCAAATATTTTACAAACAGCTGGAATCGGGATGGTTACCCAGTTTCCTCTAGGTCCGATGCATTTAGTTGATTTGGGGATTGCCAAAAAATTATTGATACTTTTACTAAATAAAGTGAAGCCAGACACAAAAAAACTGATGTCTGATTTATATATTTCTTATTCCAGATTCCTTCCAATAGAATTTTCTCGAAAAACCAGAGACTTTACTGAAATCCCTAGATGGAAATCAACAGAATTTCGCTTTTTTATTTTATACGGTGTTCTACCTCTTTTAAAAGATTTTGTAGATTTTAATATTTTTTATCATATTTTACTTTTAGTTGTTAGTCTCCGGCTTTTATCAGATAGGACGTTTTTTAATGAAAATACAGATAATGCTCAAACACTCCTTAATGAGTTCGTTAAATTATACCCTCAAATTTACGGATTAAAGCATGTAAACTACAATGTTCACAGTATTTTACATTTACCTGGCTATGTAAAGTTGTACGGTCCACTTGATTCCTTTTCAGGGTATATTTACGAAAAAATTTTACAGGAAATTAAAAAAACCATTAAAAAGCCCCAAAATATTCTCAAACAATTATTTAATAGAGTAAAAGAGCGAGAAAATTATAATAATTTTGTTGTGGAGAATAAGCTAGATGCCATTGAAAAATTTCGAGATTGTAATAGGTACAAGTCATATGAATATGATTCATTTACTTTCAAAAACAATTTTAGAGATAGTTATTGTTCATTGCGTATTGATACAGAGGAATTTCCTTTTTTTAAAGAAAGCTTTGAGATTTTAAACAATTCACATTTAGTACGAGGTAGAAAATTTACTAAAATTTCGTCATATTTTGAACACCCCATAAGTTCAATTGATATAGGAATAATGGTAGTTAGTGACCTAGAAATAAACAGCGAAGTTTATCCAGTGTCACAAATAGTTTCAAAATATTGTCGTTTACCTCTGAATAACCATGAAAATCAGTATATTTTATTACCAATGATGCATGAAAATAATTCTGTTAGCTTCAGCTAGATGCTATTCTTTTAAATAATTTTAGTTTACAGCATTTAATAGCAATAAATAATATACGTATTTACTAATAATATAATCACAGGTTTAAAATGTCATCGGATGAGGAAAACGGTAAGAATTTAATAAAATTATAATTTAACCTAATGAGCTCGATTCTGCTTTTTAAAATTTTATGTTATGTTATTTTCAATACAAAGTCATATAGGAAGCGGCGAAATAAAATAACATAAAATGAATTTTATGATTTCAGAATCGGGACCATTATATTTTATAGTATTTTACACTATTATGTACACAAAAAATTAAATTATTTATCGTTACTTAATTATTTACTTATACATATTATATTTATATTTTTAGGTTCTTCGTTTATTAATATTGATATAATTGATATAAATAACATTCTTCAGACTTGTTACCATTAAGAATTAATAGACAAATTATATATAAAACATGCCTAACATATTACCAATAATAACCACTAAACTTGTTGCCGATAACAACCACTGTACAAGTCATGTATTACAACTACAAGACTTGTTAGCAATAACAAACTCACGAGATGTTATATTAATCAAATCCATCAGACTAGCTATCATTAACAACCAATTGACGATTGGAGCATCACAGATTCCACCTAGAGGAAATTTTTTAAACTGAGGTAGCTGCTAATTTGACGTTCGAAATTGTTGTAAAAAATTCCAATTTTGAACTGTAAACACAATTTTTACCTACCTGTGGCCCTATTCTGGTAATTCCCGGGGAACGGGGAATAATTTTTTTTTACAGCAGATATTCCCAGATACATATTTCCAACTTTTTATTCCCTATTTTCTTAAAGTGCATTCTGTCAATTGGGGAATAAATATACAGGGGAAATAAATTTAGTTGTATCAAAATTATTATAATAACTCTTATTTATTATAATACTATCTTTAAAATTATTAACAGTATTAATATTATTAATTATTAATAACAACTACATATAAACAAACATTTTCGTTAAAAATCTATTCCCCATCAATTCATTCATAAAATCGGTGTGGAAAAACAAACGTCAAAACTGCTGTAATGGGGAATAATTTTTTCCCAATAAAAAATCTTTCCCGAACACCAGAATACACTTTGGGGAAAAGGGAATAATACTGCAATAAAATTTAAAATTTCTATTCCCCGGGAATTACCAGAATAGGGCCACTATTCTGGTAATTCCCGGGGAATAGAAATTTTAAATTTTGTTGCAGTATTATTCCCTTTTCCCCAAAGTGTATTCTGGTGTTCGGGAAAGATTTTTTATTGGGAAAAAATTATTCCCCATTACAGTAGTTTTGACGTTTGTTTTTCCACACCGATTTTATGAATGAATTGATGGGGAATAGATTTTTAACGAAAATGTTTGTTTATATGTATTTGTTATTAATAATTAATAATATTAATACTGTTAATAATTTTAAAGATAGTATTATAATAAATAAGAGTTATTATAATAATTTTGATACAACTAAATTTATTTCCCCTGTATATTTATTCCCCAATTGACAGAATGCACTTTAAGAAAATGGGGAATAAAAAGTTGGAAATATGTATCTGGGAATATCTGCTGTAAAAAAAAATTATTCCCCGTTCCCCGGGAATTACCAGAATAGGGCCACTGTAGTGCGATTTTGTTGTGTACATGGGAATTTACTCACAGGGAGTTTTGTATACGTACACAAAACCTGCTAAAATTAGAGAGTTTTAGAGAATTTTAGCAGGTTTTGTACGTACACCATGTAAAGTATAAAATTTTGTTACTGTGTGTTGTCATTAATTGTATTTGTGTTCGTGTGGTATTTGTACCAGTAAGCATCAAAAATTATTCAATCGGGTGAAATCGGTTCAAATTTTTTGGTGCTTATCTTCCTATGGGAATATTTTTTCCCATGCTTTTTAGATTGGGAATATGGGAATATTGACATTTTGAATTGTATGTTTTAGGTTTACAATTTTTTTTTTTTTGTAAATTTTAATATAATTTTTTTTTTGATTAAGAACAAATTTAAACTAAACTAAATTAATATATATATATATATATATATATATATATATATATATATATAATATATATATATATATATATATATATATATATATATATATATATATATATATATATATATATATATATATATATATATATATATATATATATATATATATATATATATATATATATATATATATATATATATTATATATATATATATATATATATATATATATATATATATATATATATATATATATATATATATATATTATATATATATATATATATATATATATATATATATATATATATATATATATATATATATATATATATATATATATATATATATATATATATATATATATATATATATATATATATATATATATATATATATATATATATATATATATATATATATATATATATATATATATATATATATATATATATATATATATATATATATATATATATATATATATATATATATATATATATATATATAGCATTTTTAAATAATTTGGCTGAAGTTTAACTTTTGGCGGCTACTGATTTTTGCCCCATTTAAATTTTAAAAATCTAAAATAATTTATATTCTAAATCCCTAATATTTTAAAATTAACTCTCGTCAATCTCATGTCGATTTCGATTCGCCTTTTACCAAATCTTTGAAAGATCACTCTCTATTGCTGTGTGAATCGAACAGTTGCTCCGTATTATATATGTATGTGTTTTCGACGTTTATATAAACATATCCTATGATTTTTACACTCGATAAAAAACACAACATATTGTGTTATATGCAAAACAACATAACAACAACAGGTTAATTCTTTAATATAAAATATTTATATATAAATAAACCAGAAACACAAAAAAACATAAAACACAAATGACGCTTTCAAAATGACAGTTCTTTATGTGTTTTGTTAGTAAATCTGCCAAAAAATCGAGATTCGTAAAACAACAACAATTTTGCTCGACCGAGCGACTTTTCTTGACAAATCGAACAGTTTGACAGCAGAAAGAGCAGGCTTGCTGTTTTTTGGTGAATCGAAAACCACATCAAATAAAAAATAAACAAAAACAACATTCACTAACACATCAACATTTGAAAATACTATTGCGTTCCGGTTATTTACTCCCATACTCTCATGTACACAACAAAATCGCAGTACAGATTGATAATAATTGTAAATAATTCCAATTTTGGATTATAAAAAACATTTTTAATTACCGGATTGCAAAAATTTCTTTCGTCGCATTTATGAGAAATGTCATTTTGGCTGTTGCCTCATTTTAACTTTTTTCCTCGAGAGGCGCTTTCTCTACTTTTACAATCGTCAATAGACAAGTTATTCAATAAACTTACCTTACGTGTTACAAATAACAACAACCAAACATGTTAAAAATAACATTCACATGACATGTCACCAATCATAAACACCAGACAAGTCTTTGAGAACACCTCGTCTCAAATACATTGAGTTGTCTTTTGCCCGTCTTGGGTTTGTTACTAGTCCTTATCTTTGACTTGTTTTGTGTGTGTTACTAAAGACACGTTTGCTGGGATACCACAAAAAAAAACAAAAAAAAAATCTAATGAATTTAGTGAATTGTCAAAATAATACACTGTCAGATAAATTTATAATGTTAAAAACACAATTGCTACCTATTATATTTTTGATAGCTAGTATAACAAAATATTATAATTATACTATTATACTATCAACTTCGGTTTTCCATCGTCGTAGTATAATAGTATAATACTATTATACTATTATACTTTGACGATGGAAAATCGGTATATATTTTTGATAGCTAGTATGTATAACAAAATATTATAATTATACTATTATACTATCAACTTCGGTTTTCCATCGTCTTAGTATAATACTATTATACTATTATACTGACGATGGAAAATCGGTATATGTAGTGTTACGAAAATTCTTGTTCCAAATGAATCTCAAGTACACAAAAATTACCCTTTAAACTACATAAAGGTTATTTAAATTTGGTGATCATTAAAATTTTAACAAATAAAAATGTAAATTAAATAGACACTATTTCCAAATAAACTTCGAATGAAAAATGTTTGTTATATCCTGATAGCTGGACATCTTTCACTTTTACAACAACAATGTTGATATATACCATATTTTTTTTTTTTGAAGAATCTAATGTCGTTTTCCTGTTGCAACAAAAAACAGATTCGGAGCGAAACTCGAGTGACAGCAGCTGTCATTCGTCGCTCGGTAAAATTTTTCGGAGCGATTACTAACACGATTACATTTAAATGTCATCGAAATGTCATTTAAACATCAAAATAAATATGCGGAAAAATATATTTAAAAAACAGTAAAATAATTAACAAATAATACAACAAATAACATGATTACAATAAATTATTTATTAATTTACGGAAAATTTCATCAATATTATCAATCTAATTATAAAAATAGAATTTGACAATCAATACGTATATTCACACAACCATATAAAAAACAAAAAATCGCAGAATCCGGATTTTAGGCTGTTCCAGTTAAAACGTCAAAAAACTGTCATTTTTCAACTCGGATTCGACTCCGAATCTGATTTTTGTTGCAACAGGAAAACCACATAATTATTTTTAATTTCAGATTGTGCATTGGAGAAGTTCCTGAAGAGAAAAAGTTCTAATGTACGAAAAACGCAAAGAAAAAATTTTACTTTTTAGATTTTAGATGTATTTTTTTAAGTTTATTAGATTAAGTTAAAATTAAGTTTGTTTTAATTAAGATTTTTTAAGTTTATTAGATTAAATTAAGATTAAGTTTAATAAAAAAAATGTTTAATAAAATTTTAAATTAAAAAAAAAATATTTTTATTTTTTACGTATGTAACCAAATTGAAAAGTAAAATTTTGGCTCCAAAATTTATATTTGCCCACAAATTTGTCGTACCATAACCTAACTTTTTTAGTCATCATTTTCCGAGTTTTTGCGACAACTTTCATGATAAATCTAATAATAAGTCGGACATTATTCCTGACAAAAATCGGTGATGAAATCCGCAAAATGTCAGTAAAATGCAAAAATTTTTGGAAATAAAAATACTTGGGTACTGATGAGTGGACCAACTTTTCAGTACGAAACCAAACTACCAACATAAAGAACTCATGGAGGGTTCTCATTTTTTGCAGAGTTATACATTTGTATTAAGTACTTTTCATACCAGGCGCTTCTTCTCGAAATATTTAGTTACCACAAATGCGAAGCTGAGACCCTTTCATACCGGTGGCGTTGGCTTTGAACATCCGGTTGCTATCAAATATTTTATTTAGGTCTATTTTACACGTGAAACACGCAAGAACTGAGATATTCTAAAGTTGTAACGTTCATATGAGCTAGATTTTTTGGTAAGTATGAAATATTTGTGCAAAAAATGTGATTTGTAGGTTATGTTGAGAAAGCACTTCGCTTTGTACTACATACTTTAAAATCTCGCAGTCGAGTGTGGAACGCATTGTCTTGGCTTTATAGATAACTTCATTGTATTGGAATATATATATTTTTTTTAATTATCACTTAAAAATAAATTATTTTTCAACAAATTGAATTTATTACTATAAAACTAAACGGTATCAATCGAATAAAACTAATTTACATAATTAAAAAACGAAATAAAAAATGTTTATTTACGAAGCTCAAAGCCGAGGCGCCTGGTATGAAAAGTACTTAACTCTTTGGCCCTTCAGCCAAAATTACGGGGAGAGGAGAAGATATTTCTACTTTTTTTCTGTAGAGATGTTATGAGCGATTGGCGTCTTTATTTTTCTGATTTACCAAATCGAAAATATTGGGGTTGCCATGAACAATTAATATATTTGTCTATAAAAAATTCCGAAAAATCAACTGATTACAGACAGACAAATTAAATTCTTAATGGACGTGTTCAATCGGGCAAAAATGAAAAAAATATCATGATATTTTATCCCACCCTAACTTCATTTTGTAATACTGGGGGCCTATTCTCGAATTCCACAACCATTTTCCACATGTGGACATCTGTCAAAATTCATAAAAATTGAATTTTTTTGGTACTAAGGGAATATTTCCGAATGGGTATAAGCAGGTGGAAAAAATTCCCCATATAGGAAAATGACCATGCCGCATGTGAATTACATTTTTCGAACGTTTTTGTGTGAACTTTGACAGATGTCCACATGTGGACATCTGTCAAAGTTGTCAAAAATT
Source organism: Tipula vernalis (assembly GCA_958295665.1). Taxonomy (NCBI): domain Eukaryota; kingdom Metazoa; phylum Arthropoda; class Insecta; order Diptera; family Tipulidae; genus Tipula; species Tipula vernalis. The sequence goes on along the minus strand of OY282559.1, from coordinate 199,433,106 downwards.
GGTTCGAAAATTGTAATTCGTATATAAAACACATGCGGCATTGACATTTTCCTATATGGGGAATTTTTCCACATGCTTATACCCATTCGGAAATATTCCCTTAGTACCGAAAAAAATCAACCCTCTAAACAAAAAAAGCGATTCGGAAAAAACGATACGATAGCGATATGTAAACGATGCTTAATTTCTTATAACACACTACGCACTTTCTTATTTTTATTTCTACCCCATAGAAACAACAAAAATAAAAATTGTATATTGTGCGTTTCTCAGTTGGCATTTCAATTCAAATTTAACTTAAAACAAAAGCGGACAGCGATATTTGTGTAAAAAGAAATTAAAATCATTACGAAAAATTTGGTGTTGTGAGTTTCACAAAGTAATTATATATTTCTTTTCCAATTTATTTAAACCATTTTTGTTTATTAATTTAATCCGTATTGTTTATTTTTTAAGATGTGAGCAAATTTTACTACTGCCGATTGAATTAAGGAGCGAAGTATTATGAATATTTACATACAATTAAACCGTCATTCATATAAACAAGTAAATTTTACGTATTATATATAATGTAATAATTATTTTATTATAATACTTCAACTAAATAAAATGAAAAATAATCGTATTATAAAATTGGCTTTTTATTTTTTGCTAATCCAAAATCAATAATATCGTAACCAACACGCATAATTAGATCTGTTTACGATAAGAAAAGAAAGCATCGTAAACGTATCGTAAAAATCTTTCTATTTACGTTACGTAAAAAATTCTAATTATCATGGGACGTTAGATTCGTAAACATATCGATTTCGAATCGCAAAAACGATTCGTAAACGATATTTTGTATGAACAACAAACATCATTTTCATATCGTAAACGAATCGCTTTGTTTAGTGGGAATTTTTATGAGTTTTGACAGATGTCCACATGTGGAAAATGGATGTGGAATTCGAGAATAGGCTCCCTGTACGTCAAACCCGATTGAACAACCAAAATTGATAAAAAATGATAAATTGATTTTAAATGTTACATTTTGTTTTAAATCGCATTCAATAAACTCATTTTGTCGTCAGGTTTTCAATTAAATATATATATTTTTTAATTATTTTTTGTTTATAAATTATTTTGATATTGAAACTATTTGGGTTTTATCCAAATATTTATTAATAATTTTGGCTACGGTATAGTTATTTGACGCCAAATGAATTTCAGCGCCAATTTTTTAAAAGCAGATTTTTTTTAAACTAAATACGCCTTTTTTTTTTAATTAGAATTTTTATGAATTAAAAATATAAAATAAAAAAGCGCTTTTTTGTAAAATTGTTTGTTTTCTAAACTACAAAATTAGTACCAATTATGAAAAATTAGTACCAAATAGGAATAAAATCGAGTCGTCCATCTTATAAACATTTTTTGTACTTTTTTATATGAAAATTAGTACCAAAATATAAGCGCTTAAACTGGATATATTAAAAAATGAAATGCGCATTTTCCAAAATATGCGCTTAAACGAAATCTGCATTTTCCAGATATTTATTTTGTTTTATTTTGATTTCATTTTCCAGGAAAAATAATGAAATGTATCACTGGATTAAAAAAATGAAATGCGCATTTTCCAAAATACGCGCTTAAACTGGATATATTAAAAAATTAAATGCGCATTTTCCAAAATATGCGCTTAAACGAAATCTGAATTTTCCAGATATTTATTTTGTTTTATTTTGATTTCATTTTCCAGGAAAAATAATGAAATGTATCACTGGATTAAAAAAATGAAATGCGCATTTTCCAAAATAAGCGCTTAAACTGGATATATTAAAAAAATGAAATGCGCATTTTCCAAAATATGCGCTTAAACGAAATCTCCATTTTCCAGATATTTATTTTGTTTTATTTTTATTTTATTTTCCAGGAAAAATAATGAAATGTATCACTGGATTAAAAAAATGAAATGAGCATTTTCCAAAATCTAAGTTGTCAAAATTACCAAAAATTAGTGCTAATTTATATAATAGATGGCACTAATTAGCAAAGACTCAAAAATTTGCTAAACCAAGGAAACAAACATCATTTGATACACTTATCAAAGAGTTGAACCATTTTAGTACATATTGTGCCCAAAATTTAGCAATTACTCAAACCATTTTGCATGTTTTCCCATCATTTCCGCTGTATTTAATTTGGCGCCAATGTCGTTTCGTTGACGTAAAATATCTATTGACGATTGTAAAAGTAGAGAAAGCGCCTCTCGAGGAAAAAAGTTCAAATGAGGCAACTGCTAAAATGACATTTCTCATAAATGCGACGAAAAGAAATTTTGCCATCCGGTATTTAAAAATTGTTTTTATAATGCAAAATATGAATTATTTACAATTATTAGCAATCTGGTAAGTAAAAATTGTGTTTACAGTTCAAAATTGGAATTCTTTACAACAATTTCGAACGTCAAATTAGCAGCTACCTCAGTTTAAAAATTTTCCACTAGGTGGAATCTGTGATGCTCCAATCGTCAATACTTGTTCCAAATAAATAGGTGACTGTGTAAATACCATATGAATATCTTAAAAAAGCAAATTCAATTTAATTTAAGTACCGAAAATATCATAGAGAAAATAAATTAAAAATTTACAGCTGGAACCAAGAAAAAAGTTGGTTTTTTTGTGTGATAAATCAGTGCGTTTAATGCCAAAAATGATAAAAAATATCATGATATATTTTAACATTTTTGCCCGATTGAACACAAGGAATAATTGTTTAAATCGTAGCTTTTCTTATTATTTTAATTTTAATTTTTCAATTCGCAATTTAATTTAAATTTTTCAATTCGCAAAAGAAATAACTTTCGGTTGTCAAAAATACTCCAAAAAAAATCCAAATAAAAGTAGAGTAATAAAGAAGATCGGATAGAGAAAAAAAATGTGTATACAAAATTATTGTATGAGTGAGTGTGTAAAACATAGTCATGTTAATAATAATGAAATGTCAAAAAAAAAACGTAGCTCAATTTTTTTTCTAGCAATAAAATCGTCGTTAATCGAGCAATTGTAGCAGAAAATAATTCAATTTTGATTCTTTTTTTTGACATTTGATGTTTGACATGAAAAATAATTTTGGTTATGTTTTAATTACGATGCCCAAATTGGTTTAAACAAATTTATTTATATTTAAACTTCAACAAAGTACATTAGTACTTTAGTTACCACCTATATTCTTATGTCGAATTCTTTTCGTTTTTTCAAATCAATGTAAATTTTGTGGTGCGAAAAGTACACGAAACCAAATTGATGTTTTTTTTGACGTTACTAACAACCACAAAAATAGAAACTTCATTTTGTATTTGTCAAAGTTGTGAATATACGAGTTTTTTGTGTCTTGATTTTAAATCATTTTAATTGTTGTTTAATTATTTTAATCGTTTAAATAAAATTTTCAATATAAACAGTTTTCTCCGTCTCGATTTTTATTATCCTTTTGTTTGTTTGTTGTGTTTAATTATTTTAATCGTATGAAATGTTTTCAATATAAACAGTTCTGTTCCGTCTCTTATCCTTTTAATTGTTGTACTTAGTTATTTTAATCGAATTAAATAAAATCAAGACACAAAAACTCTAATTGACAACTTTGACAACTAAAAATTAACGTTTTTAATTTGTTGTTGTAGTTGATTTATGAAAAAATATACATTTCGTAAAATTGATGTACATCGAAAAAACATTGATGTTTTTTGACGAAACGAGTATGGTTTTCGATGTACATCAATTTTTTTTGATGTTTTTTGGCGAAAAGAATTTAACATAACATAAATAATCATAGTGCTGTCTCCATCGGCTATCTCTGTTTCGCTTTACTTTTTTTATAGCATTTTACAACACTTTAACACCATTAAATATACCGATCCTTTTTATGCGTTCGTTTTTTTGCTCAAAAAATATCCGGATATTTTTTATACCTTGTCATCAGCGAACACCAGCATGATATTTTTTATCATTTTGCTCGATAGATTGAATACTAAACAACTTCATTGTAATTTTTTGTGTTAAGGAAAACAAATCGAACGTCAAAACTCAAAATATTGTTCATATCCTTTGTATGAAGTGGTACGGATGCAATTTTTAATTTAATTATTACAGACATTTATCAAATATTTTATAAAAAAAATTGAATTGAAATGTTTTCATTTAATCTCATTTTAAGCTAATCCGGTAATTTGCTTTGTGAAAATTGAGCCCAAAATAAAAACAAGGAGAAGGCAATTTCGTAATCTTTAGGCTAAACCTTGTGCCATTTGAGTTTTTTCTGGCGTTCATTTTTATTAAAATTAGGTTATTTTAAAACAATTTGCGGTAGTTTCATATAAACTGCCCCAGTAACCACATGTCACAAAAAATAGACAAAAAGTTGACATTCATTTGTGATTTGTCGACCAAATCGTTTAAAAATTTGTCAATTTTTTGTGAATAATTTGTCGACAAACGGTACCCTGAAATCACCAAATTGTCACTTTTTTGCTTGACAATTTTGTCGATCAATTCGTCGAATTTTTGTGGATAATTTGTGGAATATTTTGTGAAAAATTAATTGTTTTTTCTTTCTTTTAATCCACATTTTTTCCATAATAAAATGACAAATTTTACGACAAAATTGTGAAACGTTTTGGTTAAAAAATTGTCAAATATTGGATAACATTTTTGTGACGAATTGATGAAAAATTTGTGAAATATGGATAACATTTTTGTGTGTAATTATTTGATACTTTGCGACAAAATTTGCGGAAAAGTGGTCGTGAAATTTTTGTGATTTGGGTCAAATATTTATTTATATATTTATTTTAAATAAAAAATCAACAGCTTTTGAATTTAAATAATTTATTCATTATAAGATTGATGGCCCGAAATGCGGGTGTTTCAACTTCCCAATTTATTAATTAATCTTCTTACTGCCTTTTGTACACTTTCTCGTCCGCATATTGAAAGCTTCCTCGTCTGAAAATTACCGAATTTATTATTATTTTTAGAAAATTAATGCTAATAAATGGAATATTTACCAATAATTTTGCAACGTCATCATGCTCACTCTGGGCTGTACTTTTCAAATACATATATCCTTATTACTAACAGGCAAAGATATATCGCTGTCATCATTTGGTATTTCGTCGTCTGATTTATTTGATAATATGCAGGCAATATTTACTGGCAATTCTGTTAATGTTTGCTGTAAGATTTATATTTTTTGGTTTAGCCGGAAAATTTCTAACTTTAATCTTTTGCAAACAACAATAAATGTATAAGTTAGTGTTTTGTTTTATAGATTAGGTATTAATAAAATTACTAATTTATCGTAATTAGTTAGTAATTGATCTTATCTTATAAAAAATCTTTGATAATTAACATTAATTATTATAATCAGAACTTACATTATTAAAATTGGTTGATAAATTTCACAAAATAACACACTTAAAAATTTAAAAAATAACAAATATAACTGATAAAAACACAAAGAAAAAATTCCCAAATCGCAAAAGATTGAACTTAACTTTACCTAGAGCACAAATTTAAGTTTACTTAATGAAATGAAAGCAAAAGTCAAACTAAAAATTTCAACAATTCTTCGAGAAAATCATATTCGAAATAATAGGGCAAAATATATAATACTCTCTTTCTCTCCTATTGTTCTATCATTACAAAATAAAATAATACGTGTTTTATTGTTGTAGTACAACGGTAATTACCACAAAGGCTAAAATTTTGTTTTGGTAGCGAAATTAAACGCATTTTGACTATTTACAATCAGATATTTGACGAGATTTCATTATGAGTTTAAATTATTATTAATTTACCTAAACGCAGCATCAACAATTAATTTACTGAAATTTGATTAATTTGTGAATGAGGCATATTCAACGATTCTTCCATTAACATTTTTGTTTTTGGTGAATAAACTATTAAAAATTTATACTAACGAAATAATCACGCATCGATAAAATTTCAACAATTTTTGGTCAACAAAATAGTTCGACAAAATGTCCACATTTTTTTGTTAATAATTTGTCATCAACAATTTGAGTTTTACGAAATAATCACTTGATCGACAAAATTTCAACAATTTTGGGTGAAAAATTTGTCAATAAAATCAATTCAACAAAAGCTATATTTTGTTGAGAAATTTACAACAACAATTGCACGTGACAGGAATTAAATAATTCGAACAAAAAATTTGAGTTATTTAATTCTTGCTCGAACAAATAAAATACGTAACTGCTTGAATGAAAAACAGAAGAAATACCAACATAGAATATAAAAATTAAATCGAAAAAATATTTCGCGACTTGTTCTGTTGAGAAAAAAATAATTCGAATTAATTTTTTTTTCAACAAAATACAGCTAAAATGTCCACATTTTTGGGTTAAAAATTTGTGTGTAGGCCCGAGTAACCAAAATATGTGATCACCATGCGGTCCGACCAATTTATGACAAAAACGTTTGTCCTTTTTATCACACACAAATGTCGACAAATTTTTCACAAAAAATTGTTGAAAATTTGTCGAAAAATAATTTTTATCTAGTTAGTTATCCTACACACAAATTTTTAACCCAAAAAAGTGGACATTTTGTTGAATTGATTTTATTGACAAATTTTTCACCCAAAATTGTTGAAATTTTGTCGATCAAGTGATTATTTCGTAAAACTCAAATTGTTGATGACAAATTATTAACAAAAAAATGTGGACATTTTTTCGAACTATTTTGCTGACCAAAAATTCTTGAAATTTTATCAATGCGTGATTATTTCGTTAGTATAAATTTTTAATGATTTATTCATCAAAAACAAAAATGTTAATGGAAGAATCGTTGAATATGCCTCATTCACAAATTAATCCAAATTTCAGTAAATTAATTGTTGATGCTGCGTTTAGGTAAATTAATAATAATTTAAACTCATAATGAAATCTCGTCAAATATCTGATTGTAAATAGTCAAAATGCGTTTAATTTCGCTACCAAAACAAAATTTTAGCCTTTGTGGTAATTACCGTTGTACTACAACAATAAAACACGTATTATTTTATTTTGTAATGATAGAACAATAGGAGAGAAAGAGAATATTATATATTTTGCCCTATTATTTCGAATATGATTTTCTCGAAGAATTGTTGAAATTTTTAGTTTGACTTTTGCTTTCATTTCATTAAGTAAACTTAAATTTGTGCTCTAGGTAAAGTTAAGTTCAATCTTTGGCGATTTGGTTATTTTGTGAAATTTATCAACCAATTTTAATAATGTAAGTTCTGATTATATTAATTAATGTTAATTATCAAAGATTTTTTATAAGATAAGATCAATTACTAACTAATTACGATAAATTAGTAATTTTATTAATACCTAATCTATAAAACAAAACACTAACTTATACATTTATTGTTGTTTGCAAAAGATTAAAATTAGAAATTTTCCGGCTAAACCAAAAAATATAAATCTTACAGCAAACATTAACAGAATTGCCAGTAAATATTGCCTGCATATTATCAAATCAATCAGACGACGAAATACCAAATGATGACAGCGACATATCTTTGCCTGTTAGTAATAAGGATATATTTGAAAAGTACAGTCCAGATGTGAGCATGATGACGTTGCAAAATTATTGGTAAATATTCCATTTATTAGCATTAATTTTCTAAAAATAATAATAAATTCCGTAATTTTTCAGACGAGGAAGCTTTCAATATGCGGACGAGAAAGTGTACAAAAGGCAGTAAGAAGATTAATTAATAAATTGGGAAGTTGAAACACCCGCATTTCGGGCCATCAATCTTATAATGAATAAATTATTTAAATTCAAAAGCTGTTGATTTTTTATTTAAAATAAATATTTGACCCAAATCACAAAAAATTCACGACCATTTTTCCGCAAATTTTGTCGCAAAGTATCAAATAATTACACACAAAAATGTTATCCATATTTCACAAATTTTTCATCAATTCGTCACAAAAATGTTATCCAATATTTGACAATTTTTTAACCAAAACGTTTCACAATTTTGTTGTAAAATTTGTCATTTTATTATGGAAAAAATGTGGATTAAAAGAAAGAAAAAACAATTAATTTTTCACAAAATATTCCACAAATTATCCACAAAAATTCGACGAATTGATCGACAAAATTGTCAAGCAAAAAAGTGACAATTTGGTGATTTCAGGGTACCGTTTATCGACAAATTATTCACAAAAAATTGACAAATTTTTAAACGATTTGGTCGACAAATCACAAATGAATGTCAACTTTTTGTCGATTTTTTGTGACATGTGGTTACTGGGGTAACTAGATAAAAATTATTTTTCGACAAATTTTCAACAATTTTTTGTGAAAAATTTGTCGATAATTGTGTGTGATAAAAGAGACAAACGTTTTTGTCATAATTTGGTGGGACCGCATGGTGATCACATATTTTGGTTACTCGGGTGCTGTTTGTTTTCCTTATACCCCAAACACATTGACGGAGCGAACAGCGGCGTTAAATTAAAATATACATGTATTTCCATAAGAGCGAACACATTGAGCGGCGTCAAACTAGCAGTTTGAATTTTTTGAGGTGATGAATGAAATTTATATTTATTGTTGTTGTTTTTAATGTAAATACTTGGAAACCTCTAATTGTAGTTGAATATAACGTCCAAATGGGCATATGAGAAAGGCGAGTATTACCACATTTATATAATTATATAAATATAATTATATTTTTTTACAAAGAAAATGTTGTTATATTTAGCTTCAAGAAGCTAAATATAACAGTATTTTCTTTGTAAAAAAATATAATTATATAAATGTGATAATGTAATACCCGCCAAAGACAATTGTATTAAAAATCTCGAAGACTAAAATCATATATTATAGAGTATATATATCCGCCATTACCCACTTTTACTAAGGAAAATTTTGGACTCATTTTTTTAACCTTCATTTGAAAATACGGGAGGTTTATAGTGGTTTTATCATGTTTTGATCGATACAGTGGCTTTGATGTCGAAACATGACAGTGTACAAAATTAATATAGTTTTTTGACATTTTACAAATGTCATATTTGTCATTGGAGAATGAGGTAATAAGTTTATAATTTTTTTTTAATTATTATTTCATAAGTCTTTGTTTTATTTATATAGTAATGCATAATTTTATTTTTTAATTTTTAGCAATCAAAATATTATATTTTTGGATATGGATGTGTACAGCAATACAAAATACCGACATGAGTTGCACAGGGGCCGCGAAAAAAAAAATGTTAGACTCATAGAAAGGCAATGAACGCATCAGCGCGTAACGCATTAAAGCGATTATCGAATCATGGAAGAGAACCAAATGAGGTATAGTAATTTCTTGGCTGTTCCGGTAAAATGTTCGTCGCTAAAAATGTTTTTTTTTTAACTAAATTTTAGAAGGGAGTAAGTCAGAGTGCCAAAGCTGATGACCGGATTGCCGGAGCAATAAATTAATTATTCGAAAAAGTTCTTCTATATTCGGACGATATTATATTCCAAAAATGTGACGCCTATTTTTGAAATCTTTGTATCCAGGACGGAATCAAGATAGTTGTTTTTTGGCTGCGGTTACTGCAATTTTTCGTTTTATGTTTGTGTCCGCAGATTACTGTGAACAAAATATGACGCCGTTAATTACGATGCTGTGTGAGAGTAAAATTCAAAAAGTCAAAATAAACAATATGATTGGCATTACCGATCTCATGTTCCGCTTCCCGAATATCATTGGATTGTGAACGGCACAAATTTATATGATAAGGATAATGAAGTACGCCTCATTGCCGTAAAAATGTTGTCACATTTAATTATACAACAAATGGGTGAAGGGGCAAATATCTGCGGTGCGATTATGTAAGCATTACGAGTTTCGAGTTTCTCGAAATTGCGACAAAACGCTTACAAAGAATCTCTTTACTTTTCTTTAACAAAAATCTTTTTAATCATTACGAGTTGTCTGTCGTACTTAAAAAAATGTACGAGTAAAACAACAACAACAAGTCGCAATTACGAGAACTCGTAAAGTTATACATGAATTGTGTTTTGTCGCAATTTCAATTTTAATAAAAATTAATTTTATTGTCTGGCGTGTCATAATTTTAAAAACTGTGTGTCAATTTGATTATTTTAATTAACAGTATTTAAAAAAAGTTTCAATGGATACAAGATCTCGGTTACCTAAGCCCACTGGAATTGCGTTTACTAAAATAAATTTCGCTGCTCTCTCGAATTTCGACTCTCGACAAAAATCAGAGCTGACCGGTGCAATAACACAACAAACTCAACAGAAATAGATCACCGGATTTATATAAGAGCGCAACTACAGTGAATCGTGCAAAATTAAGGAGGAGTCGGTCAGCAAGCGATTTAAGAGAAAATTACTCACGCCCATTATTCAAACGGACGGAGCCGACTTTATCAAGTATTCCAGCGAAATCTTCTAAATTAACCACTTCAACAAGTTCATTGAACACGATCGGATCAAACCATAATTTCACTGCTAATCGCCCGGTTCTAAAACGTAATTAATTTTGTTTAGGTTAGATACGTTATCACAATTTATAAATTTTAACCCGTTTATTTTTACAGCTTTGACAAATACTGTAAAAAAGACATGGAGTGCACCATCTAACGCAGCATCATCAACTGTTACGAATAAACCCAAACCGGCCTCAAATACGACAGCACCGAAAACGACTGGTGCAACAAAATCAGTATCCAGGCGTATTCCTCCTTATGATTATAAAGCGCGTTTCAACGATTTAGTAGAAAAACATAAAGCTTTGAAAGAAAAATTCGAGAAACAACGCGAACAACTAGGCCATTTGGATACGCTCCCTGATTTATACGAGGAGTCTCAAGCTAAATTGGGGCAATGTGAATTGGATTTGATTCGATGTGAGGTCGAAATAGAGTGTTTACGAGCTCAAAATAAACAACAACACGATAAAATTGAATCGCTTACGTACAGCTTAAAAACTGCAACAGATAGCCTTGATCGATATAAAACTGTAGCAGGAAAATTATCAAACGAAAACGACGAATTAAAAATTGATTTAAAATTTATTTTTTGTAACAATCGTCAATTTTCATTTAACTTACCTGCCGAGATGGGATATCTGCATATCTTACATCCCTTCTTCTGAACGATTAGGTTTTCAACCATTACTGAATGTGTACACAAAGTTATTCTATTAGAATATGCATAGTTTTTATTTCAGGAATTTTAATTTTTTGATCGAGCCTGATTCATTCAGTTTCAGAAACAAATGAACCTTTGCGGACAATGTTCTTTATCAAAATGTGAATATAAAATTCATTACCATGTAATTTAGTTCAACATACAAAAAAATACATTCAAGATTGCGACGAATTCAATTTTTCCATTTCTTTGGAAAAACTAAAACTCTATATTCGTTTCATTTTCCGTGCGAGTTGGTTTTGGAAATTTCGAAAACGGAGTCAACAACATATTATTCTTCTTTCGGTTTTTTTTATTCTTCGCCTTCTCATTGGCTTGCTCCTCCATTGCGTTTACAAATCGCCCGTAGAAAGTATTCTTATCCAGAGAGACATACTTTTGTAATTTTATCATCACTTCACCTTGCGACTCTTTAATAAGCGATGCTTGGAGTAAGTTTTTATTCGGTGGGTTATTTTTAGCTTCATTCGTATTTATTGGATATGATGGCGAGTGGGTAATAATTCGAGATGTTGCAGGCGGTGCATCTAAAAATCTTACGGCACTATTACACGACTCCGCCCAATGACCTTTTTCGCCACATATTGGACAGTACTTCTCTTTTGAATATTCGAACTTATTTTGTAGCGGCGTATGATCACTTGTCTATAACAAGATTTTAAATATGTTTTAGCAATATTAACTCGACTCTGTAAAATTAAGAACTTACTGTAGAATGATACCGTCTCCAATAGTCTGGACAAAATTGCGAAATGTGACCTTTTTGCCTGCAGACACCACAACGTGAATTATTTTGAAAACGACATTGATTACAAGCCGCTGAGAAGACTATATTTGGTGCGCCACACTAGAAAAATAAACAAACTATTAGGTATCTAATTTTGAAATTCTTATCTTCTAATCAGTTTCTCACTTTTAAACAAATTTTATTGGTACATCTTGGTTCCCTGTGTTCCTGTGAACCGCACATACGGCATATAGGTTTTTTGCGAGGTTGTGGACATCTAGCTCGAATATGTCCAATCTCGCTACAATTCAAACAACGCGTTTTGCTGTTTTTTCCATATTTTGCGACAAGAAATTTATCATCATTTCGAATGCGCCACAAAGATGACAATAACAATAACAATGTTCCTATTTGACAGAATTATTGCACTGTTAAAAATATTTTCAAAAAAAAAAACGTTGTGTGACTAACTTCATTATGTCAAAAAATACGGGAGGATAAAAAATCGTTTAGTCCACGCAATGGCGGATATAGTACTCTATAATATATGCTAAAATCATAAAGACGAAGAGAAGCGAAGTCAAGCTTAGAGCGCCGCTTATGTGTTTGGGGTATTAAAACTCAAAAAAATCTGACATATTTTAGCTATCAAATTATCAATGAATACGTTTATGCTCAGAGTCGAGTCATCTTTTAGTTAACTTTGGATCATACCTTTTTTAGCGTTTATACTGCAGAGTCAAATCGTTGTCGAGTCGAAACTAGGTTGAAACCGAGTCAGAAACGTCAAAAAAATCATTTACTATCGTATGTTTATATGTTTTTCTTGTATTATTTTCTGAATTTTATAAAAATAAAATAACAAAGTTTTATTGCCACACAAAAATCGAAGATTCGCACACGAATTAAGAAATCAAAATGGTGTCTTTTTATTACTATTTTTTTTTTGTTTTTATTTTTCGACTCGACTCCGTTTATAGTGAAGGTTTTTAGAGTTAACTCGACTTGACCCTAGAAATTTTTTAGGTCGAGTCGAGTTAACTACAAGATGACTCGACTCCGTTTATAGTAAAAAAGTTAACCTAGGTTCAAACCAGGGGTGAGAAGTTGTAACCATCACGTTTTTCGCTTCGATGCATTTTCGATAGAATAACGGTATTTTAGAACTAAATTGTTTTAAAATTTTATATTTTTAACAAAGCAGTACAGTTATTCTATCGAAAATGCATCGAAGCGAGAAACGTGATGGTTGGAACATCTCACCCCAGGTTGAACTCTAAGCATAAACGTACTCAATCTATTGAACTCGTCCACTAGGACTAGAAATAAAAATTTGCTCTGTAGTCTGTACATTCGGTTCGGGTTGCTCGGGCACATGTGTTTGTTGGGAATAATTAACGAAATTTGAAATTCGAGTATACACCCAAATTATTCAACGAAGAAAACTTATCGATCGATAACGACGCATCTACTTCATAATGTAGGTACATACATTCTTTCTCTAATCATAGCATTTTTGTTTCTTAATAGAGACGCGTGACGTAAAAAATTTATTTAGCAGTTTTTTAAATATTTTTGAAAACAATTTAATATTTTAATAAAAGCTTCTGCTTAAGTTCGTTCTAAGGTAAGGTAGACATTTTCAATTTCATCTAAATAATGGAGTAATATTTTGTGTTAGATAATCATTTGTTTTAATCGCCGGCTTTCCGCCATTTCTAAATATAGTTTATACTTTTGTTATATGGTTTACTAAAATTTTTTTGAATAAACTTTTTTATAGTCGACATTAAAGAAAAAATAACCATGGATAGTGATATCAATATGAATCAAAATGCTGTATCTGATTCACCACGTGAGCGTGAGCGTGATCGTGGTCGTCGGGGTGAAAAAGGAAATCGTTTCGCTAAAACTGATCGCGATAGAAGCCGTGATAAGGGTGAATGTTCTCGTATTTATGTTTCTAACGTGTCATATGATTATAGATGGCAAGATTTGAAAGATTTATTCAGACGAGAGGTTGGAGATGTAGAATTTGTTGAACTTTTTAACGATGAAAATAATAAACCCCGTGGATGCGGTATTATTGAGTTCAAAAAACCAGAAAGCGTTCAAGTTGCTATGGATAAGATGAATAAGTATGATTTGAATGGTCGCCAACTTGTTATTAAGGAGGATTATGGCAATGAGAGGGATAAATACGGAAGGGTCGTTCGTAATTCGGGGCCTAATAATAATAATAACCGTCGTGATATTAGGGATGACGACAGAATGTAGGTTGATACATTTTATTTTAGAATATTTTGCCTACTAGAGTTCTCTTATTTCAAATGTAGTGTTAGTCCTTTTACACAGCGATTTTTTGCTAAAGATAGCTGTGAAGGGCTTGATAAATTTTCATGGATATATTGAGTCATTAATTAAATTTCTAATTTTTATTCGAACAAAACGTATGCTTCCTCGATTTGGGCTTGTATTTATGATTACAGTTCTTCGGTGCGTACTTGCATTCTAATTGAAACAGTCGAGGAAGCATTTTGTTTCAAATTATGTGAAATCCTATTTTAACATTTTCATCTTGGTTTTTATTTTGCGAGATAGGCCTAACCGTGGTAATTTAGGAGGTGGTAATCTAGGTGGTGGTGGCGGCGGTGGTAACTACAATGATTATGACGGCGGTTCATTTAATACGTATGGATTGAGCACATCGTTTTTACAAGGTTTAGGCGTTAATGGACCTTTACATACAAAGGTGTTTGTTGCAAATGTGAGTATTTTTCTACTTTGGTTTATTGTTGTTATTCCAGAAATGGTAGTTTTCTTTGTGCAGGGCTAATTTTTATGTTTGTTTTATTAAAATATTCCAGTTGGACTATAAAGTTACTTCGAAAAAGTTGAAAGAAGTATTTAAGCTTGCTGGTAGAATTCAAAGTCTTGATTTGTCTACGGACAAAGATGGTAACAGTCGGGGTTTTGCAGTTGTAGAATATGATCATCCGGTTGAAGCGGTTCAAGCCATTTCTATGTTTAATCAACAAATGTTATTTGATCGCAGGATGACTGTTAGATTGGATCGCATCCCAGAGAAAGGCGAGGCAACAAAATTACCTGAAGGTTTACGTGGCATTGGCATCGGCCTGGGCCCAAATGGGGAACCATTAAAAGATATTTCCAGATTCCTCTCTAACACACAACAAAATACGAACCAAAATTCTCAGACAGGGAGTGGCTCTTCAAACGTTTTGAGTGCGTTACAAAACTCAAATTTGCAAGGTCTAAAGTCTAATTTAACTTCTAACTTGGCCGCTTTGACTGGGGCACTTTCTAATCCTCTTTTGTCTTCAGCTGCGAATTTGTCTAACCTGGGAGTCGGTTTAAGTCCTGCGAATGATTTAACTTCAGCAAATTCTCTACAATCTTTCAATAATCCTGGTAATTCATTCGGTAATAGTATGAGTGGCTTGGGAGTAACAAACTCATCACGCGATTTTGATCTTAGTGGATCGTCAGTTCGCAACTACAATACAAGTTCAAACGACTTTGGCCGAGGTTATGGAAGCGGAATAAACAACGGGTCTATCAGAAGTTCTGATACAATTCTAATAAAAAACGTGAGTTGCAGTGTGAAAACTTTTACTTAAAGTTAACGTTTATTTATAACTTTCAATTAGCTTCCACCAAGCTGTACCTGGCAAACGTTACGTGACAAGCTACGTGACGTTGGAGAAGTAACTTTTGCAGAAATTCGCGGGCAAGATAACGGAGTGGTACGATTCGCAAAAGAGCGCGATGCTGAATTGGCAATAAGTATGCCTACATTTTAAATGTTTTTTTTATTCTAACTTTTACTCTGTTTTAGAACTCTTGAATGGATCTCGCTTCGAAGGTCGCAACGTCGAAGTTTCTCTTTTTTAATCGATTTCTAGCTCGTAAATTTTATCCAAGGGCATTAATTGTAAAAAATTTGTAGGTGGCCTAATTGTCGTCATTTTAACTTTTTGTGTTTTGATATAATATAACGAGCGAGGATAATTTTGAAGAAAGTTTTAAATTTTTATTATGGGTTTTATTTATTTTTCTCATTTTTTTAATGAATGAAATTATACGATTTTGTAAAATTTTAGATAAATTAAATGCCTGCAATATAATTTGTCTATATTAAATATTTAATTCTAAATATAGATGACCTTTCATTATTTTTTTATTTATTGTACCCTTCACCCCCCACCTCTCGCGCCTCTAAAATCTTGTAACAGACAACCAACAAAAATGCCTTAAAATAATTTACAAAAATTTTAAACCGTGGCTTCACGAGATCAAAGCTTTATAAAATTCGCAAAAAAAATTCTTAAATCATAATTTCTTCGTTTTTTTAAAACAACAATCTTGTACGACAGCGCTCCAAGAACGATCAATGATCAATCACGGTGATGCT
Organism: Tipula vernalis; assembly: GCA_958295665.1. Lineage (NCBI taxonomy): Eukaryota > Metazoa > Arthropoda > Insecta > Diptera > Tipulidae > Tipula > Tipula vernalis. The sequence continues at coordinate 199,416,712 of OY282559.1, read as the reverse complement.
CTCTTGTCCCTCACCGTGATCATCACAATTTACTTTAAAAAACAAATTAAAAAAGCCGATTTCTTTTTTATTTGCTTTATACTTCTGTTTCATGTTTTTAACTTGCCATCTCAAACAAAATTTCTCGATTGCTCACGCAAAGTACAACTGGGAATTGTATTGTATATGCTGGTCGAGTCGGGCCGAATTTAATCCTAGTTTAACTCTCACTATATACGGAGTCGAGTTAAACTCGACTCAACCTAAAAAACAACAAAATTAAAGAAAAATTCGTGCACCAATAAAATATTCGTTTTAATTTTTTCAATTAAATTTATTATTTTATTTTAAATATCTTATTTTATTAAGATTTTAATTAATTAATTTTAATAATAATAAATTTTTGTTTTGGTATTTATTTTTTTATTTTTTCGAAAAAATTACTTCGACATTTCGGTGGTCTATCCTGTAATTTTCATGGTTTTATCATAGAAGAATTACTAGTAATTCTTCTATGGTTTTATTGAAAATTACAATTTTTTTTAGACATCATGGGGCCTATTCTCGAATTCCACATCCATTTTCCACATGTGGACATCTGTCAAAACTCATAAAAATTGAATTTTTTCGGTACTAAGGGAATATTTCCGAATGGGTATAAGCATGTGGAAAAATTCCCCATATAGGAAAATGTCAATGCCGCATGTGTTTTATATACGAATTACAATTTTTGACAACTTTGACAGATGTCCACATGTGGAAAATGGATGTGAAATTCAAGAATAGGCCCCCATATCGCTGGAAAAGTGACAATGGACGTGTTCGGTCTGGCCAAAATGAAAAAAAATCACGAAATTATACGTCAAACTCATTTCCTGGTAACTTCACCTGGTGGGATACGTCAAACCTGACCGAACAGCCAAAAATGAAAAATTTGGATTTATACGTCACTCTACTTAAACCGCCGGTACACATGGAGAACAAATTATTATTTTTCATCAAATTATGAAAGAAAATTGCTAAAATAGTGGAAAACGTATGTTTTTAACTTACAATAGCTAAAATATCGTGCATTTTACTATTATTATTGTTGGGGGGGGGGGGGGCATGCGGGCGATCAGCCACTTCCCACAGCGACCTAAAAGATCTATTGTGCTGGCCCCTGCTTAATTATCCGTCCAGTCAATATTCAGGTTCTTAATGAACCTGACGATACTGCCTCCCGGTACGTGATACATACTATCTGGGCTTATTGCTCTCCCTCCTAGATGGTTACTACAGCATGTAGTTCCGCTAGAAAGACGGTAGCATTGGAGCTCAAGGACCTCGAGAGGGTTGTCCCACTCGTATATTCCTACTCCTGCCCCGTATTCCGTTTGATTTTACTCTTACGAGTTGCTCGGAATTGCAAATCACCTGTAGGTCACCCAGCTTTACTACAGGAAGGCTAAATAAAACTGGAGGGTGCCTGGTATCCAGAGTCCGCATATTTTGGGCTGATTAACCTATCAGCCATTCATCTTTCGGCATATGTTGTTCCACCTTAGATTAAAGTTTTTTGTCAAGGTTTTCTCCTTTAGCGCCGTATTTTAGCCTGTGCCAAATGGCCAAAAATGTGCCAAGTGGCCTTAGTTACCAGTGGTTGCCACGAGGAGGCAGTACGTACACTTGCGAATTGTGAATAGGTTACCCCTTACACAATTGTACCCATCACGCAGCTGCCTAATGACAAGACCAGAACAGCTCACGTGATGCGCACCCTACTGGAAGGTTACGAAGCTGGTAGATTAATCTACTCAACTTTGATCCCCCCCTCCAATAGACACCAAACCACCGTGCATTTTACTATATAATATACATAAAATTTTAAAAGGTTTAATACAAAATTTCAATTTATCATCGTAAATTCAAAATTATCAATAATAAATTGAAATTTTCTATTAAAACTATTAAAATTTGATATTTAATAAATGCACGATATTTTAGCTATCGTTAATTAGAAACATTCGGTTTTCACTATTTTAGCAATTTTCTTACCTAATTTAAGTGCTTTACCCATTGGAAAACGAAAAGAAAAATCGGATTTAGTTTTTTCGATATAATTCCAAAATTATTGCTTTGTTTTCGCTAAAATCTTCTCGTTTTTGATCGAGTGTACCATCAATGCCGTCTAGAATATACAAGCCATACTGCTAAAAGCAAAAATTATTATTTTTTAATTCATCGACATAACCTAGATGGCAATTAACATTCGAAAAATGAAAGAGTTGAGAGAAACAGAGAATAAAACATTTCAAAAATAAAAAAATTATTTAGTAATGTATTATCTCATGCGTACGAAAAGAAGGTTGTACATATTTTTATCTCTGCTAATTGTCTGCATAATTTAAAACTAATAAAACTATTAATGAAATAATGATATAAATATAAATAAATATTAACTAAAAATGTAATATGAGTTGGAAAAATTTATATGAACTTTTTTTTATTAATAATTTTAAATTATGAAAAAAACACACGACGTACAACCTCCTTTTCCTGCGCTTGGATTAATACTAATTTATTTTTTATATTTTCACATGTTTTAATCTCTTATTCTCTTCGTTTTCAAGTTTTGTTCTCTTTCATTTTTCTAGCATTAATGCCATCTGCAGAAGATTAATGGAACTGTCGACATAAATTGAGTGACGTAGACAGCAGTATGGCTTGTATATTCTAGACGGCAATGGTACCATACAATACTATTTTAAATTTAAAAACATTTTTAATTGGCTGAGAAAATGAAAATTTAATTTTTTCGGTTCTAAACAATTTTTTTCGGACGAAAAAAATTAAATTTTCATTTTCTCAGCTAATTAAAATTTTTTTTTAATTTTTTAACTAAAAATAGTATTGTATGGTAAACGAGAAGTTTTTAGCGAAAACAAAGCAATTATTTTGGAATTATATCGAAAAAACTAAATCCGATTTTTCTTTTCGTTTTTCAATGGGTAAGGCACGAATGGAATGAAAATTCGTTTGTAAATTGTAAACAAAATCTGTAGGACTACTATGCTGCCGTGCTAAACATGTTTTACTGATCTGCAAAAATCGCATTTCGAGAAAATTGATGTTAAAGTTTTTCGAAATATTTGGGGAATAACTTGCTTAAAAGCGGATTTAATTTACTTTCAAAGCCTTCAAATTATGCATTAGATCATAAATAATATGTTTCTCAAGAAAATATCAATAATTTATACATAATTAATTAATAATTTGCAGAATTAGTCTTTTACTTTAAATAGGCTTTATAAATAATCGATTGGTACTAAACAAAAATAAATAAGTGCAATTAAGTCATTTATATCACAAAAGAAAAACTAAAATCCTGTGTTAATAAGAAGAATATATACCTTATCTGCCATTTAAAGTATTTATGTTTAGTTTATCGTTACATTTATTTTCAAAATAAACTGTAGAATACCACCTTAAATGCTATCAAAGTCGTGTTTACTACAAAGAGAAGTTGAAATCGTTTATTATATATAAAAAATATATACATACTTTATCTAAACTTATGTAAGACCTTAAACACCCTAGTTTCTCGGATTTTACGAAATACGATTTCCAAATAGGATTTGGTAAAACTTTTGTAACAAAAGACTAGTTTAATTGTTATGTTATATTTATTTATAAAAAAATAAAAAACAACAACTATTGAAATCATAAAATTATTTATAAGATCGTTTTTTAAATAGCTTAAAAATCTAGTATGTAGTTTAAATTAATACATAACATTTCTTTTTTATAAAAATAAATTCAAAACATGTCAGTCAACTGAAAAATTACAAAAATTCAATCAAATTGAATTAAAAATTAATATTTTTTATCACAAGAAAAAAATTCAAGACTTATAATAATTGACGATCCATTAAAACAATTCAATCTATACCGATTGCCGGAGGATCCGAAATTGGTAAATTCATTAAGTGTTTCATTTGTAGTACAGAATAACATTACATGAAGATAAGTTAAATGTCCTTGTTTATAAGTTATTATTGATTCAATTCACGTATAGAAAATTTCAAATAAGTCAATTTTGCTATTGAAAATGAAAATTCTTAAATTGCCTTAAATGCAATTTCAATTATGAAAATAAGAAAAAGTAACTTAACTTACATATTTGAAAGAAAATGACCTTATTTGTGCCATATATAAGGCGTTCATGTTTAATATCAAGTAGTTAAGTCGGTGTTTCTTCAAATTTGCTACTTTTTTCGATTAAAACAAAATTTATTTTGTTTAATAATGCATTTATTAAAGTAGATTTAATTATATTTATTTATATAAAATATAAAGGATATTAATACCTTTTAATTGGCATCAATAATTCAATTTCGCCAAAAATGTAGATCAGTAAAACTTGTTTAGCACGGCAGTATGTATTCCGATCATGGATGGCACTATTTTGTTTTCCTAGGGAATTGCGAATTGTTTTATTTTTGTGATTTTTTAGTGTCCTTTGTATGTGTTATTTTTTCCAAAGTATCTATTGACGATTGTAAAAGTAGAGAAAGCGCCTCTCGAGGAAAAAAGTTAAAATGAGGCAACCTCCAAAATGACATTTCTCATAAATGCGACGAAAGAATTTTTTGCAACCCGGTATTTAAAAATTGTTTTTATAATCCAAAATTGGAATTATTTACAATTATTATCAATCTGTGGCTCTATTCTGGTAATTCCCGGGGAACGGGGAATAATTTTTTTTACAGCAGTTATTCCCAGTGGCCCTATTCTGGCTATTCCCTGGGAATTGGGAATTGAACTATTTTGACAGTATTCTAGCAGTTTGGAATTATTTTTTCCAAATGTGTATTCTGGCGATTGGGAATTTTTAATGTAGGGAAAAAATAATTCCATTTTATGTAAGTTTTGACGTTTGTTTTTCCCAAATTTTTTTTTGGGGAATTAGAAGAAACTGGTTGTTTTGTGTATTTTCATTATTTTATTTACAATGTAGTATCGGTAAAGTTTTTATTTTATATGTAGAAAATAAAATTTTTGAATAATGGCGGCTGCAGAATTTGAAACAGTGTTTTCCCCATTGGATAATTCCCAATTACGCCAGAATACACTTTTGGGAATTGGCGAATAAAAAATTGGGAATTATTGAAGTTTGGAAATATAGCAATATTTTTCCCAATTCCCAGGGAATAGCCAGAATAGGGCCACAGATACATATTTCCAACTTTTTATTCCCCATTTTCTTAAAGTGGATTCTGTCAATTGGGGAATAAATATACAGGGAAAATAAATTTAGTTGTATCAAAATTATTATAATAACTCTTATTTATTATAATACTATCTTTAAAATTATTAACAGTATTAATATTAGTAATTATTAATAACAACTACATATAAACCAACATTTTCATTAAAAATCTATTCCCCATCAATTCTTTCATAAAATCGGTGTGGAAAAACAAACGTCAAAACTGCTGTAATAGGGAATAATTTTTTCCCAATAAAAATCTTTCCCGAATACCAGAATACACTTTGGGGAAAAGGGAATAATACTGCAACAAAATTTAAAATTTCTATTCCCCGGGAATTACCAGAATAGGGCCATTGTGGCCCTATTCTGGTAATTCCCGGGGAATAATTTTTTTACAGCAATTATTCGCAGATAAATATTTCCAACTTTTTATTCCCCATTTTCCAAAAGTGGATTCTGTCAATTGGGGAATAAATATACAGGGGAAAAAATTTAGTTATATCAAAATCATTACAATAACTCTTATTTATTACAATACTATCTTTAAAATTATTAAGTAATTTAACCCTTACAAACAATATTAATATTATTAATTATTAAAATCAACTACATACATTTAAACAAATATTTTCGTTAAAAATCTATTCCCCATCAATTCTTTCATAAAATCGGTGTGGAAAAACAAACGTCAAAACTGCAGTAATTGGGAATAATTTTTTCCCAATAAAAAATCTTTCCCGAACACCAGAATACACTTTGGGGAAAATGGAATAATACTGCAAGAAAATTTAAAATTTTCATTCCTCGGGAATTACCAGAATAGGGCCACTGGTAGGTAAAAATTGTGATTACGGTTCAAAATTGGAATTGTTTACAACAATTTCGAACGTCAAATTAGCAGCTACCTCAGTTTAAAAACTTTCCACTAGGTGGAATCTGTGATGCTTCAATCGTCAATACTAAATTTTCGGAAAAAATTGTTCCATTTCATAGCAATTTAAACAACAAAATTGCTATTAAATTAAAGACAAAATACTAGTTTTTAATTTTTTTGTATTTTCTTTAGCGATTAACACTTATAATCTTAGTCATGTTAAACAAAATTTTTGAATAAGTATGGCTCAGAGAATTCGAATGTGACATCTCGCCCTGTTAGCTTTTTACATAATTTTTTTTTTAGCCTTTTACTGATGTAAATGTCTCAACCTGAAAAAGTAGAAAAAAATCATTAGCCCAAATTATATTAACCAGAACAAGAAAGTTAAAGAATTTTGGATGAAATATTTCTGTAAGTTTATATCCAAGACAATATAACCTATACGTCTCAGTAATGTTTGTCTACAAAATTTACTTTGCGACTTATTCTGCTTTTAGTAAACTTGGTTTGATCTACCAAAAAAACATAAGGGCGGGTAATCCTGATTTATAAATTTGTAAACTGCACTCACTTTAAGTTCAATTGTTGTTTTAAACAAACGAACTTTGATCACCTGCGTTTCATCTAGTTTGACACGAATGCGATTACCTAAAATTTCAGCTGGGAATACTAAATCTTCTAAGATAGCATCATTAACAGCCGTCAATGATCTTGATCGTGGGCGCTTTTGCTTCAATTGTGTTCTTGTTTTACGTGTTGACTTTGGTAAATTTTAATGAATACAACATGTTTACCGGACAATTTCTTTTCTAATTCACGTGGAATGCCTTTTGTTTTGGCATTGGAACATAACATAAATAATGATTCCCTAAAAAAAATGAATCCCAATTAGTTAACATTTTTAACTTAAGAAATCGTAATCATACCTTTTTGTTGTTGAATTCAACCTCACGGGCGCCTATAATAAACAAATCGCACACGTTTTGCCCATTGATTTCTCAAAATCATCAGGTTCTGCACGCATAACAATGTTGTCGTTGATCTAAAGCAAAACCAACAAAAATGTTTATACAGGCCAAACAGTACAAACACTTAAGGTATAAAAAAGTACATTAAGGCGTAGTATTAGTGATGCATACAAATAAATCAGAAAGTATATATACACAAAACAGATAAGTATAGGTGATACATTCATAATAAATATAGTGTACATTTTTTTGATAGTATCTGTGTAAGGAGGGAACGAGACGGCTTGTATAAACATTTTTGTTGGTTTTGTCTAAAGGCAAAAAATCAATACATCAATACATTAATGATCGTATGATACTCACTTTTTTTCAAGTGCAATAAAGTGCTACAAAACTAGTAAAGCGAAACAGAGAAGGGTAGTGTAGACAATACTATAGGCAAATATTTTGAAGTTTCGGATAAACAAAATATGTAAATAGAATCAAAATTTTTTTATGCGATGAAGTAGCCATTTTCAAGAACATTTATTTTTTGGATTTTAATTGATTTTTTACGTAAGAAATATGAGGCCCGCGCATAATAAATTTGCATTAGCTGCCGCAATTAATTGCAGCGATATAATTTATACGTAAAGTTTATTTTTATATTTACAAAAAAATGCACGTTTTAAATATTTTGGCAAACAACAATGCAAACCCAAAATTGTATTTCAGTACCAAAAGAAAAATCAAGAAAAGAGAAAAAAAAAACATAACAATAATGGCGAACAAAAATGGAAAAATTGTATATTAAATTTATTTTAAAAATAAACAAATAAATTCTCTTTGGTCCACAAAATACAAATATTTTCTCTATTATTTCGGAAATGTCAGAAAAAAGTATGTAATGTCAAAAAAAAGAATCAAATCCAATTCTTTTTTTGCTATATTGCTCGATTACCCAAGTATTTTTACTTAAGACTTTTTTGTCAAAAAACCTAGAATAAGTCTTAACTTAGTTAAGACTTTTTCTAGGTTTGAGTTAGGACTTATCCTAAAAAGTCGTATGAAACTTGTCGCGAAAAGTCTTAACTGGACTAAACTCAATATTATTAAAATGTATGAATGTGTGTGTATGTAAATGTCAAAAATAAAATGGGCGGGAACATTTTTGTGTATGTATGCATGTGTCAACATCAGCAAAATTTGGCGGGTAAATTAAACGTTTAAAATGAAACAAATTAAAAATTCAATACTGAAATTTATTAATAAAATTTGTTTATTATATTTAACATTAATAAAATTACATATTTATATAAACGGCATTTATCTTTTAAATCTAATTTTTAAATTATAATATAAATATTAATTATTTATTGTTATTATGATTATTATGAAGAATTGAAATTATTAATAGTTTTCAATTCAGTTTCCATCCGATGAAGACTATGACAAATTTATTCAATCAATCTCATCAGGCTATAAAAGAAAATGACGCATTCACAAAATAAAATATTAATATGGTTCATTAAACAATCACTCACAAAACTTACCCAAAATCACAATTAGGCGTTGAGCGTCCAATTGTATATTAAATTAAAATATAAATATTTATAAAAAAAATCGAAACACAAAAAAAAACCAAATATTATTAAACTAAACAACCAATGCGCACAACAATTTTGAAAAGTAGATTTTCTACATTATGTCAAAACCAAAAAAACGTCTATACATATAACATAAAATGTATAAACATTTTTGTTGGTTTTGGCAATGCCGTCTAGAATGACGGCATTGGTTTTGGGTATGTACATATACGATATACACACTACTCTACTTGTATATTTTGTATATATATGACAGCATGAAGTTAGGTTCGAATTTTTTCATCAAAAAACTTAGGAAAAACTTATTGCTCTATTTGAGTTAGGTTTTGTTATACTTGGGTACCCAAGTATAACAAAACCCCAAGTATTTTTACTTAAGACTTTTTTGTCAAAAAACCTAGAATAAGTCTTAACTTAGTTAAGACTTTTTCTAGGTTTGAGTTAGGACTTATCCTAAAAAGTCGTATGAAACTTGTCGCGAAAAGTCTTAACTGGACTTAACTCAATATTATGAAAATGTATGAATGTGTGTGTGTGTAAATGTCAAAAATAAAATGGGCGGGAATATTTTTGTGTATGTATGCATGTGTCAACATCAGCAAAATTTGGCGGGTAAATTAAACGTTTAAAATGAAACAAAATTAAAAATTCAATACGGAAATTTATTTATTATATATATTATAAAACTTGTTTTTATATTCAATATCAATAAAATTACATATTTATATAAACGTAAACTTAAAATTAAATTTTGGTTTATCTGTTAAATCTAATTTTTAAATTATAATATAAATATTAATTATTTATTATTATTATAATTATTACGAAGAAATGAAATTATTAAGAGTTTTCAATTCAGTTTCGATCCGATGATAATAAATTTATTCAATCAACTCATTAGGCTCTATAGCGACTGGTTACTACTTTCTATATAAAGGAAATAATCAGAGTTAGTTAGCGACATTTCAGTCGCTCTAGCCTGATGAGATTGATTCAATAAATTTTTCATAGTCTTCATCGGATCGAAACTGAATTAAAAACTCTTAATAATTTCACTTCTTCGTAAAAATTAAATCATTCGGCTATTATCCGAAATAACTCAAAAATATTATGATTATTATTGAATACGGTTAAATATATAAAATCTAATTGATAATGTAAAAATTAATTGAATTGCCAATCACAGTAAATTTCAAATTGACTTTGGTTAAATCTCTTAAATCTAATATTCAAAAGATAATATAAATAATAAATATTAAATCGATTGCTTTCTAGCAAATCACAGTAAATTTCAAATTGACTTTGGTTAAATCTCTTAAATCTAATATTCAAAAGATAATATAAATAATAAATATTAAATCGACTGCTTTCTAGCAAATCACAGTAAATTTTTGTTTCGGAATCAAATTTAAATTTAACATAATTTGACCAAGCAAAAACCTAAACTTATAATTGAGTGATAAAATAAAATAATTCAATTGTAATTATTACAAATATTATGCATTCATATGTACACATAAACTTAATTATTTATCTTGTAAATTAGAATGTCTATATTATTGATTAAATTTCATTCATATATGTAACAAGTTCTAATCTTAATTATTAAAATAATTCAAAGATTGAAGAGAAATTCGAAACACAATATGGCGTCTAGCGTCCAATTCACAAAATAAAATATTAATATTGTTTATTAAAAAATCACACAAAAAATCACGAAAAATTTCACAAAATCCCAATTAAAAGGCGTCGAGCGTCCAATTTTATATTAAATTTATTTATATATTAATAAAAATCGAAACACAAAAAACTCAAAATATTATTTAACTAGATACACCAATGCACAGAACAATTTTAAAAATTAGATTTTCTGCATACATAGCTATATGTCAAAACCAAAAAAATGGCTATACACATATACATAAAAAAATGTGTATTCATTTTGTTAATTTTGTATATGTACATATAGTACACACTATTCTACTTATATATTTTATATATATATAAAGCACATGAAGTTAGCTTCGAATTTTTTCATCAAAAAACTTAGGAAAAACTTATTGCTCTATTTGAGTTAGGTTTTGTTATACTTGGGACCCCAAGTATTTTTACTTTCGAATTTTTCGTCATTTATTAGACTCTAGTTCGAAACTAAGATTCGAATTTCCCTAAGTTTAAGTTTCGAGTTATTCTAAGAATTCGTATGAAAGTTGTCGCGAAAATTCGAAACTGGAAGAAACTCAATTCAAAAAATTGTTTGCATGTATTTGTGAATAAAGAACAAAAAAGGCGGGGCTAATTTTGAGCATGTGTATGTATAAATGTCAAATTAGAAATACGGCTATTTTTTTTTTTCGTAATGAAACAAAAGACAAATTCCAATTTGAAATTAGTTTTATTAAAATATTTTTTCATGTACATACATATGTGTATATTCGTAAATAAATGTAAAAAAAAATTATTTATTTAAAACAAGTCAAAAAACGTTTACTAAGTTAAAATAAATTGAAGCTGGAATTTTCCTAATTACATAAGTATGTTTGTAGATAAAGAAAATGGCGTAGGAGTCCTCCTTTGAAGATGCACAATAAAATAAATTGAATCAACATAATTTTAATGATTTTTATATTTTGATTGAAAATCAAACACAATCACAATTTATTGGTATCAATATCGAGTGTCCAATTATTTATTAAACACAAAAAATTAGAATTTGTAAGATAAAGTCAATAACAAACGTTAATTTTTTAATCACATTACAACGCAGCTATAAACACTATTCTATACTAAACTGTTTTATGCTGAACCAAATTCTTGTTAGTATATTATACACACCAATACTAAGCGCAATTCACAAAATCACAAGTAGAATAGTTATCTTTCGATTATTTTCTCAAAAATCGAAGGAAAATACGGTAGCTCAATTTTTAGTTTCGTATTGTTATACTTGGGACCCAACTCAAATTGAGCAATAAGTTTTTCCTAAGTTTTTTGATGAAAAAATTCGAAGCTAACTTTATGTTCTTATCATATATATATATATAAAATATACAAGTAGAGTAGTGTGTATACATATGTACATATACAAAACTAACAAAAATGATTATACATTTTTTTTATGTTATATATAATGTATATGTGAGACATTTTTTTTGGTTTTGACATATAGCTATCTACGCAGAAAATCTAATTTTTAAAATTTTTCTGTGCATTGGTGTATCTAGATTAATAATAATTTGTGTTGTTTTTGTTTCGATTTAAAAAAAAAAAAATATAAATAAATTTAATATATAATTGGACGCTCGACGCCTAATTGTGATTTTGTGTAAGTTTTGTGAGTGATTTTTTAATAAACCATATTAATATTTTATTTTGTGAATGCGTCATTTTCTTTTATAGCCTGATGAGATTGATTGAATAAATTTGTCATAGTCTTCATCGGATGGTAACTGAATTGAAAACTATTAATAATTTCGCTAAAACGTTTATATAAATATGTAATTTTATTAATGTTAAATATATTAAACGAGTTTTATTAATAAATTTCCGAATTGAGATTTAATTTTGTTTCATTTTAAACGTTTAATTTACCCGCCAAATTTTGCTGACGTTTACACATCCATACATAAACAAAAATGTTCCCGTCAATTTTATTTTTGACATTTACACACACACACATTCATACATTTTCATAATATTGAGTTAAGTCCAGTTAAGACTTTTCGCGACAAGTTTCATACGACTTTTTAGGATAAGTCCTAACTCAAACCTAGAAAAAGTCTTAACTAAGTTAAGACTTATTCTAGGTTTTTTGACAAAAATGTCTTAAGTAAAAATACTTGGGTAACTCCCATTAAGGCTATAAAAGAAAATGACGCATTCACAAAATAAAATATTAATATGGTTTATTAAAAAATCACTCACAAAACTTACACAAAATCACAATTAGGCGTCGAGCGTCCAATTATATATTAAATTTATTTATATTTTTTTTTAAAAAAATCGAAACAAAAACAACACAAATTATTATTAATCTAGATACACCAATGCACAGAACAATTTTAAAAATTAGATTTTCTGCGTAGATTGTAGATAGCTATATGTCAAAACCAAAAAAATGTCTCACATATACATTATATATAACATAAAAAAAATGTATAATCATTTTTGTTAGTTTTGTATATGTACATATACACACTACTCTACTTGTATATTATATATATATATATATGATAAGAACATGAAGTTAGCTTCGAATTTTTTCATCAAAAAACTTAGGAAAAACTTATTGCTCAATTTGAGTTGGGTCCCAAGTATAACAAAACCCAACTCAAATTGAGCAATAAGTTTTTCCTAAGTTTTTTGATGAAAAAATTCGAAGCTAACTTCATGTTCTTATCATATATATATAAAATATACAAGTAGAGTAGTGTGTATATGTACATATGCAAAACTAACAAAAATGATTATACATTTTTTTTATGTTATACGAGTATATAATGTATATGTGTACAGACATTTTTTTGGTTTTGATATATAGCTATCTACGCAGAAAATCTAATTTTTAAAATTGTTCTGTGCATTGGTGTATCTAGTTTAGTAATATTTTGTGTTTTTTTTGTTTCGATTTTTAAAAAAAAAAAATATAAATAAATTTAATATATAATTGGACGCTCGACGCCTAATTGTGATTTTGTGTAAGTTTTGTGAGTGATTTTTTAATAAACCATTTTAATATTTTATTTTGTGAATGCGTCATTTTCTTTTATAGCCTGATGAGATTGATTGAATAAATTTGTCATAGTCTTCATCGGATGTTAACTGAATTGAAAACTATTAATAATTTCGCTAAAACGTTTATATAAATATGTAATTTTATTGTTAAATATATTAAACAAGTTTTATTAATAAATTTCCTAATTGAATTTTTAATTTTGTTTCATTTTAAACGTTTAATTTACCCGCCAAATTTTGCTGACGTTGACACATCCATACATAAACAAAAATGTTCCCGCCAATTTTATTTTTGACATTTACACACACACACATTCATACATTTTCATAAGATTGAGTTAAGTCCAGTTAAGACTTTTCGCGACAAGTTTCATACGACTTTTTAGGATAAGTCCTAACTCAAACCTAGAAAAAGTCTTAACTAAGTTAAGACTTATTCTAGGTTTTTTGACAAAAAAGTCTTAAGTAAAAATACTTGGGGTCCCAAGTATTTTTACTTAAGACTTTTTTGTCAAAAAACCTAGAATAAGTCTTAACTTAGTTAAGACTTTTTCTAGGTTTGAGTTAGGACTTATCCTAAAAAGTCGTATGAAACTTGTCGCGAAAAGTCTTAACTGGACTAAACTCAATATTATTAAAATGTATGAATGTGTGTGTATGTAAATGTCAAAAATAAAATGGGCGGGAACATTCTTGTGTATGTATGCATGTGTCAACATCAGCAAAATTTGGCGGGTAAATTAAACGTTTAAAATGAAACAAATTAAAAATTCAATACTGAAATTTATTAATAAAACTTGTTTATTATATTTAACATTAATAAAATTACATATATATAAACGGCTTTTATCTTTTAAATCTAATTTTTAAATTATAATATAAATATTAATTATTTATTGTTATTATGATTATTATAAAGAATTGAAATTATTAATAGTTTTCAATTCAGATTCCATCCGATGAAGACTATGACAAATTTATTCAATCAATCTCATCAGGCTATAAAAGAAAATGACGCATTCACAAAATAAAATATTAATGTGGTTTATTAAACAATCACTCACAAAACTTACCCAAAATCACAATTAGGCGTTGAGCGTCCAATTGTATATTAAATTAAAATATAAATATTTATAAAAAAAATCGAAACACAAAAAAAAACCAAATATTATTAAACTAAACAACCAATGCGCACAACAATTTTGAAAAGTAGATTTTCTACATTATGTCAAAACCAAAAAAACGTCTATACATATAACATAAAATGTATAAACATTTTTGTTGGTTTTGGGTATGTACATATACGATATACACACTACTCTACTTGTATATTTTGTATATATATGACAGCATGAAGTTAGGTTCGAATTTTTTCATCAAAAAACTTAGGAAAAACTTATTGCTCTATTTGAGTTAGGTTTTGTTATACTTGGGGTTTTGTTATACTTGGGCTCCCAAGTATTTTTACTTAAGACTTTTTTGTCAAAAAACCTAGAATAAGTCTTAACTTAGTTAAGACTTTTTCTAGGTTTGAGTTAGGACTTATTCTAAAAAGTCGTATGAAACTTGTCGCGAAAAGTCTTAACTGGACTAAACTCAATATTATGAAAATGTATGAATGTGTGTGTAAATGTCAAAAATAAAATGGGCGGGAACATTCTTGTGTATGTATGCATGTGTCAACATCAGCAAAATTTGGCGGGTAAATTAAATGTTTAAAATGAAACAAAATTAAAAATTCAATACTGAAATTTATTAATAAAACTTGTTTATTATATTTAACATTAATAAAATTACATATTTATATAAACGGCTTTTATCTTTTAAATCTAATTTTTAAATTATAATATAAATATTAATTATTTATTATTATTATGATTATTATGAAGAAGTGAAAATATTAATAGTTTTCAATTCAGTTTCCATCCGATGAAACTATGACAAATGTATTCAATCAATCTCATCAGGCTATAAAAGAAAATGACGCATTCATAAAATAAAATATTAATATGGTTTATTAAACAATCACTCACAAAACTTACCCAAAATCACAATTAGGCGTCGAACGTCCAATTATATATTAAATTAAAATATAAATATTTATAAAAAAAAATCGAAACACAAAAAAAAACAAAATATTATTAAACTAAACAACCAATGCGCACAACAATTTTGAAAAGTAGATTTTCTACATTATGTCAAAACCAAAAAAACGTCATATAACGATACATATAACATAAAATGTATAAACATTTTTGGTGGTTTTGGGTATGTACATATACGATATACACACTACTCTACTTGTATATTTTGTATATATATATGACAGCATGAAGTTAGCTTCGAATTTTTTCATCAAAAAACTTAGGAAAAACTTATTGCTCTATTTGAGTTAGGTTTTGTTATACTTGGGCTCCCAAGTATTTTTACTTAAGACTTTTTTGTCAAAAAACCTAGAATAAGTCTTAACTTAGTTAAGACTTTTTCTAGGTTTGAGTTAGGACTTATCCTAAAAAGTCGTATGAAACTTGTCGCGAAAAGTCTTAACTGGACTTAACTCAATCTTATGAAAATGTATGAATGTGTGTGTGTGTAAATGTCAAAAATAAAATTGGCGGGAACATTTTTGTTTATGTATGGATGTGTCAACGTCAGCAAAATTTGGCGGGTAAATTAAACGTTTAAAATGAAACAAAATTAAAAATTCAATTAGGAAATTTATTAATAAAACTTGTTTAATATATTTAACAATAAAATTACATATTTATATAAACGTTTTAGCGAAATTATTAATAGTTTTCAATTCAGTTAACATCCGATGAAGACTATGACAAATTTATTCAATCAATCTCATCAGGCTATAAAAGAAAATGACGCATTCACAAAATAAAATATTAAAATGGTTTATTAAAAAATCACTCACAAAACTTACACAAAATCACAATTAGGCGTCGAGCGTCCAATTATATATTAAATTTATTTATATTTTTTTTTTTTAAAAATCGAAACAAAAAAAACACAAAATATTACTAAACTAGATACACCAATGCACAGAACAATTTTAAAAATTAGATTTTCTGCGTAGATAGCTATATATCAAAACCAAAAAAATGTCTGTACACATATACATTATATACTCGTATAACATAAAAAAAATGTATAATCATTTTTGTTAGTTTTGCATATGTACATATACACACTACTCTACTTGTATATTTTATATATATATATATATATATATATATATATGATAAGAACATGAAGTTAGCTTCGAATTTTTTCATCAAAAAACTTAGGAAAAACTTATTGCTCAATTTGAGTTGGGTTTTGTTATACTTGGGCTGCTATAAAAATTGAGCTACCACTTTTTTTTGACGTTTCCCAAGTATAACACCACAGAACTCAAAATTGAGCTACTGTATTTTCCTTTGGATTTTGACAAAATATCCGAAACTCACACAACTCGAATTCATTAAAAATACAACATAGTATTGGTGTGTATATGTACACATTTTATATAACAATTTTTTTTTACTTACGTAGTTTATCAGTTTGTTTTTGTGTCTTATTATAATAGGTTGATCGGTGCAGTGGTTTAGTGATATTGATTTTTTTTTTGTGTTAATAAATATTTTTACGGACGCTCGACGCCATTTTATATTGTATTATATATTTGGTTACCAAAATAAAAATACAAAAATATAAATTTTGTTTCATTAATGAATAATTTGATTTACCCACCAAATTTCGAGCTTGACATTTACACACATACACATTAAAAAATATTCCCGCCAATATTATTTCCACACACACACATGTATACAATTTTTATATAGTGAGTTCTGTGAGTTCCCAATAATTGCGACACGGTGCATATGTTTTCTTATAATAATTCGTAACTCAAACAAAGGTTAACCCAGAACTAAGTTATGGATATATTATGGAATATTATAAAATAGCTGGATTTAAAAATACTTGGGTTCTATTACTAAAGATACATGTTAAACCGAAAGTGATCTGACTGAAATCGTTCGAGATAAATTCAACATGTACGCACGGCGGCTTGACTGAAAGCAAGGATTATTAACAAGATCTTCTTGTTAATAATCTTTGCTTTCAGTTAAGCCGCCGTGTACGTGTTGAATTTATCTCGGACGTTTTCAGTCAGACCACTTTCGGTTTAACATGTATCTTTAGTATATATTTTTTCCAAATCTATGGTTCCAAACTTAAGGCTGGAAACACACCGAATTACGTTTTTGCTTCGAGTAAGCAAGACGATTTCTCTAAACATAGTGCACATACAATCAAACAAATTGTTTTTAGTCAAATTGTGTTGCTTTATAGGTTGGTGTGAATTGATTTCATAGAATACAAAACGTCGTCGGAGTTAGATGATTTTGTATTATGTGCATATTATTTTATATATAAATATGATAAACCCAATATATGTATATTGTTGTATGTATATTGTATTTTAATGCAATTTTTTTTGTTCCACAAAAATCCTTATTAATTTGATTTATAAAACGGCGAGCACGAAACGACTTCAAACACTTTTTTTTTTTGATTCAATCAGTTTTGTCTTGTGTTGCTTTGATTTGTGTCAGTGTGAATTAACACATTGATTTATGGAGTATGAACACCTTCAATCATGTTTCATTAGTCAAATTTGACTTAACACAATTTTGCTTTATTATGTGTGAATGAACTCATAAAGCACAATACAATGTATGCCGTTCTATTAGTAAAGATACATGTTAAACCGAAAATGGTCTGACTGAAAACGTCCGAGATAAATTCAACATGTAAACGGTGACTTGACTGAAAGTTATCTGAAAGTAGTCTGAGTTCGGTCAACTTAAATTTGGTTGGTTGAGTCAGTTTGTATATTGAGTAGAGATGTGCAGTTTCGTTACTTTTAGGTAATCACGGGTACTCGTTACTTTTGACGTAATACTCGTTACTTTTTATTCGTTACAAAGTAATCACTACTATACACAAAAAAAATGTTTTTTCATTGTTTGTATGTAAAAACACAAACGTAAGGAGAAAAAAAGACAGAAATAGATTACATATGTTGGCTTCAACTCAATGAAGCGAACCATTTTTTGTTTTGTTTTTTGTTTTCATTTTAGTAGGTATAAAGTAACGAATATTTTTTAACCGAAGGAATCGTTACTTCGGGTAGTTAAAAGTAACGAGTATTAAATAACGAATAGTTACTACCCGCACATCTCTAATATTGAGTTAAACATGTAAACTTTAGTTTAGTTGAACTGACAGATTTTTTCATACTGTTAAAAGGGCAAAATGTTTTTATACATTTTCCAAGTGGTTTTTAAATTATTTTAAATAATTTTTTAATAATTTAAATGTAATTTTAGAACAAAGTGACATTTGAACTGTCAGCTCAGATCAAATAAAAAAGTCCCATGTAAACACCAACCCAAATTTTCAGTCAGATGACGTTCAGATAAAACTCAGTCAGATCACTTTCGGTTTAACATGTATCTTTAGTATATGTTTTATGAAACAAAATGTTTGACGTAAAATTGTTTTGCCTGATTCAGTGTGCATAGCGCTATACAATCGTATGCATTTTGGCCGCAAGACGCTTTAAGACAAGAAAAAAACGTTTTGTCTAATTCGGTGTGTTTCCAGCCTCACTCTCACAAATATTTTGTATATATATTTTTTATCTCACTCCGTTTGTCTTTCCTAGTCACTGGAAAAGTGGGAAAAAAGTGAGTATCATACAGCCACGCTAATTACTTTATGCCACAAATTGGATAAGTCCACATTTCACTTATATTTAAAAAAAAATTTAGATTTAATATTATTTTTAAAAAAACAGCTGATCAAAATATATTATTTTCATTTGACAGCCAGCCAAATCCACGAAATTTTGACATTTAAATCCAGAAAAACAGTTGGATTTTTTCGTGATTAATGAGTGCGTTTTATGCTACATATTTTGATATATAAATCGTGATTTTTTTTTTTTTTCATTTTGGCCAGACCGAACACTAGGAATAACATATATGGCGATCAACAAAAAGAATAATCAATCTTATGATCATCTGAAATAATATTTTGCTCCCTTTTTTTTTTAACTCGGTTTCAATTCTATTTGAACTCTGCATATGCACAGAATACAACCAGAAGAGACATAACACGGTTTTGTATGGAAAAATTTGGACTCATTTTTTGGACCTTGATTTGCCGAAGGTAAGAGAAAGTTGGGTTATGTATTCTTTGATTTACTGGTTTTGATTTGAAATAATAAAAATTGAGAATCCTAAACAGTGTAGTTAGTGAAATTATTTGACAAGTTTTGTTTTGACAGCATAATTTGTATTAACTACTATAATATTCAAAAATAATTATACTTCAATGTCCAAAAAAGAAGGTAAGATGAAAAAAATAGTTGGTCCACGCAATGAATATTCTGGTTAATCTTTCTTCTGTGGCATATGTTTAACTCAGTATATACACCTAGAATTGGTTAGAAAATAACTCGACTCCGTATATAGTGAGAGATAAACTAGGATTAAACTCGACTCGACTCGACTCGCAGCATATACAATCCTAGTGTTCAGTCGGGCAAAAGTGATAAAATTTATCATGATATTTTTTATCACGTTTTGCCATAAAACGCACTCATTTATCACCAAAAATACCAAGTTTTTTTTTGGTTTTAGCTGTCAAAATAAATACATATTTGAAAACAAAATATTTGGCTTTTGATTGTGGTGTGATGTTTTTAATAATATTCAGGAAGGTTATTGTTTATTATTTTATAAAAAATCGCGATGAATTGGTTTTGATGTTGCCCAAATAAAGATGCTCTACAGAAGTTTGACGTGTAAAATCACTTTTTTCATTTTGCTTGTTCTGTGGGGCATGACATAAAATACAACGAAATGAAGTTAGGGTAATAAAAAATATCATGATATTTTTTATCACTTTTGCCCGACTGAACACGACCAATATAAATAAGATTTGAAATAATAGCCCCCGATTCTGTCTGTCTGAAAATTTTATGGTATGGTATTTTGGTTTTTTCAATACAAATTCATATAGGAAGCAAGGAAATAAAATAATAACATGAATTTTATCGTTCCAGAATCGGGCCCAATATGGTTTAATTGCATTATTTTATGTACCTCTATTATGGTTCTCACGTCACATAGGAGTCGCCGTGACTCGAAAAGTGGTACGAGTTCAATTTTGGTTTTAACCCCCAGACAGTCTCGACGCAATAGCACAAAAGTTAAAATACATTAAAATATCTATATGCGTATTGACAGTCGACGGACGGAGCGCATTAGGTTAGGTTAGGTTTGGGTGGCGGTCCACTAGGACGAGGCATAGACACAAAAATGGTCCGTAGCCATACCACAATAATTATTTCCTCCAACTCATTGGAACCATTTTGAGCTGTTAATAGATACTCCTGACATCCATCCTACAGAGGTCCGTCAGGTCTTTGAAGAGGGGTGCCCCTAGAAACTTTAGTCTGTTTCGTGCCAGACGAGGGCAGGTGCAAAGAAGATGAAGTACTGTCTCTTCCTCCTATTCGTCCTCGCAACTACGACAGTAGTCACGTGAGAAGACACCAAGTCTACTCGCATGCCTCCCTATGAGACAGTGCCCCGTAATCAATCCAACAACCACACTGATCTGACTTCGATGAAGTGAGATCAGCTGTTTGGATCTCGCCAAGTCCAACTTTGGCCAGACCTGCCGAGTTATTATACAAGAGGTGATACTTGACCATTTGTCATTCGTCAGCTTGCTAGCTTCTTCCTGAAGCAGCAGTTTGCATACCGCAAGAGGCATTTTAATATCCTTTCTGCTTTCTGAGAAGTGGTCCGTTGTACCATGTCGAGCCAGTTCATCGGCATTTATATTCCCTGTACTTATGAAATGTCCTGGCACCCATAAAATATGGATGTTGAACTGATCTGCCATCTCGTTAAGAGATGAGATAGAGTTCTGGACTACTTTCGACGTGAGGAGGTATGATTGAAGCGCTTTAATGGCAGCTTGACTGTCCGTAAATATACGAATATCACAAACTGATATTACATTATACCTCAACCAGTCTACGACTTCCGTCTTCAGTCCCGACTTTCCTATCCCGTTTTGAACCATCAGTGAAGAAGTTTATAACTCCTGGTTCCAAAACTGTACCTATCATCCAGTCCTATCTGGATGGGATCCTAGTCCGGAACTTTGTGTCAAAAGATAATGACGGGACAGTATAGTCGGTGGTCTTGGGAATTTGTTGCACAAAATAGATGAGTGCCCTGTATGGTTGCAGGTCCACTTTAACACCCCAATTACCGAAGTCGTGTCACGTCACTTTAGATGACTAAAGTCACGTCGCCTCAATATTCCTATTGTTGAAGTCGTTTCTTACGCCTCAAGTCACTTGAAACGACAAATGTCACTTCAAATGACATTTAGTAAAGATACATGTTAAACCGAAAGTGATCTGACTGAAAACGTCCGAAATAAATTCAACATGTAAACGGTGACTTGACTGAAATTATCTGAAAGTAGTCTGAGTTCGGTCAACTCAAATTTGGTTGGTTGAGTCAGTTTGTAAATTGAGTTAAACATGTAAACTTTAGTTTAGTTGAACTGACAGATTTTTTCATACTGTTAAAAGGGCAAAATGTTTTTATACATTTTCCAAGTAGTTTTTAAATTATTTTAAATAATTTAAATGTAATTTTAGAACAAAGTGACATTTGAACTGTCAGCTCAGATCAAATAAAACAGTCCCATGTAAACACCAACCCAAATTTTCAGTCAGATCACGTTCAGATAAAACTCAGTCAGATCACTTTCGGTTTAACATGTATCTTTAGTAATTCTTGTCACATCAATTTTACAAGTGACTAGAAGGGTTAAAATGAAACGTAAAAGGTAGTTTATTATTTTTGTTTTATAAATAATTATTTTTCATCTTATGTGTTAATGTAT
This sequence comes from Tipula vernalis, assembly GCA_958295665.1. Lineage (NCBI taxonomy): Eukaryota > Metazoa > Arthropoda > Insecta > Diptera > Tipulidae > Tipula > Tipula vernalis. The sequence goes on along the minus strand of OY282559.1, from coordinate 199,394,317 downwards.
AAATATTCTTAATAATTTGTACATAATTTAAAACAAAAAAAATGTCGCTTGTTCGACTTCAACAATACCAATTTTGGCGCGACGTGACACGACTCTAGTCACGTCACTTGAAATGACACGACTATGACAGTTGGGGGTAAGATGGATTTCAGCCGTATGGCAGTACAAGCTGCCAACTGTTTCCCCAAGGTATCTAGAGAAGTCAAAAATAGCAGAGTCTCTAGTGCCTGAGTGGATGTGCTCCTCAGTGCACCACTGATCCACAGAGAGATTGTTCTCTGAATTTTTGTCAACACCTTTTGGTTGACAGTTTTGTCCAGAGCAGGCCACCAGACTATTACCCCATACAAGAGTATGGGTCTGATTACTGCGGTATAAAGCCAATGTACGATGCGGGCTCCAGCCCCCATCCTTTCCCAATGGCATTTTTACAAGAGTATAGCGCTACCGTAGCTTACTTTACCCTTTCCAGAATATTAGGTTTCCAATTTAATTTGCTAACCAAAACGAGACCCAGAAACTTCGCTTCGCCTGTAAAAGTCAAGCTGAACCTTTTTTAAGTGGGAGGATCGATATGAGGAAGTTTATATTTCCTAGAGAACGGAGCGCATTAGACCAAGTACTAATTATTTTCAATACAGCACGCAGGAACGAATTGAAATGTCACTGTGATGTGCAAAAATGCAAAATGAAACATTCTTGTGAAACTAAATTTATACAAATTAAGGTGAAGCCAATCATATTAAACGGCATATATGTAGTTAAATCATTAGTAATTAACTAGATTAGTAGATTTTATACTAGGACGGAAAATTTAAAACGGTCAAAAAAGGGGTTTACAAAATTGGATTTATGGTTATCAAATAGTTTGAAATTATGAATTTATAAACATTAAAATGTTTTGGGTCATGCTGGATAGTTTAGAGTACCCTTTAAACATTCCGAGTCAAAAACGATACGAAAATGATGAAACACCTTCATACAAAACATCGTTTTCGAATCAATTTTGCGATGTAAAAGCGATGTATTTTTGAGTCTACCGTCCTATGATAATTAGACTTTTTGCGATATATCTTCCATGTGTTAGTGCGTATCGAAAATACTACATATTTTGTGATATATTTACGCACCGTGTTTCTCGAGCGGAAATCGTTACAGACTTTTCAGTATAATTACGTTACTTATTTTCTGTTTCGATTACGGCGGTTTTAGCCCGATATATATTTGCAATTTCATTAAAACAAATGGGATTTGTTAATAAGTGTATTTTATTTTAATAGATTATTTTGAAAATAATTTCATAAATAAGTTATTTCAATTATATTCCTTGATCATTACATTTTTTTAAATTCATTTATTTTTGAAATGAATTTAAAAAAATGTAATGATCAAGCAATATGATTGAAATAACTTATTTATGAAATTATAATATATAATATATAATATATTTATAATACAATAATAATTGAATAATCAATAATATTTAATAATAATAATAATTATTATTATTATTATTGTAGTACCAAAAATTTATCCATATTTTGATCCATCACCTTATCGAAGAGATTTATCTGTAAAGAACAGGATCAAGATAGTTAATATACCGATTGATATCAAACGTATGCAATTCTTACCAATATTTCATGAACCATTTAGCAATGTCTCTCGACAGATTGCTTGGGTCCAACTTAACAGTACTGGCATCTGATTCGGGATATATATCATATGATTTAGAAGAATAATCGTGCTCACTCAGCTCTTCAGATATAGCATGAGATTCAGGGTGAACATAATCATGAGGCGTTTGTGAATTTATGTGATCATTATAATACCGCGCTTTGTACTTCATAATATACTCGTTTACTCATGTTATAAAATGTTGTCGATACACTCGTAGTTAGCTACGACAATTTATTTTTCGCACAGTATCGCCAAATGTGATATATTACCACAAAATGACAACACTGCAAAATGAATTTTAAGGGGAAAGCAATGAATCAAAGTGATGATTTGACACGTAACCTCAATTGTTGATTTTTATATTGCTATGTAATATAAAAATCAACAATTATTTTAGTTTTATGTATTAAATTATATGTTAAAAGAACCATTCTAGTAGCCTTGAATAACAAATTTCACAAAAACAATCATCCTTCTAATTCTAACAGAAATGGACAAAAAATAAGCAATTCTTAAACGAAAATCAACATAAACCATCTGACATAACCTCACAAAATGCAAATAATGGTCGGTGTTTAAACATGAAATTCTAATAAACCAAAGGGTTTTCTAGTTATGTTAACTTAAAAATATAATAATTAGTCTTTTGTTAATCAACAATTTTGTTTTGCAGTTCGTATCACAGTAACTTTCATTCATTTTTTTAAACTTTAATTTAGTTGCTTTCGATCAAACTCCATATAGTTTGATATAAAACAATTAAATTAAAATTTTAAAAAAATGAATGAAAATTATCATGATATCAACTGCAAAACAAAATTGTTTGTTATCAAAAGACTAATTATTATATTTTTAAGTTAACCTAACTAGAAAACCCTTTGATTTATTAGAATTTCATGTTTAAACACCGACTATTATTTGCATTTTGTGAGGTTATATCAGATGGTTTATGTTGATTTTCGTTTAAGAATTGCTTATTTTTTGTCCATTTCTATTAGAAGTATGATTGTTTTTGTGAAATTTGTTATTCTAGGCTACTAGAATGGTTCTTTTAAGATACAATTTAATACACAAAACTAAAATAATTGTTGATTTTTATACTCCGTTTTCCTGTAAATTTAACAATAATCCATTAATTTTATTTCAATAATATATACATGATTATTTTGTTAATAAATATCATTTATTTATCATTAGCGTCAATGTAAATTTCATTCATTTTTTGAAATTTTGATTAGAGGTGTTTTTAACCAAACTCCATATAAAAAAAAATTAAACGACAAAATAAACAATTTTTTCTCCCAACGTCTTAAAAGCCTCTTGTTTTAATACTGTTTTTTGGTATTAAAGTTGGCCTTTTTCTTACTATTTTATAAAATGTGTGTGTTGCTAAGCTACACTTTTAATCCTTGGTGTAAAAGTAGGTATTTTTAATACTATAGGAGAAAAATATTATAGTGAAGACACAATAATATGTATAATGTATATATTACAAGTAAGTACAAATTATGTAATTAAAATTTCAAAATTGAAAGTAATTTTGTTGAAATATTTTGTGAAACTAAGGAGATCATGACTTTTGTTTGGTTTGACTATTGTAAGTGTCAAACTGCCAAGCTATAATTATAATATTTTTCTTGCGAACAAAATGTTTGAATCAGAAGATTTATCAAATTTACCTCCGGATGTGGTTCAAACAGCAAAGGAAATTGTATTAAACCTATTGCCATCAAAATCACGTAAGATTTACGAGTGCGCATATAACCGATTTTTGAAGTGGTGTACTGAAAAAAATGTGCAATCTGGATTATATTCAGAAAGCGTTCTATTGGCATACTTTGCCAATTTGTCTACGAAGATGAAAAGTTCGACTCTTTGGGCGCAATATTCTATGGTTAAGGCCACATTAAATTATAAAAATGGCGTAAACATCGAAAAATATTCCAAATTGCGAGCATTTTTAAAAAAACAAAATGTTGGTTACACAGCAAAAAAATCGAGGGTTCTCGATAAAGCACAAATCGACTTGTTTTTAAATTTTGCTCCCAAAGAGTCGAACTTTTCATCTTCGTAGACAAATTGGCAAAGTATGCCAATAGAACGCTTTCTGAATATAATCCAGATTGCACATTTTTTTCAGTACACCACTTCAAAAATCGGTTATATGCGCACTCGTAAATCTTACGTGATTTTGATGGCAATAGGTTTAATACAATTTCCTTTGCTGTTTGAACCACATCCGGAGGTAAATTTGATAAATCTTCTGATTCAAACATTTTGTTCGCAAGAAAAATATTATAATTATAGCTTGGCAGTTTTACACTTACAATAGTCAAACCAAACAAAAGTCATGATCTCCTTAGCTTCACAAAATATTTCAACAAAATTACTTTCAATTTTGAAATTTTAATTACATAATTTGTACTTACTTGTATAATTAGTTTATAATAAGCATTTCTTCGTTGAAGAAAAAATAGTATGTGTTATTCGGATTAAAAGTGACTTTGTTTGACTCGCAAATATTTGCTTTTGCTCGGCTACGCTGCGCTTCGCCTCGCATGCAAATATAATTGCTCGTCAAACAAAGTATCACTTTTAATCCTAATGACACAATGTACTATTTTCCACTTGTGTAAGAAGGAAGATATTGTGGTCATTTTCATTCAAATCATTATACGACGTGACGTTGTTCATCCAAGTTGGGACCGCAGTAAGCCACGACAAATGTCAGTTTATCACAGTTTTATCACCAAATGTGATATAGCACCACAAAATGACCACCCTGGTTTTCCATTGTATGTTTCTCTATAAAAAAATGTGTTATAGTATTTGTGACAAGAAAAAAACTTGCATCGCTTAAATATCGAAAATGAATCGATTTTTGCGAATCGTACTTTTTGTTTAGAGGGTATTTTAATGTCAAAAACGTGCGTTGAGATTGTCAGCAAAATTTATATTTTTATAGTACTAAATTAATTTGTGCGTTCCTTGCGTAATTCCGTCTCCGTTCCGTCGAGATTGTCTCTACCTACATACAGCAAACACTCGAAATAAAAATTCCTCCTCCTACTAAAAAGCTATGTGAAAACAGAGTTTTAGTACTCAGATCATCCGAAATAAGAAACACAGCACTAGTGTTCGGTCTGGCCGTGTTACTACTTCAAATTTATTTTTGATTTTCTGGAACTTTTTTTGGAACTGAGAATGACATTTGAGTTACATTTTATTATAAGATTTCCTATGAACAGTGGAACAAAAACCCTAAACTAATGGAACTAAATATGTTTGATTGTATGAGTTCAAAATAGAATTTGGCGGGAATAAGTAATTTGAGGTTAGGTTGAATAATATAGAAATTGGCGGGAATTGCGACATTTCAAAATTCAGGGTTAATTATATTTTATTTCAATATTTTCCGTTTTAAATAAAAGAATCGTTTTTTGTATTAATTTGATAAAAATGTATGTTTTAAGGTACACAGTAATTAAATAAAATATTAAAAGTTTTGAAATTGTTTTGCAATCATATTCAAAATAAATTTTAAAATTTTAAGTAATACATATTAGTTAAAAATAATATATTGTAATTAAGTAGTGTAATTAAGGAAATAATAGAAAAGTATGTACAGTAAAATAAAGTAATAAAGTAAAATTAGATTTCAATCACATTAACATTAAATTCAATAAAAATTTATATTGTTTTCTTAAAATATGTACATACAAAAATTTTAATTAAATTTCAGTCAAGATTCATCAATCACATGTTATTTTTGTACTTTAGTTAAAGCAATATCACATTCAAGTAAAAAATTCAAGTAAAACATTTCAATAAAAAATTCATGCAAAAATATTAAATTAAAAATTAAAAAAATTAAAATAAAAAAACTAAAAACTAATTTATTATATTTAAAGAAGTGCTTGAGCCGGGAGCAATGTTTTCTTGTTTTTTTGTTTTTGCTACCTTATCTTTTACGTAATAAAAATATTTTGTTATGGAATGGTGGAAGTCTTCTTTTGTTATGTTATTAAATTTACATATTGCACATTCTAAAATTAAAAATATAATAAACATGATCAGTTGTGTATTTAGTAATTGCTAAAAATTTCTTTACCATTTAATAAATTTATCACATTAAAATTTTTACCTGATAAATTTCCTTTACGACCCTTTAATGTGAACTGTTGGGCCAAATTATCAGTAAAAACTGTTTTCAAATTTGAGCACATAAACGTTTTGAAATTAAGACCCGGCTGCTTCATGTATATTGATTTCTGTAAGGGTTTAATGTAATAATATACATAATTATTAATCAGGTAATATAAAAGATGTTTGAGTCCACATTACCAATTGATTTGCAGACTCTTTGTCGGTTAACAATGTGGCATCAAATTTAATAAATGAATTTAGCTCATTGAATGGCAACACGAATTTGCAATTTTCCGAATTTACATAATGCCGAATATTGAGCCGATTATCTTTAAGCTTGATGAATTCGGTCATCAGTGCCTTTTGCCCATTTTTTAATATATTAATTTGGTCCTTCAATTCATTGTGTTTTTCGTTGCTGTCCTTTAGGTTTTGTATAATTTCAACCATGCCTTTTAATACATTTTTGTCCACTAATATTAATTCTGGAGCTGGAGATACTGCTTCTTTGGTATGCTCTCCTCTGCGATGTTGCGTTGATGCCAAAGGAACACGTTCTCCTGTGAACAAGTAATATAAATGCAATCCAATCTGTTAAAACATAATTTCTTAAAATTTAATAGATCCTTACCAAAATCTATTTTACAAAAATCGGTATAAGTGAGAGGGCCTTCGTCAAATTGTGCTGGAAATAAACGTTTTTATTTTTTCATATTAGTAAACGCCATAAACTATTAAAATTCATTAATTAAATACATACTTTCAATAAATTGCTGGGAGTTTATATCCATTTCATATTGTGTGGTAGGATCCATGTTTATAAAATACAACAGCGTTGGTTAAAAAAGGTTAAATCTCTATATTAAATTAAACGTAAAATAAAAATAGATAGTTAATTGTAATTACCAAGATTATAAGTAATTTTGAGATTAGGTAATGTTACTAAATAGTATGGATTAAGTAATTTTGAGATTAGGTAATGTTACTAAATAGTATGGATTAACGGAAAATATACAGCGGAATTTAATAAAATAACTTGAATAATTTTGCACCGAATTTGGCATACTTTAAAAGTAACTTTTACTGCAGAAACGACTTCTGACTTTCCCGAATAAATATTCAAAGTGGAAGATTTGATAGGCAAATCGTAATATTGATCTAAATCTAGGATTTTACAACCATCCACGTATACATCGCATTCTTTTTTATAAATAGAAACAACCTTAAATATTTCGTTTTCAACTAAAAAGAAATTATTAGGATAGTCGAGAGAAAGTTGATAATTTTCTAACTTAAGTGTTTTGTAACCTCCTTCACTTAAAGGGCCTGCTAACATGGATATTGTAGAAGCTGGTGATTTTGGATCCAACTCATACCTTTCGGATAAGCGATTATAAAGTTGATGTAATGGACGGTAACCAGATTTAATTTTTAATTTTATTGAGGACAAAAAATTTTCGAATTTAAATGCACTAATATCGTCTAACGGTGTAGAAAATTCTAAGCAGGTATCTGATAAATGTAACAAACTATGAACATTAAAAGTTGCGCTAGATGGACCATACAATTCTTCAATTTGCATTACAAATTTTTTTAAAAGCATAGCAGCCAAGGAATTTTTAATTTGACAGAAAGACTTATTTAAAAGAATGGAAATTCCGCAAGATAAATACAAAAAGTGTTCATAGTACAAGGTTGGAAGTTTGTCCTTCAAAACAACAGGCCCTGTATATAAAAGGAAATGTCTCAGCTCCGTTGCTTTCCATCGCTCAAATTCATCAAGACTTCTCGGCTGCCTATTAAATTCTCTGGGTAATTTTATTTTCAATAAACCATCTGAAATTGATTTCAAATGGGTTTGCGACAAAGAATACGGAAACTTCCGTTTTTTTATCCAAGATGTAAGCATTTGTTTTGTCACCCCGAGCAAAACACAGTGCATATAGTCAATTGGCACCTGACTTACACACCCAAAACGTAAAATTTCTAGTGAAATAGGTTCTTGTTTTTTATGGTGATCCACATCTAATCTATTTTTAAAACTATTGTTTGTTCTAGCGACAGCTTGTGATATTTGGGAAAATGGAAAAACTATGTGACCTCGACCAGCTTGAGCACCTTTTATTGTACACTTAGTACACGAAAAATAACCGGAGTGGGACTTAGTACATAAAACTTTGCATCGAGCATCCGAATCACAAATTAAAGCCCGTAAGCTAACCTTTATATTTTTGCTGTGGAAATCATATCCTAAAGCTTCTATAATTTCCATTTCCTCAATAAAATCTTTTAAGAAAATGTTAAAATCTATATCCTTACTTCGGCCACTACAACTGGAAATTACAAAAATATCTGAATAACCAACAATATTGACCATCAAGGGCCAAATTTGACTGTTGGAACTTTTTGAAACAGGTAATCCATCTATACCTAAATCAATATCAATCCGATCAATCTCATTTAAACTGCTATATTTCCGAAAAAAAAAAATCAAGCGCCCTTGTCAAGCCTAAGTAGAAATAAGACACCCCTAAAGCTAAATCTGTCACATCAGCTGTCCTTGGTGTATTTTTTAAAGACCTAACATTATTTGGAAGCCAAGGGAAGTATTGGTTGAGTATTACAAGTATTTTGGTCATTGTAACACCACATATATTAGTGTCAGTTGCTATACGTTGCAAATCAGGTTTTAAATTAAAAATATCTTTGGTTGAACTAGATGAAATGATGCTGCTTGATGGTGATTGATTGCGTAAAGGAGATTCAATGAAGGGTTTTATTATTAATATGTTCGCTAGATGGATTGCCTAAATTCGAAGTAAAAGTAGGGCTCATGTCAATTTTACAGTAAGTATGATCGATGAGTGGATCGTCTAAGTTAGTCCGGGTTAAATCGGTTTTGCAGTAAGTATGATCATTCAGTGCACAATAATTAGACAATTTTATGGAATTCTTGTTAATTTTTAGATCGGCCTCTAATTCGGGACTTCTTGCTTCAAAAGGTCCTTTTGATGGTGTTGATGTAGAACTAAGGGAAATTGTCTCCTCAAAATGTTGTGGAAGCAAGCGCTGCAATTCCCTTTTTATTCTGCGATGTCTAGAAGTACGAGGCGTTTTCATTTTTACCCTACAATCAATATGAATAAATTTTATTATTTATCGAATTTTATTGTATATCGGTAGCCATGGAGTAGAAAATCTAATGAAAAGGTATATGGCTAAACTATGGATCTCAAAATTAACATTTCAGTCTGATTCAGAATATCGAAATTAAAAAATAGGTCGATTTCATCCTGTATCCGCAAAGATTAGACAAAAATTCAGTTTAAAAAAAATAGAGGTGTACCCGGCGATACACGCTGAATTTCGTTTTATTAGTTAGATACCAGTGGCCCTATTCTGGCTATTCCCTGGGAATTGAGAAAAATATTGCTATATTTCCAAACTTCAATAATTCCCAATTTTTTATTACCCAATTCCCAAAAGTGTATTTTGGCGTAATGGGGAATTATCCAATGGGAAAAAAACACTTTCAAATTCTGCAGCCGCCATTATTTAAAATTTTTATTGTCTACATATAAAATAAAAACTTTACCGATACTACGTTGTAAATAAAATATTAAAAATAGACAAAACAACCAGTTTCTTCTAATTCCCAAAAAAAAAATTGGGAAAAATAAACGTCAAAACTTACATAAAAAGGAATTATTTTTTCCCTACATTAAAAATTCCCAATCGCCAGAATACACTTTTGGAAAAAATATACCAGGGAATAGCCAGAATATATATATATATATCCCAGGGAATAGCCAGAATAGGGAGGGCCACAGGTAAACACGGTAGAAAAAATCAGTGAAATATTTTAGTCCACTTTACTATTTTAAATAATCTAGCGGAATACTGCTATTTTCACAGAAATTCTGTTTTTTTTTGATTTTTTATCGATTTTATCGTACGTAAGAGATATGAGATAGTCGACATTAGTTTTTCGGTTTTTTAAACGAAAATTTTACCTAGTCGACCTCAAACTAACTCAATCAAACTGAAATCTTGATTTTGAGAATCCATAATTTAGCCGTGTACTTCTTCATTAGATTTTCTTACTCCATAGCTTCCGGTCAAAGTTTAGTCAACCAGTCGAGAGTAGGGCTTCATCAAAAACATGGACGATTTGCTAATTTACAATAATGTGCGGGGTTTTTGTTATTCACCCTTATTATGGTTGTCGTATCTATTAACAATCGTCACGACTTTGCTTTGTGTCGCTTTTTACCCTATTATAGTTCTCACCACACCAAGAAATACTATGCAAATGTGACTAGATTTTTATGAAATTTTTGGTGAGGTGAGAACCATAACAGGGGTAAAATTTAATTTGGCATTGCCTAAAGCCATCGCCTCATGCAAAACGGAAAACCAGCATTTAAAACTGTCAAACCCAATTTTTGGCTAAGTTGCTTCACTTTGCATTAGTTCAAATCTATAATTTCCACCTTATTCTAAGAAAATTTTATTAAAATGAATTTAATTTCATTCAAAAAAGCCCAATTTTATGTTTTGCCGGCCGTCAAGCAAAAATCCGTCTGTCGAAGTATAAAATTGAGGTTTTTTGAATGAAATTAAATCAATTTTAATAAAATTTGCTACGAATAAGGTGGAACTTATAAATTCGAACAATTTTTTGATAAATTTTATATTGAAATTCAAACTATTTTGTCAATAATTGAATTTGACGGTGTGAAATGCCAGTTTGCCGTTATTGTGGACGGGGCAATGCCTAAAAGGACATCGAAACGACTCGCCACATTAATTCAACCGAGTTTTTGTGAATTTTTTTGTAATAGCAATCGTGAATTATATTTTTAGAAAAGTTTTGTCATTTTTCACTTTGACAAATTAAAATTATTGTTTACGTTTATTATTTACATTTTAATTAAAATAAAAATCGACAAAATTTGATTGTTTTTAGTTATTTAATTATAAATATCGTGTAATTGTGTTAAATTAGGTGATTTGTTTTTAATTTTTCATTCTAAAAGTGTTTATAAATTTAAAATATTTCATGTTTCAAAACAGTAAAAATGGCGAAAAAAATTTCCGTGTACCCAATTTTTAGTATAAACTTTCAATTTAAAGTAAATTTGTAATATTTGGGATTTTAATTATTATATATTTAAATTAATAATTATTTTACTTAAAATTTAGTATAAATTATATTTTTATTAGATATGGCCCACAGAATGTCTTGCCGTGAACTAAAATTTCATCGACAGAACAATGAGTACGTTTATGCTTAGGGTTCAACCTGGTTTGAACCTAGGTTATCTTTTACTATAAACGGAGTCGAGTCATCTTGTAGTTAACTCGACTCGACCTAAAAAATTTCTAGGGTCGAGTCGAGTTAACTCTAAAATCATCCACTATAAACGGAGTCGAGTCGAAAAATAAAAACAACAAAAAAGAATAATAAAAAGACACCATTTTTATTTCTTAATTCGTGTGCGCATCTCCGATTTTTGTGTTTCTGTAATTTTGTATACTGCAAACTTGTAAAATAAATTGCTTTAATCATAATTTTAATAATCATAATTTTTATTGAAAATAAAAATTATGAGTTTTTTTTTGACGTTTCTGACTCGGTTTCAACCTAGTTTCGACTCGACTACGATTTGACTCTGCAGTATAAACGCTAAAAAAGATAACTACAAGATGATCCAAAGTTAACTAAAAGATGACTCGACTCTGAGCATAAACGTACTCAATGGCGCTTTAACGACAAACGTAGTTTGATTTGATATCGACTTTAATAATACCATTTTTTGACATCGAAAAGATATTGACACGACCACAACAATCATAATTATGGTCATTATTTGTATTAGGAGAAATTATTAAGAGTTGATGCAATTTTTTTAATTAATAGTTTGTCAAACCGAAAATAGTTGGGCGACAACTCGTGAAACAAATTGTTTTAGAACTGCGAGATAATTATTACGACACACATAAATTGTAAATAGCACGACAATTAATGATAGTTTTACAGGCTACTTTAATTTACAGCAATTGTTTCCCATTTTTTGAGTACAGCTTTCGATTTGATTTTAAAACTAAAAATACCCTGGGCCCGTATTCTTGAAATTCACCCGAAAAAAGTCACCGACGAATATCTGTCAAATTACGTCATTTCAGTCGAATATAAATTGCTGCATTCTTGAAATTCGTCGTCGAAAAATTTCGATCAAAAAACAGACGAAATGTCTCGTCTAGTATAAAGTCGGGGAATATCATTTTCGTTAACGTTTATTTGTCAAATTCAAATAAACAAAATGTTTTGTAAATGTTTATTTTGAAAATAAAGAGGTATTGTGGAATGAAAATGGAGGAAAAAATTGCAAGATAAGTTTTCTAGCAAGAAGTAATTGTACCATACAAAGCTAACCTCGTAAATATATATGTATATGTTTAAAAAGATGTGACTTTTTCTGTAATTCTAGAATTCAAACGTATAATGTAGCTGCTCAACACAAGAAACTAGATTGATTGCTATTCAATACCGAAATTGCAAATTCTAAAAATATCAATAATAAAAGACTTGCATCTTATTAAATATTTTTTATTTTAAAATTTTACAAAATGTTGAGCAATAAAGTTTAATTTGTGAAATTCTCACAATGGTTTGTTGTATCTTCCTGCGTTCAAAAATGGGTTTGTTTTTAACGTAACAAGTGTTTATAATTGTAATGCTTTTACGTCTTAGTTAGATACGGCTGCAAGCATATTCTTTTTCAATACTCCATTCACGCCGCAGCAGGGACGTAAATCTGGGGTTTTATTAACAAAAGTCCTTTGCTGGGCAAAAAGTCTTAGTGATGCAAAAACACACATTCAAAATTTTTTAACTACATAAAAATTACTATAAATAGCCATCTTAAAATAATTTGATTCTATTTAATAAGCGTATTTTCTTGGTAATTCTAAAAAAAAATTAAGTTTGCCAAAATTGCATTGAAAAATGTACAAAAAAATTGGCTAATTTACTTTTTGTGTATACATACTAACTACAACGCAATTGTTGTTGTAAGAGCTTATTTTTTTTTTAATTTTCAAGAAAATATGCTTATTAATATTTTTTTTGTCACAAACATTTCAAATTAAATATTTTTGACAATATTTTTATATTTTGAAATAAATTTATTTACCTCAACGTGAAGTGGGTCAAAATTGAAGTGGTGAATATAAAACTCGATTAATTTCAAGAATACGGAAAAATCGTGTAAGTGAATTTTTCGGTGATTTTTTGAGGGAATTTTTATGATCGAAAAAAATCGTCGACGACTTTTTCGGTGAATTTCAAGAATACGGGCCCAGGACTTTATACTAGACGAGACATTTCGTCTGTTTTTTGATCGAAATTTTTCGACGACGAATTTCAAGAATGCAGCAATTTATATATTCGACTGAAATGACGTAATTTGACAGATATTCGTCGGTGACTTTTTTCGGGTGAATTTCAAGAATACGGGCCCAGGGGGCCAATTCCGGTTCGATGACTAAAGTCACCAATGAGTTTAGTTGGTATAAAAATTCAAACTGGTATAATAAAATCATAAAGCCGATTCCCGTATGATTAATGAGAAAAACCAACTCATAATATCTGTCAAAAAGACTCAGCATATTTTATTTTGTGATAAAATTAACTGCTACTGAGATTTTGGAATTATTATAAATAAAAACAAAATATTAATATTTTTTTAAGCGAGATGTTAGTAAAGCAAAGACGGGAAGCTAGCGAAGAACAAAAAAACATACTTAGTTTCCTATTTAGAGGAAAATGTTGAGATTAAAAGGTTAGCGTCACAAATGATTTGCACACACACAGACGAGTTCCACTCTATTATTAGCCTTTTTAATCGAAATATGTGTCCCGACGATTAGCCCTACGATGCCCGGAAATCCATATATATTAAAAAATTATTGCTTTATTTCAACAAATTGTAGAGTCTAATTGGAATTTCACGAAATCTTTTGCGAATTTGTTTTCAATTATTTGACAAACATTATCAACACATCGTGAAACCGAAATTTTTCAAAGTGAGATGAAGAAGTCTTGCCTTATTGGGTGTTGATAGCAGCCGACCGCTAGAAAACGAAGAGCGCATAGAATTCTTAAAGTCGAGTTCAACATGTGAATTCGAACGCGCTTTTGATATGTGGTTGAATGAAGCTGATAAGCAGCCTACAAGTTGCTTTATTAAATCTAAACAGCCTCGGTCCGTAGTTGATTCAAATGGATCACTCAAATCTCTTAACTTCCTTCTGAATCTTAAGAGAAATCTAATACTACTTTACCTTTTGGTTAGAAATTCGACGCCTAATAATTCTTAAAATAAAGAAATCCATTTTATTTTATTTATTTTTATTAGGTGTTGTGCATAGAACGGTTTGAAAATACGTATTTTCTACTTCCCCAAATGTCAACAATAGAACCCAATAATCCAAAAACTCATGCTATAAATTTTATAGCACGTCAAAACTCATTAGTCATATCAGAATCGAAAATAATATGAGCATGAGAACTGACTAGTCTAAAAAAATAATAAAGTCATTTGTCATACTCATTTGTCATAAAACCGGAATTCGGCCCCAGGGGCCCGTATTCTTGAAATTTACCGAAAAAAGTCGCGGGTGACTTTGGTATGAAACAATTTAAATTTTCGACTGAAATGACGTATTTCACTAGAAAATCAAGGGTGACTTTTTTTGATCGAATTTCAAAAATAGCGGCCCAGGGCCCGTATTCTTGAAATTCACCCGAAAAAAGTCACCGACGAATATCTGTCAAATTACGTCATTTCAGTCGAATATATAAATTGCTGCATTCTTGAAATTCGTCGTCGAAAAATTTCGATCAAAAAACAGACGAAATTTCTCGTCTAGTATAAAGTCGGGGAATATCATTTTCGTTAACGTTTATTTGTCAAATTCAAATAAACCAAATATTTTGTAAATGTTTATTTTGAAAATAAAGAGGTATTGTGGAATGAAAATGGAGGAAAAAATTGCAAGATAAGTTTTCTAGCAAGAAGTAAGTAATTGTACCATACAAAGCTAACCTCGTAAATATATGTATAGTATATGTTTAAAAAAATGTGACTTTTTCTGTAATTCTAGAATTCAAACGTATAATGTAGCTGCTCAACACAAGAAACTAGATTGATTGCTATTCAATACCGAAATTGCATATTCTAAAAATATCAATAATAAAAGACTTGCATCTTATTAAATATTTTTTATTTTAAAATTTTACAAAATGTTGAGCAATAAAGTTTAATTTGTGAAATATTGTCTCACAATGGTTTTTTGTATCTTCTTGCGTTCAAAAATGGGTTTGTTTTTAACGTAACAAGTGTTTATAATTGTAATGCTTTTACGTCTTAGTTAGATACGGCTGCAAGCATATTCTTTTTCAATACTCCATTCACGCCGCAGCAGGGACGTAAATCGGGTTTTATTAACAAAAATCCTTTGCTGGGCAAAAAGTCTTAGTGATGCAAAAACACACATTCAAAATTTTTTAACTACATAAAAATTACTATAAATAGCCATCTTAAAATAATTTGATTCTATTTAATAAGCGTATTTTCTTGGTAATTCTAAAACAAATTAAGTTTGCCAAAATTGCATTGAAAAATGTACAAAAAAATTGGCTAATTTACTTTTTGTGTATACATACTAACTACAACGCAATTGTTGTTGTAAGAGCTTATTTTTTTTTTTAATTTTCCAGGGCCCCTATTTCTGAATACGAATACGAACAAAAAATCTACGAATTCGTATCATTGGTATTTTTGAATACGAATACGTTTATTTCTTGTACGAATTCGTGTAAGCATGATTCGTGACAAAATTTCCCTTATTTCACAATACGAATTCGAGCAATTTTTGTTCGTTCATGAACGGATTTTGGTTCGATGACATAATAGTTAACGACACCAATAATAACCAAGCAAAAAATGCAAGATGTACACAAAAAATTTATATTTTGAATTTTTTTTTAATTTTTAAAAGAAATACAAATTTTTAAAAAACTAAAAGCCAAATTTTTTTAATTGAAAATATTTTTTATTCCACAAAATTTCACATATTTTATGTACGAGTATATACCAATTTGTTGACTAATTACCGGGTCCCTCAATGCCGCAATCACAATAAATTAAATAAATAAAACTAAAATTTCACGAAATATGTAGCTATGAATTTTTCTAGGTACAGATTTGTATTTCCTTTTATTAAATAAAATTTTTTATTTTGATATAAAATAATATTTATCCAATATGGCGCGGATTCGTTTTTATTTATTCACGTACCCAATTAAAACTAAATTGATGCCAAAAATTTGACATATTTACGTTTATTTTCAGATTTACACTGTCATTTTAAGGATTTTTCACGTAAAACAAAATTTCCCTTTGCCTACACTACAAAAATTAAAATAGGTCGTACGTTCGTATTCAGAAATACCAATTAGTTTTCGTATCGAATAGCATTTTCGTTTCGTATACAAATTCGTATCGTATTCAGAAATAGGTCCCCAGAAAATATGCTTATTAATATTTTTTTTTGTCACAAACATTCCAAATTAAACAAATATTTTTGACAATATTTTTATATTTTGACATAAATTTATTTATCTCAACGTGAAGTGGGTCAAAATTGAAGTGGTGAATATAAAACTCGATTAATTTCAAGAATACGGAAAAATCGTGTAAGTGAATTTTTCGGTGATTTTTTGAGGGAATTTTTATGATCGAAAAAAATCGTCGACGACTTTTTCGGTGAATTTCAAGAATACGGGCCCAGTACATTTTAAAAGTTACCTTTTGCGACTTCCAATTTTTTTTAAATTTATCTCGTGCTTGATGATTTATTAATTTTTAAATTACATACACGTCTTTCACAAAACACTATAATACAACCAAAATGCTGATTAAAAATTGTACACCAAATTTATTTCCATACAAAATATATAAGTTACATTAATTACCACAAAAAACAATAATGGCTGCTTATTGAATATTTACGTATTCACTCGTTAAAAATAACAAATAAAATGAAATCGATCTCCCTCGTAGAGAAATGAACTCGCACACATACTGCCGTGCTAAACATGTTTTACTGATCTGCAAAAATCGCATTTCGAGAAAATTGATGTTAAAGTTTTTCGAAATATTTGGGGAATAACTTGCTTAAAAGCGGATTTAATTTACTTTCAAAGCCTTCAAATTATGCATTAGATCATAAATAATATGTTTCTCAAGAAAATATCAATAATTTTTACATAATTAATTAATAATTTGCAGAATTAGTCTTTTACTTTAAATAGGCTTTATAAATAATCGATTGGTACTGAACAAAAATAACTTAAGTGCAATTAAGTCATTTATATCACAAAAGAAAAACTAAAATCCTGTGTTAATAAGAAGAATATATACCTTATCTGCCATTTAAGGTATTTATGTTTAGTTTATCGTTACATTTATTTTCAAAATAAACTATAGAATACAACCTTAAATGCTATCAAAGTCGTGTTTACTACAAAGAGAACTTGAAATCGTTTATTATATACAAGGCTGGGCAAATTACATTACACTGAGTAACTAAAATACTTTTACAAATTACAGCAAACTGAGTAATTAAAATACAAATTACAATTACTTTCGAGTGGAGTAATTAAAATACAAGTTACAATTACTTTGAATTGTAATTTGTAATTAAAATACAAATCACAATTACTTTACATTTGTAAATTGACAAATTTTATTTGACAAAATTCGTTTAGTGAAAAAACGTATCATTAGAACAACGAATATTAAGATTAGGTTTTATACTGATGGCTCTGGAACCAGATTTTAATAAGCCTTGTAAAAATTTAAATAAGAAATTTTAAAAACTAAGGTAATTAAAATACAAATTACAATTACTTAGAATTTAAGTAATTAAAATACAAGATACTGTTACTTGGAAAATTAGTAATTAAAATACAAATTACAAATTGTAATTTGTATTTTAATTACGTAATTTAAATACATGTAATTCGTTACTGCCCACCCTTGATTATATATAAAAAATACATACTTTATCTAAACTTTATGATGTAAGACTTTAAACACCCTAGTTTCTCGGATTTTATGAAATACGATTTGCAAATAGGATTTGGTAAAACTTTTGTAACAAAAGACTAGTTTAATTGCTATGTTATATTTATTTTTAACAAAATAAAAAACAACAACTATTGAAATCATAAAATTATTTATAAGATCGTTTTTTAAATAGCTTAAAAATCTAGTATGTAGTTTAAATTAATTCATAACATTTCTTTTTTATAAAAATAAATTCAAAACATGTCAGTCAACTGAAAAATTACAAAAATTCAATCAAATTGAATTAAAAATTAATATTTTTTATCACAAGAATAAAATTCAAGACTTATAATAATTGACGATCCATTAAAACAATTCAATCTATACCGATTGCCGGAGGATCCGAAATTGATAAATTCATTAAGTGGTTCATTTGTAGTACAGAATAACATTACATGAAGATAAGTTAAAAGTCCTTGTTTATAAGTTATTATTGATTCAATTCACGTATAGAAAATTTCAAATAAGTCAATTTTGCTATTGAAAATGAAAATTCTTAAATTGCCTTAAATGCAATTTCAATTATGAAAATAAGAAAAAGTAACTTAACTTACATATTTGAAAGAAAATGACCTTATTTGTGCCATAGATAAGGCGTTCATGTTTAATATCAAGTAGTTAAGTCGGTGTTACTTCAAATTTGCTACTTTTTTCGATTAGAACAAAATTTATTTTGTTTAATAATGCATTTATTAAAGTAGATTTAATTATATTTATTTATATAAAATATAAAGGATATTAATAACTTTTAATTGGCATCAATAACTCAATTTCGCCAAAAATGTAGATCAGTAAAACTTGTTTAGCACGGCAGCATACTCCTACGACTGTATAAAAATAAACAACTTCCATCTCTTCCATTACATATGGTTAAAAATAGAACAATCGTCGGAACTGTCAAATTCAGTTACATTTTGTTATACTTGGGAAATGATCAGTGTTGCCATATGTTTTAAAATATAAACTTCACTAAATGAAAAAAAAAACTTTTTTTCAGTTAAAAAAACTTCATTACTATTTTAAGTACTAAAATAGGCATACATATGCCTGCATATATATATATATATATATATTAAATTAATTTTCATAAATAAAAAAACCTTCATGGTTTTAACAAACAAAAATCTTAAAACTAAATTCAAAAAACAGTCTTCTTGTTAACTTTAATAAAATTGGTATAATTTCATACGAAACCTTCAAATTTTAAATTTTGCCGACCGTCAAACTAAAACGAGTTCGTCAAAGTATCGAATTGGATTTTTTGAATGATTGACCACAATTTAAATTGAGCACAATAATTTAATAATCTACATATTTTAATATTTAATGGTTATTGTTATTCAAACTATTTTAACATAATAAAACAGGATTTTGTATTTTTATCAGGGTTTTAATTCAAGTTTGGAAATGCTAGTTTGACGGATTGCATGGTGCTTTAGAAAAACGTAGTTTTTCAATAAGAGTTTACTTTTCGCGGTACATACATTGATTCATTTTTTTTAACATTTTATTGTCATGTTGAAAATTAATACAATTTGTATTGAATTTCCTCATGTAATCCTTTGTTAACAATATACCGGATAAAGTCTCTGGTTCTAGTCTATTACGAATTTTGGTTTTGTTTAGATTGATTTGCGAAAAAATTCTTTCGACATTGGCGGTCGCAACAGGTACCGTAAGAACAGCTATTATCAATGGTTTTATAAATGAAAATGCACTCGTCCCGTCACAACGTTTAATGTTAAAAACGGTGTTCCAAAATTCGTCGATCACAGTTTTTTCGTTCAAGTTCAACGAGGTAAAATCTAGACAGCGTATTTCACGCCATTCGTCGTCAATCTGTTGAAAATTTGTCAGTTCAATTATTTGGGGGAAAAACCTGCATAAATTTGAGATTGATATGTTTTTCTTCATGATTACATTCATCGGAGATATGGTTTCAGCCGCTAACAAAAATGTATCGTCAAAATCAAATTTTTTTAGCAGGTGGTTGCATAACTCAATATAAAATTTTAAACAAACGGATGTAAAATCTATCTTTTCTTTAGCATCTAAAATAGTGGTTGTGTTTAAGGTGGCCATGATTTCGGCGCCGAGGTAAATTTCTTCCAAATTTTTGATTATATTTGGTGTGTTTATGTCTAATTTCTTAAAGGCCACTTCCGAAATAAGTTCATCCTTAATGAAATATTCAAAAATTTTCAAATAAAGTCGTTTTACTTCAGACATCAATACGTGAACCTGTGGAGATTCCCTTTGGAATAACCGATTTAATTTATTGACGTCACCTAAAATTATAATTAAAATCAAAACTTAGAATTTAAATATGGCAAAAATTATAATATATAATACTGACCTAAGACAAATTTTAGAAATTTTAAGTATAACTCGAATAGTGGATTAACGAGGGTTTCGATTAGTAGTTCCGTCGAATGGAACTTTTCCAGATCCTCGTGTAGAAAAAAAAGTTTCAACACCTCTATTCGGCTTAGAATTTGGTTGACGGTTGATTCTAATGACAACCAACGTGTTTGTGAAGGGTGTAGCATTTTCCGAGGCTTGTAGTCCAATAAAATTTGTAAATCCGCAAAAAGTCCAATTCTTTTTGGGCTGTTTTGGATAAAATTATAAATGTCACGGCAGGTTCCCTCGACATATTTAGGTAAAACTCCACAAGCGTGATTAGCACATAGTGCAAAAGAATGGCATGAACATTTAAGCACGATTAAATTAGGGCAATCATTTTTCAATAGTTTGGCTACGGAATGATTTGCGCCTGTCATCACATTCGCACCATCCGCTGCGAAACCAATCATTAATTTTTTATAATTAATGCTTCTTTCAGTAAACGTGTCCACAATTTTTTGGTAGATACCAAATGCATCACACTTTTCAACTTTAATTAGTGCGAAAAATAAATCTTGAATTTTGTTGTTGACCGGTATTAGTGTCTGTAAAAACATATGTGTATTCAAGTTTTGATTTAACTATTGCTTTAAAAATATTGATCATTGTTTCAGGATTTACACCTCCATTAAAATGGGTGAGAGTTTTAAGTAAATTAATGGAGTTGGAAATATTTGCTTTTAAGTTTGTGTAATGATTTGATAATGAAAGTCTATTTGTTAAAGTTGTACCCAGTATCTTAGTAGATAATCTTTCTTTTATGTAGCTATTATTAATTTTTAAATTTAGAGATTTGGAATTATTTTTATTAGTGAATAGTCTTAAAAAATGAGATTTATCAGTGTTAATTTGTAGTTTTAAAGATTGTAATTTATTAGTTAATGAGAGTAAAGTAGAATCTGTTATTAATTGTAAGTTATCATGATTATCGGCAGAAATTACAATGCAAATATCATCTGCATATTGGAAAATTTTTGTATCGGGGTTATTGATGTCGTGTAAAGAAGTGGTATAGATATTAAAAAGGGTAGGACTCAAACAGCTACCCTGAGGAATGCCTTTATTAGTGTAATGAATGGAAGTTTGATTGATATTTTGAATAGATATAATTCTGTTTGTAAGAAATTGAGAAATCCAATGTGTAATGTTATTAGAGAAATTGAAGTTTTTAAAGGTGTTTAATAAAATATTTTTATCTACATTATCAAAAGCTTTGGAAATGTCAATGTTAACTAAAACAATTTTTTTTTGTTGTTGTTTGAGGGAGATGATGAAATTGAACATTTCTACAAAATAGTCAGTAATACTTTTATTTTTTCTAAAACCAAAATTGTAATAATTAAGAATATTATGGGAGATTAGATGATCATTAATTCGTTTTAAAATGAGTTTATTGAAGATTTTTGAAAAAATAGGTAACAGAGAAATAGGACGGTAGTTAATAATATTTCTATCATCTCTCCCCTTTTTCAAAATGGCGATTGTGTTTGACGTTTTCCATTTTGTAGGGTAAATTTGATTTTGCCAGATGTTGTTGAAATAATTTGTAATAGTATTGATTAGGTTAGGATTAGAGGATACTAATTGTTTGATGATTTTATATGAGACTTTATCATATCCTGGAGCAGTATTATTTGAATTTTTAATAATATCAAGAATTTCAATGTTATTAAATTCCGCAGGATTAATAGTAGGATTGAAGTTATAAGAGAGATTATGAGGGGATTCAAAGGAGAAAGGAAAATTGTAATTTAGAAAATTAGTAGCTAGTGTGGGATCTTCTAGGATTCTGTAGTTGGACTGTTTTTTATTTTTAATTTTATTGATGTTGTTCCAGAGATCAGAATTATTAGTTTTGTGATTGATGCTTATTAAAAAAATATTCCAAGATTTTTTCTTTTCCCTTCTGATTGTTAATTTAAGTTTTTGTATAGATTTTTTTAGTTCAATAGCGGTAAAAATGTTTTTGTTTAAATTATAGATTAGTTGTTTGTGTTTTTTTATGTTCCATAGTCTTTGTATAAGATCGTTCCACCAAGGTTTAGGTTTAAAAGTATTTTTACTTGTAATAATAGAAGTATTTTCAGAAATTAATTTTTCTAAGTGTTCTTCAATATTGCATTTATCATTAATAGAATTTAGATCAAAGTCTTTCAATACTTTTGACCAGTTTGTGATTTGTTTTTTTTGATAATAATTTAGTTTAAAGTCAATAAGTATTGGGAGATGGTCACTTCATAAATTAGTGGGATCTACTTTCCATGATAGTTTTTCAATTAGATTGATTGAACACAAAGTAATGTCTAATGCTGCAGAATTATTTCTGAAAAAAATCTTGCCTTGTATGAGATCCGTCATTTAATAAAAAGATATTATTAGCAGTGATTATATCTGCAATCTTATCACCCACCCTGTCGTAAGTAGGGGACAATGAACTATCCCAAAGACTATTATGAATATTTATGTCTCCAGCTATTAAACAGTTATCTAGATTCTGAGTTATAAGATGTTCAAATTCATTAATGATTTCCTGAGGTCTACTAACAGAATTATTATAAAAAGATAAGATATTAAAATTAATGTTTTTAAATTTGAGGTTAATTTTGAAAGCTTGAAAACGGATGTAATGAAAATTTAAATCAATAATTCTCCAAGAAATTTTTTTATGTATTAAAAAGCCTACACCGCCAAAACCATCTGGTCTATCATCAGTAACAAGATTATAATTGTTAAAAGTCAAATTACTATTTGGATTTGTCCAGGTTTCAGATAGAATAACGATATCAATATGATTGGATTGTATATAATGATATAATAGATCTTTATTACTATTTAAACTACGAATGTTAATTTGTAAAATTTTTAAAGGTAACATAATGGAAGAATAAAATGAAAAAAAAAACTGGAAAAAGAAAAGTTTATGTTTTAATAAATTTATTTAATTTAATTTTAAGTGAGTCTAAATTAGCTGGATTTTTATTAAAGTCATCGGAATTATTTAAAAGTGATTTGACATCATTAAAAATAGAATCTCTTTCATTTAATTGATTTTTTAATTCGTTTACTAATTTATTTAGGATTTGAATTTTTCTAGCATCAGAATTCATTAGGTTGTTATTTTTCCAGGCTTGATTTTCAGAGATATCATTAGCGAAATCTATTTGTTTAGGGACTTTTTGTTGGCTACCATAAAGGTGGCTTTTGGATTCTCTGAAACTAGTTTTATTTAATATCATATGTTCCCTAATTTGTTTCTGCCTATATCGTTCATTACATCTGAAAAAATTAGTAACATGACCCATTCCACAAAATTTACAAGAAATTTTCATGTCGCAATCGTGTTCTTGTTCGTCCTCGATAGTATTAGCACACGTTAGGCATCTATTAGTTTTAGATTTACATTTAGAGATTGTATGTCCGTAATTTAGACATTTTTACAAAATAATGGATTAGGAATAAAATACTCTACCTTTAATAAGAGATTATCATATAAAATGACATTAAATGGAATAGTTCCAGACTCAAAAGTAAGTTTAACCAATTCAAGTTCCTCAGCTGTTTTAGTGGCATTGTTCCATTTAGTCATTCTTTCTACTTTTGAGATAGGGTATTTAGATCTAATATTTTCTTGTATTTCTTCATTAGAAAGTCCGATAGGAATGTTCCTGATTATGCCTATAGAAGATGTGAAATTTTTAGGAATGTATGTCGTATAATTATCAAATTTTTTAAAGATATCTGATTTAACACAATTATTTGCGTCTTAAAAATTACTAAAGATAACCTTAGCAACATTTTTGCTAACGCTAGAGATTTCTTTGACATTTTTGAAATTATTTATTTTAAGGGCTTTAGCTAAAAGAACAATATTTAAATTCTCTTTACTGATAAATACTGTAAATGGGCCATTGTCTGATCGGTTATATAGATTAATTTTTTCTGCAGTAACTCACGGCATATTTGAGTTATTCGATGAATCAACAGATGATGTTGAAGCTATTACTGTATTTTTCGAATCTGCGACGTGAATTTTATTATTATTATTATTAATTTTCCTTTTATTTAACATATTGGGACTTTTATCAAATTCACCGTTTTCTATTATTTCATTATTAAAAACAATTCTTGATTTTTTAGTACTTATTTCATCTTCGAAATCAGAGAAATCAGTAGAAGTAAATGGTGGAGGTACAAAGTACTGCGTACTTTGTCCCTCCTTGCTTGTGTTATGTGGATTTATTATTTTGTGGATAGAAAAGACTATGATAAGACTTACCCGACTGATAAAGAACAAACAAATCAAAATAAACTATTAAGATATAATTAAATGAAATATAAATTAATTAAAATTAAAAGAAAATTGTAAAATTTATAACACTTCACTAAAAAGAGACGCTCACACAATAAAGTTTCGAGAAAGAATGACTGTGTGTTGTTATTAATTTTATTTGAGTTCGTGTGGTATTTGTACCAGTAAGCATCAAAAATTATTCAATCGGGTGAAATCGGTTCAAATTTGTTGGTGCTTATCTTCCTATGGGAATAGTTTTTCCCATGCTTTTTAGATTGGGAATACATATCCCCTAATCTACACTGGGTCTCATGAGTCCGGTATCATTCTTCGTTTTTCCCCCTTTACCTATAAAACCGGTTTTATTGCCGCCATGTTGGGGATTCATTTTTAAACCAAAATTATTTTGGTTTCTATAGTCTCACCACACTAACCCAAACAAAAATAAAATTAAAAAAATTCTCAAGGGCATTTTTGACTTGTATTTTTTACTTTCATTTTGTGTTTCGACAGACTAATGCCCGATTTAGATGAAGAAAAATGTTTGCTTTGCAAAAAATGTTTGCCTTGCATAGAGCTGCACGCAATAAAAAAATATCCATTAGTTAAAATGAGAAAGGTCTAAGTGAACCAAAATGGCGATGCTATAATTTTTTGGCGGCTTATACATAATTGGATGTTATATTTTTTGACATTTATCAGTAGTGTGACAAAAATAAAATTTATAACAATAAATAAAATTGTTAGTGACAAAAATAAAACTTAATAAATAAAATTGAGAAAACTGCTTTTGATTTGATTTTTTCTGCTATAACATTTGACTTTTGGTCATCGTATAGGTTTTCATAATATACTTTTATTGTGTTTGTGTTTATTTGTTACTATAAAATATCAAAAAATATAGTCGGGTCGAGTATATTTTATAGTATCATATTAATTTTTAATGTTTTTATAGTAACAATTGGTAAAAAAATCAAAAAAAATCGCTAACATAATTTTGCATGTTTATGTTTTGTTCTTGTCATTCAAACGAAAATTGTATTGTACTAATATCTTCTTTTTTTGCAAGGCAAACATTTTTCTTCATCTAAATCGGGTATTACTTAGAGTAATGCCCGATTTAGATGAAGAAAAATGTTTGCCTTGCAAAAAAAGAAGATATTAGTATATTAGAATTTTCGTTTGAATGACAAGAACAAAACATAAACATGAAAAATTATGTTAGCGTTTTTTTTTGTTTTTTTTACCAATTGTTACTATAAAAACATTAAAAATAAATATGATACTATAAAATATACTCGACCCGATTATATATTTTGATATTTTATAGTAACAAACAAACACAAACACAATAAAAGTATATTATGAAAACCTATACGATGACCAGAAATCAAATGTTATAGCAGAAAAAATCAAATCAAAAGCAGTTTTCCCAATTTTATTTATTAAGTTTTATTTTTGTCACTAACAATTTTATTTATTGTTATAAATTTTATTTTCGTCACACTACTGATAAATGGTAACAAATATAACATCCAATTACGTATAAGCCGCCAAACAATTAAAGCATCGCCATTTTGGTTTACATAGTCCTTTCTCATTTTAACTAATGGATAATTTTTTATTGCGTGCAGCTCTATGCAAGGCCAACATTTTTTGCAAGGCAAACATTTTTCTCATCTAAATCGGGCATAATAGTTAATACTAAAATAATAAAAAATATTTTTGTGTGAAAATAATATAAAGCTAATGTTTCAAAGTGTAATAAAAAAAAATTTTTATCTTCCATATTAATAAAAAAATTTGTTAATTATAATAAATTTAAAATGGAAGGTTACCAAGATATTAAAAATGAAGGATGGGCTCGGGCACACACGCTAATTTTGATTACAGAATTAGAAAAATATAAATGTCTATACAGCCAGTGTTACCCAAGTACATATAACAAAACTGAAAACTTGAACCGGTTATCAATTTTTGTCCGGTTTTCAGACGAAAATCTCGGAAAATGATGAAATTTGGTTTCCAAATTTCGACACATGTAGCGTTGGAGTAGAATCGTATTTTTGTTTTCTGTAGACGCCATTACGATTGCGTTTGCGTTATACGTAAATAGAATATCGCTGGTAGCAAAATTCTGTGATTGTTTATTTAAAAAACGAAATCGGCTGAAAATTTTACAGTAAAATGTTAGCGAAAAGGTGAGTGTGTTGAGTGTACCGATATTTCGGTATCAGCTGATTTAAATAATAAATTTAATAATTACTTAAAAGATAATACTTATAAAATAGGAATAAATTTATCAATAAAAGTGTTACAAGCAGGCGCCTGGCCACTACTTGGTTCGACAATGGTACCAATTACATTTGCGATACCTCAGGAATTGAAAAAATCCATTGGAATGTTTGAGAAATTTTATCATATAAATTTTAGTGGTTGAAAACTTACGTGGCTACACCATTTATGTCATGGTGAACTCAAAGTCTCATACCTCAAGAAACCTTATATCATTACGATGCAAACTTTTCAAATGGCTATCCTATTGTTGTTTGAGACATGTGATGTGATCACGTAAGGATATACAAGAAACGCTACAGTCAAATAATGAAACGTTACAAAAGCTTATTCAAAGTTTAATTGAATCAAAATTGTTGCTGTGTGGGACAGAGGTTGGTTTTTTTGTTTTACTAGGTCTTGTACCTTGAATACAATATAATATTGTAATTGTAACGCTTTTTTTCTTTACAGAAATTAGAAGATTCAACCGAAAATTATTGACTATTCAAATAAAAGGACTAAGTTTAAAATTACTGCAGCTCTCCAACGTGAAACACCTCAGAAAGTTGAACATGCGATGCACGCAGTAAATGAAGATAGAAAAATGTATTTACTCAGGTGGAGTTAAAATTTATATATTATAATAAATGTAATATTGTTATTTATACATGTAATAAAAATAAAAAGTATTCTGATTGATTGATTGATTGATTGATTGCGATGTACGATCAAGCATTAAGCAAGTCTCCTGTATTATAAATGCGAATACCACACCACTATACCCATGTTACACAACACGACATCTTCTTCATGAAGCCAAACCCCGTAAAGAAAGGCGCCACATCGATAACCACATAAGTCTAATAGTTGTGATATCCGCCCCTGGCCAGGCCGCCGTCGTACACCTTTTTACAAATAACAAGATCGAGGGATGGGAAAGGAATGTTAGCAACAAAGACTCAACCCGGTTCCAGACACCTAAGTAGTTGATAGTTAGTAATTTTGTTAGTAATATATTTTTTAGTAATTTATTTAGCACAAGACAATACAATTTTTTTTAAAGTTCATCTCTACTGTTCCAACACCTGTAAGAAGACAACAATGACAACACAAATTTCCTGGTACCGCAAACTCTTTTTTTCTGAAAAGCTGTAAACAACTATTATTATTCCCCTCCACCATTTTTTCCATCGGCGGTTGTGAGAGGGGGCGAGATTTCGTTCCATCATCATGTTACCATGCGGTCACCCAAATTTGTACTAACTGTAGGTAGTGTTGCTTGACGTTGTTGTTGAAATCGTTGTGTCTCTGCTGTCCCTGCTACTCGCCCCCAATAAAAATAAAAAGTATTCTGAAAAAAAAATTTAAAAAAAAATATATTTTTAATTAAAGCTAGATTTAAATTCAAAAGCGAAATTTTGCCGCCAAAATTTATATTATAAGCCCCGCCCACAAATTTGTCGTACCACAACCTAACTTTTTTGTCCGCATTTGCCGAGTTTTTTGGCCAACTTTCATAGGAAATCTTATAATAAGTCGGACATTATTCCTGACAAAAGTCGGTGATGAAATCCGCAAAATATCAGGAAAATGCAAAAATTGTCGGAAATAAAAATACTTGGGTAGCAGAAGAAAAAACATACATATTTTTGGTGTATAAACACAAAAATGACAAGAAATTTTTATTGCATCCCAAGTATTTTTATATCCGAAAGTTTTTGTATTTTTCTGACATTTCGCTGATTTCATCTCCGATTCTTTTCCGAATTAATGTCCGACTTATTATAAGATTTCCTATGAAAGTTGGCCAAAAAACTCGGAAAATGATGACAAAAAAAGTTAGGTTATGGTACGACAAATTTGTGGGCGGGGCTTATAATATAAATTTTGGCGCCAAAATTTCACTTTTGAATTTAAATCTAGCTTTAATTAAAAATATATTTTTTTTAAGAATACTTTTTATTTTTATTACATGTATAAATTACAATATTACATTTATTATAATATATAAATTTTAACTCCACCTGAGTAAATACATTTTTCTATCTTCATTTACTGCGTGCATCGCATGTTCAACTTTCTGAGGTGTTTCACGTTGGAGAGCTGCAGAATTTTAAACTTAGTCCTTTTGTTTGAATAGTCAATAATTTCGGTTGAATCTTCTAATTTCTGTAAAGAAAAAAAGCGTTACAATATTATATTGTATTCAAGGTACAAGACCTAGTAAAACAAAAAAACCAACCTCTGTCCCACACAGCAACAATTTTGATTCAATTAAACTTTGAATATGATTTTGTAACATTTCATTATTTAACTGTAGCATTTCTTGTATATCCTTACGTCATCACATCACATGTCTCAAATAACAATAGGACAGCCATTTGAAAAGTTTGCATCGTAATGATACAGGGTTTCTTGAGGTATGAGACTTTTAGTTCATCATGACAAAAACGGTGTAGCCACGTAAGTTTTCGTCCACAAAAATTTATATATGAGGTATCGGAAATGTAATGGGTATCGTTGTCGAACCAAGTAGTGGCCAGGCGTCTGCTTGTAACACTTTTATTGATAAATTTATTCCTATTTCATAATTATTATCTTTTACACACTATCAGTTTCAGTCGATTTCGATTTTTTTAATAAACAAACACATGAACTATTTACGTATAACGCAATCGTAATGGCGTCTACAGAAAACAAAAATACATTTGTACTTCAACGCTACATGTGTTGAAAGTTGGAAACCAAATTTCATCATTTTCCAATTTTTTCGTCTGAAAACCGGACAAAAATTGATAACGCGTTGAAGTTTTCAGTTTTGTTATACTTGGGATTCTGTTCTTTTTTACATGTATTTGGTTTTATCGTAAATAAATTTAAACTAAAAATAGGCTAAAATTAAAAAAAAATAATAATCAATAATCTGAAATATTTCTAGTATTTATTTTAAATTCAGTCATTGAGTAATTCAAAATTATGTAGGATCAAAATGTAAAATTCTGTCTGAATAAAATTTATAACTAATTCATTAAGAATTATTCTGTCAACATGTTACATCAAATTATCATAATATGTAATTATCATTTAGCGGCTCGGTGATGGTAACTCCCTATCGAGCACAATTATGCGAAACCCTCTAGCGGCTCGGTGATGGTAACTCCCTATCGAGCACAATTATGCGAAGCCCTCCCCTCGTTCGTTCTTCTTTAGAGTTTTTTATATTAATAACATATATGTTTTTAATTGATTTTTATATTAATCACAAGTACTTTAGCTGTACACCTTTTATTTTTATTTTTGTTACAAAAACAGAGAGGAGATACAATTGCACCAAGAAAAGACTAAAGTCGTAAGTAGTATTTTTTTAGCAAAAAACTTCTTCTTTTTCGAAAAACAAAAAACTTCTTTTTTTATTTTGTTGCTTGCTACGTTTTTTTAGGAATCTTAAAATGGTGCGAATATTTTGTACTTAATTATTCTTAAAGGTGCATTTTTATAATTTGACAAATTTAATTTCGATCGACGCCACAAATACTCCCCTCCCAGAGAGATCGCAGATCTATCGTACTTCACTCGAAGCGAATGGGAGTCCTGGACACACGACCTGACCTCGTAGTTTTAGTCGCAGATTTCGGCGAAAGATCGAAGCGAACTTGCTTGCAAACTTTTGACTCTACAGTAGGTAATTTAGATACGTCAGCCGAAATTGGAAGTTGTGTTTCGTGAGTCGGTACAGGTGGTCCAGTTTGTGTAGTCTGCGTGTCTTGGTTGTCCCTGTAACACGGTTTAAGTCAGTCGATGGAAATTTTGACATGTCTTCCATTCAAATCTAAAGTGTAAAATTTTGATGTACGATCGATAACCAAAAACGGTCCTGTATATGGTGGTTGCAGTGATCTGCGTACTGCGTCAGTTCGTAAGAAAACGTGGGAGCAAGTAAGCAGATCTTTACTAATAAAAATTTTGTCCGTAGCATGTCGCGAAGCCGGTACACGTCGAATTTCGTCGAAGTGTCGTTTGATGTTCGTTACAAAGTCTGACTGTAAAATTTGATCATTCGTAGTTCTGGAACTCGCGTCGTATGTCCAAAAACAAGTTCAGCCGGCGTAGATTTCAGTTCGTCACTGTACGTTGTTCGTAGTCCAAGTAAGATTGCAGGAAGAACATTAGTCCAATCTGTTCGATTGTAGCACATAATTAATGGCAGACTTAATTACACGGTGCCAACGCTCGATCATGCCATTACATTTTGGATTGTAACTAGTTGTTCTCCTTTGTTCAAAACCAAGTAAATTAGCCAGTTCGTGAAAAAGTTGTGATTCGAATTGCGTGGCTTGGTCCGTGACAATGGACTCTAGCACACCAAAGCGAGCTATCCAATGAGAGTAGACAGCGAAAGCGACGGTAGCAGCAGTTATATCAGGAACTGGAACCGCCTCGGGCCAGCGGGTGTATCTATCAATCAATGTGACGCAATACCACTGATTATCAGAAACTGGTAACGGACCAATGATGTCGAGGTGAATATTTGAAAATCGTTGAGAAGTTAATTTATATGTACTAAGTGGAGATTTAGTGTGTCGAGAGACTTTAGCCTTTTGGCAAGCTACACAGTTTTGAGCCGTTTTCTGGACGTCTTTATTAATCGATGGCCAAATGACATTCTGAGTCAAAAGTTTAATGGAAGCTTTGACGCCAGGATGAAACGCTAAAGGTTATGAAACGCTTCGAAAACTTTTTTCCGAAAATTTAGCGGAATGAATGGCCTAGGTGTAGTAGTTGATATATCGCAATGAATTAAGGTTTTTGAATTGAACGCAACCGCAAATTTCTCGAATTTGAGAGCAGAGTTACTCCTTAAGATTTCTTGAAGTTCTTCGTCATTGGTCTGAGCATCTGCGATGACCGCATAATCAATACTTTCGGGAATAGAAATTTGATTAATACATGAGAGAGTATCTGCGACGACATTATCCATGCCTTAGATGTGCTGGATATCGGTCGTAAATTAACCAATGAAATCTAAGTGTCTAAATTGACGAGGAGATGCCTTTTCCGGATTCTGATTAAAAGCGTAGATCAATGGTTTATGATCGGTGTACAGCGTGAACGTACGACCTTCGAGGAGGTGGCGAAAGTGTTTGACGCCCGAGTAAGCCGCGAGAAGTTCACGATCATAAGCACTGTATCTTTTTTGCGTATCATTGAGACATACTGAAAAAACTGGAGTGGTTGCCAAGTATCTGAAATGAACTGCTGAACTACTGCTCCTAGCGCCGTATCGGACGCGTCGACCATGATGGCCAGAGGTGCTGATGATGAAGGATGAATCAGTAAGGTAGCGTCCGTAAGTTTATTTTTGCAGTTATCGAACGCTTCTATAGCTGCTGTCGACCACTGTATTGGAACGCGACTGTTCTTTGTGTAACCTTTTAGGTAGTCGTTCAGTAATGCCTGGTCGGCAGCAGCACCAGGAATGAAGCGACGATAAAAGTTAATCATGCCTAAAAAGCGTTTAAGTTGTTTTACGGTTAGTGGTCGTTCGACATTTTTGATGACTTGAACACGTTCATGCGATGGTAAGATACCATGTCCAGTTACCATGTGTCCTAAAAATGTAATTTCATGTTTTGCAAAAGTGCATTTGTCGAGGTTAACTACAAGTCCGTGTTCTTCTAATTTAGAGAAGATAATTTTAACGTGTCCAAGATGTTCGTCGTAATTTTTAGAGGCAATCAGCACGTCGTCCAAATACACAAAAGAGAAGTCAAGTCCTCGTAGGACTGAGTGCATAAGACGTTGGAACGACTGTACTGCATTGCGAAGACCGAATGTCATTCTACAAAATTCAAAAAGTCCAAAAGGCGTCGAAATTGCTGTTTTTGGAATGTCCGTCGGTTCGATGGGAATTTGGTGGTAGGCCTGGACAAGGTCTATCGTTGAGAAAATAGAGCAGCCCTCGAGTCGTTGTGTAAAATCTTGGAGATGTGGAACTGGGTACCGATCCGGAATCATGATCCGATTAAGTGCTCGGAAATCTCCACATGGTCTCCACTCTCCATCCTTTTTTAATACCAAATGTAAGGGACTCGACCAAGGACTGCTACTAGGTCTGCAAATCCCGCGTTTCATCATGTTTTCGAATTCTGTCTTTGCGATGATGAATTTGTCTGGTGCCGTCGTGGTTTGCACGCAATCGATGGTCCGTTCGTCTCTAGCTTGTGAGTCATGTTATGTTTTGTATTGTCGATGTTGATGTTGCCGTAAATTACTGTCAGAAATTTTGAAATAACGTCGAACACTCCTGGGTCCATCACTGACCTGTCGATCATTGATACAGCAAAACATCGATGGAGGACAGCGCACCGTGTGAACACAAAGAGGTTAACGGATCTATAAGCCTTTGTCTTTGTATATCCACGAGCAAACCGGTGTTCCTCAAAAAATCTGCGCCGATAATAGGCATCGACACGTCAGCAATGATAAACTCCCAGGAGAATTCGCGGCGCAGTCCGATGTCAAGCTTTAAAATTTTGGTTCCGAAAGCGTTTACTGTAGAGCCGTTAGCCGCAAACAACCCGAACGATGGATCGACCCTTGGGTTCCGAATGAAGCGAGCCGGCAAGACTGAGACGTCTGCGCCCGTATCTATTAAAAAATGCGTTTGCAGAAAAATTTCGAAAATTAAAAGGCGGCTGGATTTGAGACTTATAGTGACGATTAGAATTTGAACGAGATCGAGAATTGTGTTGAAAAATTTCCGAAATGTCCGATAATAATGTTTTGCGAAATTCTGAAAATTGTTGATCGATCGAAAGATTAGAATTTAGAGAGCCTGAGTCATCATCTCATGCACATTGTCCGCTCGTTCCGCCAGGACCGCCAGGGAGACGTCATTTTCGAAAGGTGTGAGCACCATTTGAACCTGCTGCGGCAATCTTTTCATTCAAAATTGACGAAGAGTTGTATCGTTCAAATTGCTGCCAGCGTTCAATCGCATGTTGTTCAACAACTGCGACGGCTTCCTGTCTCCAAGTGTCAAGCCATGCATCAGATTGTTAAGCTTCGCCTTCTCTGACTCGCCGAGCACCCGGATCACTTCTGTTTTAAAAGTGGTGTAAGGATGTGTACCCTTCAGGCTGGTAATCAAATACGCGAGAGTGTCATGGAGTCGTGCATCCAGCGCCCTCACCGCATGTGCGTACACCGTTGTTTCCACTGTAATACCCGCAACTAAAAACTGTTGCTCTAAAATTTCGAACCAAACGTTTGGATTTTGATTATGAAGTGGTTGTGGAGGTTTAAAAGCCACTCGAGCAATTAACCCACCCGCAACAGAAGAATTTGAATTTAATTGCGTCATTTGTGACGTATTATTAATGCCGCCGGCTTTGGCAATTGCATCATTAATAACTTCCGCCAATTGCGCTGGGGACAACGTAACAAGAGCAGAACCTGTTGACGCATTGTCTGATGTTGATGCCCCATCATTGACGCTCGGTGGGAGAAGAGTACCTGTTATCGGGTCCATTACGAAAAATTTAGTGAAGGAGAAAAATAATTTTTAATTTAAGACCGATATAAACATATATTTGCGAGATAATTAATTTGATGCGCGAGAGTATTAAAATATGCACCGATAAAAATAATTAAGTACTTACAGTTATTTAAATTTAGCAGAAAGCCGGTGCAGAGACTCGTTAAAAAAATGGAGTCACCTCGGTCTCTGATATGTTGCAATGTTGAAGAAGTTTAATGATTGCCGACTTGTTGTCTGCTGCTGGACGTAGGTGATTGTAACCCCAATCGCTGAGAAATCGGGCGTGACTCGTGGGCGAACAACTCTCTTTCGATTCACTATTTTGTTGTGAAGACACTATTTTGTTGCATCAAAAGGTTGCGTGTTCAGATCACGTCGGGGTCACCACTTTTTAGCGGCTCGGTGATGGTAACTCCCTATCGAGCACAATTATGCGAAGCCCTCGTTCGTTCTTCTTTAGTGTTTTTTATATTAATAATATATATGTTTTTAATTGATTTTTATATTAATCACAAGTACTTTAGCTGTACACCTTTTATTTTTATTTTTGTTACAAAAACAGAGAGGAGATACAATTGCACCAAGAAAAGACTGAAGTCGTAAGTAGTATTTTTTTTAGCAAAAAACTTCTTCTTTTTCGAAAAACAAAAATCTTCTTTTTTTATTTGCTTGCTACGTTTTTTTAGGAATCTTAAAATGGTGCGAATATTTTGTACTTAATTATTCTTAAAGGTGCATTTTTATAATTTGACAAATTTATATTAAAAACACCGTCTTTAAATTTGTATTTGGATGCAAATTTACATAAATCTTCCTCAGGAAAGTATATTTCATTAAAACAGTTTTCTTTAAGGAGGGTTCTAGAAAACATAATATTATCAATAGTTTTGATATCAAGGCGGTTGGTTTTTTTATTTTTTATTAAATTTAACGTAGAAAAAGCTCTCTCTGCCGCAGCACTGCTGTGGGGCAACGACAGTAAAGTTAAAACAAATTCGGCCAATTCTGCATACATAAAATCACCTAAATTATTTTTGATTTTTTTAATATTTATCCAAATGTGCACAGTGTCTTCAGAATCGAATTTGGCCAGCAAATCTTTATTACCAATCAAACCGTGCCACTGATCATTTAAAGTTTCAATTTCAATATTTGGGTTTTTAAAGGGATAGTTAATTAATAAAGGGCGAATAGACGGCATAGAATCGGAAACGATTTCGGCAAGATTGCAATATTTAAGCATTTCTAGTTTATTGTCTTCCAAATAAAATCTTTTTTTTATTTGTAAACAAAGCTCAACATAAAAAGAAATAATATTTTTCTTTACATTCGAAACTACAAATTTATCATCCGGTAAAAATTTTTCTTCCAGTTCTTGAAATTTAAGCGAGAAAAACATGGAACTAATTGGAAGATGATTAGCTACATTGCTAACGTCAATTTTTAGATTGATTCTATCCAAAATAATAAAATTTTTTAAAATTTCTTTGTAGATACTTTTAACTCTGGAATAAACGTTGTGAATTTCGGATTTCTCGGATTGGAAAATTTTGTTGATCTCATTTAATTTCTTTAATATGAAAGACAAAAATATTAAATATAACTTAAATTCTTCATTCTTGAAAAAATCAAGAATTTCATGAGCATGAGGATCTTTCGCTTGCTTTATCTCGAAACAATACAGAACAAAATAGTGCTTTAAAGCTTCCCACTGTTCTAAAATTCTTTGGACTGCTTCAAGAGACAGCCACCGAGTTTTACATAGCCTCAAAATTTTATGATTTTGTAAATTAAAATCATTTTGAAACTGGGAAAAATCGAGTAATCTTTTTAGGCTGTGCGAGAAGTGGTTATAAACCCCTTTGATATTTTTTTCGATACTATCCGGAAAGTGTTTTAAAGCGTTATTGACGCACAGTGCAATTGAGTGGCACGTACAACCCCAAAAAAAATATATCATTATTTATCGACAAAAATTTTGCTTTTACTCCTTGAACATTCCCAGCCATTACTGAAGCATTGTCAGTAGCTAGCCCTATGATATTTGATAAATTAATATTATATTTTAAAAAATGATTTTTTATAGCTAGAAAAATCTCTGATGCCGTGGAATCTTGAAGTTTGAGCATGCCAAAAAACATATCAACAACTTTTTCTTTAACTTGGTAAAAATAATGTACTATTATAACTAAGCATTTAGCAGACGTGAGGTCAGTAGTTTCGTCAATAATAATAGAAAAAAATTGAACACGTAGAATTTTACTAATTTTTTTGACAGCAAATGGGTCAATTATAATATTGATGAACTCCGTTGCTTTTGTGCAAATTGGTGAAATTTTTAAAATTAATTTTGGCAAAGAATCCATTATTTTAAACCCCCCTTTTACCCTTTTGATTTTGAAAAGAAACATTTAAATGATGCATTTCTTTGGCCAGTTTAATCTTTTCTTTATGGTTTTGGAAAGGTCCTCATGTCTGTTGATATGTGAAATATTATTCACCATAGTTTTATTGCACAGCTTACAAAATCACCATTAAGAGTTTTTAACCATGGGTATTTAATTTCCCATTCCGGCTTATATTTTTGCTCGTACCTTTTTTTTTGACTTCAAGCTCAAACCTGAACTGTTTGAGTCTGCATCTAAGTCCGATAAATGTGGTTCGGCAATCACATCATTTTGTAAAGCTTTTGCTGCGACCGCTCCATCAGAGTTTGATGCTACAGGGTTTCTAAAATGAAATGTAATAATTTAGGATTAATTTTATTATCGCAACAACAGGAAATTTGTATGCCCACCTATTTCTTTCAACTGGTGTAACGTTGTTAAAAACATTTAAAAAAAAAAAATAACCGGAAAAAAGGTTGTACTGCTCTGTGCAGTATAGTCTGTTTCTTTATGATTTGCTGCGTTCCATTTGATGTGGCAAAGTACAAATAAGTACTTGGGAGTAGATGGTAAATGGAACGCAGAAAATTACTTGCGAAAATAAAATTTAATTAAAAAAACGTACGTGCAACATGGAAAGTTGGAATATGAATTATTAATTTGAAAACTGATCAGCCATTTCTTACCGAATAGTTGTAATAAATATTCTGGTAACGAAGTCGCCATAAATTCAAAAAGCAAACTACTCATAAAATTTAGCAAGAGTAGCTGCGTACAGTCAGAAGTACTTGTGTGTACTTTGCCACGTTAAATGGAACGCAGCAATTATTACAACTAATTTCGCGCGCTAAAAGTAGGCGAACAGGTTGTACAAAAAAAAAAAAATATTTACATATATTGTTGAAATTGGGAAGGGGAATTAAAAAATGGGCAAAACCGGGAAAAACAAGATAATAAAAAGGCACGGAAAAGATGTGCACGGGGAGAATGGTTCGAGATCAAACATGAACAAGATCAAGAAAAAAAAATATAATTAAATAAAAATAAATCGTGAGTGAAGAAATAAATGTGGATATCGCCACATAATCCTATAATTTGAGACGATTAGTAAAAAAAAAATATTTGAAATAATCAAATAAATACAGAAAATAGTATGTCTGAGTATAAAAAAAAAAAAAATGGAACAATCCATAGTAATAAACGTGATTAGTGATTGATTATGTACAAAATTAAAGTTAAGTTAAGTGATTATTAGATCATAAGTTAAAAAAAAAATAAACAAATACCTAAATAAAAAAATATTGAAAAAAAAACTGAATTATGATTGCAATTGTTGCATATCTATAGATTATAAAACATAAAATAAAATAAAATGATAAGAAAAAATAAATTTTTTTGAATAATGAAATTTTGTTCTATACAATTGCAACTGAAATTGTAAATTGTTTTATGATTGTATAATAATTATAGTGAAAACTTTAAAAATAAAAGTAAAAATTGTTTTATTAAATTCCCTATTCCAATCACGGTGCAATTAAAGTGAGCCGCGAAAAAAAAAAACACCAAGAACTATTTGTGGAACTGTTATAAAGTGAATTAAATACGAAGTGGTCTCAAAATTTAATATAAATTCCCATATAATAAAAAAATAAAAAAAAAGAAGAAGATCTAAAAATAATCCATCAAGAGGAATTCCCATTGTTAAATATTTTTTTTTTATGGGCTAACATCACATACCATAAAATAAAAATTAAAACAACTTGTTCGAGAAAAATAAACATTTAATCAGGAAATCCAGTCATACATGTAACTGTCGAGGTCGAGGAAATCCAGCAATGAAGGACACCATCATCAACAAAAACAATTTTTGGTGACGTATTACTTATGCAAATTATATTTATATATATATATATATATATATATATATATATATATATATATATATATATATATATATATATTATTTTTATTATATACATAAATTTGTTAGATTAAATATTAATAGCGTTTTAGCCTAGCATTCTTACATAGTATTTGTGAATGGATTCGATTTCATTTTTTTTTTTTTCTTACTATTTTATTTTATTACGTAGGTATTAGATCAATATTTAGTTCATGTTTTCTTGCGTTCTTCTGCGTGCACATGTTTTCGAAGCGACATATCTAATCTTGAATAGCGTTTAATGCAGGTAAAGCTATGATGATTTAAAGCAAATAAAATATGGTGGGATGGCTGTACTATGGCAAGCGGATATATTTGCACACTTAACTGTATTAATGTAAAAGATGGCGTTCATCATCATGTGTTTTTTTAGAACCTCCCTAGCCACTGATTGCTACCCGCAACAAGGAGTGTGCCATATGATGTTGGACAGATGTAAGGCCATTGATTACACTGGTTTAAAAAACCTCTTCATTTATCCGGTGAAAGTGCTTTACTCTGTAGTGTAAACTGAAAATTTTCAAAGGGAACGGATTGAAAATTTAACTTTATCAATTCCTTTCTTCATTTAACCATCCGATGAACTCTGCTACATCTTTCATATGCGACGAACAAAAAAAAATACAATAATATTTCAAATTTTCTAAATGAAATTATGTTTAGTCAAGTAAACAAATTTTCCGGTCAAAACGGTGCAAAAATTTGAAATGTTCCGAAATAAACGGATTGATTTTAAAACTTAAACTTATTGTTGGAGGAATGCACAAAATTGAAAGTTTCCTGAAATAAAAAATGAAAAAAATTATGAATAACCTCAAAAAACAAAGAAGCGCTTCGAGTTTTAACTTACCAATTGACGTTAATAACTATAATTGTTGAAGTGTTTCCCTTTCCGAAAAAGCCGTATTTGTTCTATATTACACCGGTTTGATTTTAAAATATTTCACGCACAAATTTAAAAAAAAAAATGCAAACCAGAAAACACACTAATGTCGTCCGATAAAGAAAACCAAAATGCTAACGTTATTCTCCCAGAAAACATGGCTACATCTTGCTCTTTCAGTCTTACTATTTACACATTGTCATTTACATTTACATGTGTTGACCAAAAGCAAAATGGACGTTCTCCTTTTTTTCCAATTTTTATTAAACTAAAAAAACTTATATTTTTTTTAAATTTAATAAGATTTAGATGGCTTATGGCTTAAATTAGCCTCATTTATGTTCCCTTTGAAATTTTTACAGTTTTGTAGATAAGATAATATGTACCGAGATTTTGAAGGAATTGCTTTCAAATTTTGGAAAAGGGACGTTTTGGAAAGATACCTTTTGATAACAATACATTGGAAAAAATCGATTTTGCTTCCAAATTCCAATAATTTTACTTAATTCTCATATTAATCTTAAACAAAATTTCATATTAAGTTCAAATAAGTTTATTAACGTAACATAAATTAATTCATTATAATTTTTTAAAATAGGAACATTTCAGTCTTCTGGCAAAGTTCTTCCTCATGCTCATACGTTTCTTCCTCGCCATCAATAATCGATTTATAAAAACTAAAACTGATGTCTTCACGCCAGTTTTCTCCGCAATGCTTGGTTAAGAGTTTGTTGACATCTGCAAGTTCCTCTGGTTTTATTGTGGGTTTCTCGTTCAGGATATCTGGTAGAACCATAGACTCAATTCTAATGTTTTTCTTTAAGACGGATTTTGCCACACCCATATCGGATTTATGTGTGTATTCCCCGCGCATTGTTATTGATGTGTTGGCCGATGTTCTCTTAATATCTCTTTGATATGTTAAATTTGAAGTGCCATTGTCCAAGAGCTTTAAAAATTTTCGCGCTTGCCTCTTTCCAATTTCTTATTGGGCAATCATTCAATGCATGTTTGATCAGAGTTCCATGGTCTTTGTACATCTCAAAATAGTCGCTCACGTGCAAAATTGTTATTTTTTTATCTGACTCTTTTCTCTAGTTGAGCGAACACACGATCTGGTGGAATATAAGAGTGATCAGGCACGGGATAACTCAGTTCAATTTCTCGTATATGCTGAGGAGCTTGTTTGTGAAGCCAATAGGAAATCATTCCCATCATAGCTTGATTTTTATTTTGACCGCCGCATCCGTCGCATATAAATCGAATTTTGTTTGCATTGCTCTTAAATACTGTATTAACCAATCTATGATGCACTGCTGAAGCTATCTCGTTACATCCTTTCGGACGAAGATTTTCAGTCCACAGGTAAAGGAATACATTATCTTGCCTTAGTGGGGACCGAGAAGATCCTTGAACAATAGCGAAGTTAAAAAGGTACAGCTGCCGACTATAATAAGCGGCTTGGTCCGGAACCTTGGGTAGCAGCATGTTCTTCTGGCAATCGAACGAAAATGTAACAATATTTGAAGATTCCTCGCGGGCTAATTCAAAGAACGCTTGACTGAACCAAAAGGTTGTTTTTTTTAGATTGAATTTTCTCCAATTTTATCTGCTCCTTCAGCATTATGCAAGTAGAACACTGGTCGCTTGGTGGCATTTTAAATCCAATATTAAAATTGTTATTGAAGACATTTCTAAAATAGCTGAGCTTGACGTGTAATTCCGTAGATGTGGATTTTATGTAGTCTCTGTACATTCGAGTGACAGACAACTCGCCAGGTAAATACTGCCGCGCAGATGACTTCGACCGGCAATAGTGAATGTCTACGGCTTTATACTTGCTTATGTATGTAATAACGCTTTCCTTCTTCAAGAGAAATTTGGCAGTAATTCTATCGCCCCCTCGGTTCTCTTTTGGAGCATTTCCGGAATGAAAATGCCGTGCGCAGACCCCTTTAACTCGTTTATTCGATACTCGTAAAACATTTAAAAATGTTGCTTTGCAGACCTTAATTAGCTTGCCGTTACTTTTTCGTACGTAATGCTGCGCCCGAAACGTTTTTGGTGGACCTCCTTTTCGCCGGTCGGTTCGTTTTGGGACGTGAATTATTGTGTTCGCCAGAATAAATGCGTCCTGTGATGCTTTACTATTTGAATCGTAAAAGCTTTTCCAAAATTTGTACAAATCGGTCCCGCGTAGATCTTTACAGTTAAATGCTTATTGCTTTTGTGTTGACAATTTGGATTTTTTGGGAGACCTTTAGGCTTCAGTCTGGAGTAAATTAATAAACAGTCAATCCGATGAGACTTATTCGAATTTTTCAAAAAGTTTCTTACCTGGCCTGTTTTTCTTTCTCTCTTTTCCAATTTTTTTTATTAATTGACCGCTTTCTCGCTTTCGCCCCTTCCGGTACTACTTTAAGAAAATTGTTTTCCATATTATTATAACATACACACTAAAAATTAATTTTAAAAATATTCACTAACTTTACGCACAACAGTAACACACTTCTAGCCTATTGACGATTGGAGCATCACAGATTCCACCTAGTGGAAAAATTTTAAACTGAGGTAGCTGCTAATTTGACGTTCGAAATTGTTGTAAAGAATTCCAATTTTGAACTGTAAACACAATTTTTACTTACCAGATTGCTAATAATTGTAAATAATTCATATTTTGGATTATAATAACAATTTTTAACTGCCGGATTGCAAAATTTCCTTTCGTCGCATTTATGAGAAATGTCATTTTAGCAGTTGCCTCATTTGAACTTTTTTCCTCGAGAGGCGCTTTCTCTACTTTTACAATCGTCAATACCGCCGCAAAAACTAAAATGAATTTAAAAAAAACTTTATGAAAAAATCTCAATTGGGGAAACCCCAAAATATCACACGCACTGGATTGTTTACCGCTATTTATTCTACAATACCCAAGTATAACAAAACTGAAAACTTCAACCGGTTATCAATTTTTGTCCGGCGAAAAAATTGGAAAATGATGAAATTCGGTTTCCAACTTTCAGCACATGTAGCGTTGAAGTGCAAACTTTTTTTTCTGTAGACGCCATTACGATCGAGAGATTCGTAAATAAAAAGTGCGTACATACATATTATATAAATATGTATATATTTTATTAAGATTAGTATATATATAAATATATATTTTATTAAAATAAGTTAAAGTTAGTGGTAAAGTCATCCGTAAGGTAAATATTGACATTTTGCATAAATAATTATTTTTTATTTACTAAACATTGTTTTTGTAAAAGTGAAATATGTGACAGGAAAAAATTTTCCATATGAAGTTTATATGGAAATAGTATCTATTTAATTTACATTTTTATTTGTTAAAATTGTAACGATTGCCAAATTTAATTGACCTATTGTGTAGTTTAAAGGGTATTTGTTGAATACTTGATTCATTTGGAACAGTTTTATAATTTTAAATGGCCAAAATTTTTCCTTAAAA
Source organism: Tipula vernalis (assembly GCA_958295665.1). Lineage (NCBI taxonomy): Eukaryota > Metazoa > Arthropoda > Insecta > Diptera > Tipulidae > Tipula > Tipula vernalis. The sequence continues at coordinate 199,351,096 of OY282559.1, read as the reverse complement.
GTTAAAAGAGGTAACTGTGGTTTAGTATCTATAGCTCCAAAAACGTTTAGTGGCCCACGTATTTATTTGTTTACGTACAGAGTATTTAGCATTAAATTTCTGCAATTTTTAAGCATAAATTTCTGGATTAATTAAATTTTCCAATCATTCCAATTTTTACAAAAAATATTTATTATGCATTATGCAAAGATCGATAACCCTAATTATTTTTAATTTCAGATTGTACATTGGAGAAGTTCCTGGTGGCCACAGAGAAAGAGGAGTCACAAACATCGCTTTTCTCAGCAGGGTTTTAAATTTATATATTGTATTAACATGTAAAAAAAGGTATTCTCAATAAAATTGTAAAATTAAAAAAAACTATTTTTATTTTTTATTTAAATATTTATGTATGTATAATTGTATGTAACCAAATTTAAAAATAAAATTTTGCCGCCAAAATTTTGTCGAACCATAACCTAACTTTTTTTGTCCGCATTTTCCGATATTTTTGGCCAACTTTCATAGTAAATCTTACAATATATCGGACATTAATTCGGAAAAGAATCGGAGATGAAATCAGCGAAATGTCAGAAAAATACAAAAATTTTCGGATATAAAAATACTTGGGTACTTCGAAAATGTACTACAAACCGCATCGATTAAAAATAGAAATTAATACTTTTTTCAATTTTTTACTTTTTATGAAAAAGAAACATTCTGATATTCAGCTGTGGTGCAAATATCAACATAAAATGGAAAAAATCACTTTATGCTACTTTTTTTCAAAATGGAAAAAAGACATTTTGAAATGCATCTCTGGCGGAAAACGGACATTTTTGATACCAATACTAGTTTTCAAATAGACGTAAATCAAGGATAAAGGCACTTTTGTTAAATGTTTTGACTCATAATCTATGCAGTAGTGAAAAAGAAACAAGATGGCGCTGTCAACTCAATTTTTTTTTTTTAATGACTTATACCACGTTTCCATCGTCAATAGTATAATAGCAAAATAGTATAATACTATTATACTATTTTTCCCTATCGTGTTTCCATCATTTGGTGTGAAGTTAAAATCGTTTTATATTTTTGTATGGGAACTTGGACGCAATTCATTATTTTGATAGCGAAAAATTATTAAAACCCATATTTTATGCATCTTTAAAATTACCTGATAAATATTACTTCAAGTAATATAAAAAATATAAAAAACACACTACAACCGCAGCCAAAAAAAAATTAGTTTGAAAAAGAAAAAAAGAATTCAAACAAGCCTAGACACTGCCATGATTGCACTGTTAAAATTACAATTTGCTAACTATTATATTTTTGATAGCTAGTATAATGAAATATTATAATAAACTATTATACTACCAACTTCGGGTTTCCATCGTCATAGTATAATAGTATAATACTATTATGCTATTATACTATGACGATGGAAACCCAGTATAAGTTGACCTTTTGCTTCTGCCCTACCGGCCACGCGTAACGCAAACGTTCATTTTACGAATAGTCTCTTCTACTAAAATGTTCGTAAACGTTACGCTAAAAATGAGTAGATATGTTACATAAATGATACTCTTGTCACATGAGAAGTGAAACAAATTGGCGAAGACTTATTTATGTATTGCCCTGCCGGCGCAAAAATGTATACATAAAAAATGAACCACTTACGAACGGTTTACGTACGGTTTCTTATATGCGGCACTACTACTACTTCACAATTTCATATTTCATATATGAATTTACAAAACCATGTAGTTTTCTTCATTTCATCTTTAAACAGAATGTGATTTTTGATAAAGTGCATGGTGCGCCATTTTAATATTTAGTAAATTTTTAATTTGATATTAATTTTTGTTGTTTATAAATATAATTTAGTGAATGATAGTGACGACGACATTTATAATAAATACAATACATTATTAGTTATTTCTATTTTCGTATTATGTTATTTTATTTTAATATCTAAATGAATTTGTTGAACTTGAAGTATAACTAAAAATGAGTATAAGTAAAAATAAATGTGTTAAAATTTAGTATAGGTATAATTAATAATTAATTGATATAATCAAATAAATAAAATGATATATTTGCTAAAAATAAAACAAAATACGTTGTTTTCATTATTAATTCAAAATTAATTGCGGAATAATACTCAAACCGTACGCAATGTTCATTTTAGAAGGCTCATAAACGTTACGCTAATATGAGTTCATAAATGTTACGTAAAAGGTGTACACATTACGAATACTTTTTTATAAACCACCCTGCCGGCGCAAAAATGTATACATAAAAAATGAACCACTTACGAACGGTTTACGAACGGTTTCTTATATGCGGCACTACTACTACTTCACAATTTCATATTTCATATTTGAATTTACAAAACCATGTAGTTTTCTTCATTTCATCTTTAAACAGAATGTGATTTTTGATAAAGTAAAGCATGGTGCGCCATTTTAATATTTAGTAAATTTTTAATTTGATATTAATTTTTGTTGTTTATAAATATAATTTAGTGAATGATAGTGACGACGACATTTATAATAAATACAATACATTATTAGTTATTTCTATTTTCGTATTATGTTATTTTATTTTAATATCTAAATGAATTTGTTGAACTTGAAGTATAACTAAAATTGAGTATAAGTAAAAATAAATGTGTTAAAATTTAGTATAGGTATAATTAATAATTAATTGATATAATCAAATAAATAAAATGATATATTTGCTAAAAATAAAACAAAATACGTTGTTTTCATTATTAATTCAAAATTAATTGCGGAATAATACTCAAACCGTACGCAATGTTCATTTTAGAAGGCTCATAAACGTTACGCTAATATGAGTTCATAAATGTTACGTAAAAGGTGTACACATTACGAATACTTTTTTATAAACCAATACATAAATAAGTCTTCGCCAATTTGTTTCACTTCTCATGTGACAAGAGTATCATTTATGTAACATATCTACTCATTTTTAGCGTAACGTTTACGAACACTTTAGTAGAAGAGACTATTCGTAAAATGAACGTTTGCGTTACGCGTGGCCGGTAGGGCAATACATAAATAAGTCTTCGCCAATTTGTTTCACTTCTCATGTGACAAGAGTATCATTTATGTAACATATCTACTCATTTTTAGCGTAACGTTTACGAACACTTTAGTAGAAGAGACTATTCGTAAAATGAACGTTTGCGTTATGCGTGGCCGGTAGGGTGGTTTATAAAAAAGTATTCGTAATGTGTACACCTTTTACGTAACATTTATGAACTCATATTAGCGTAACGTTTATGAGCCTTCTAAAATGAACATTGCGTACTGTTTGAGTATTATTCCGCAATTAATTTTGAATTAATAATGAAAACAACGTATTTTGTTTTATTTTTAGCAAATATATCATTTTATTTATTTGATTATATCAATTAATTATTAATTATACCTATACTAAATTTTAACATATTTATTTTTACTTATACTCAATTTTAGTTATACTTCAAGTTCAAAAATTCATTTAGATATTAAAATAAAATAACATAATACGAAAATAGAAATAACTAATAATGTATTGTATTTATAATAAATGTCGTCATCACTATCATTCACTAAATTGTATTTACAAACAACAAAAATTAATATCAAATTAAAAATTTACTAAATATTAAAATGGCGCACCACGCTTTACTTTATCAAAAAATCAAATTCTGTTTAAAGATGGAATGAAGAAAACTACACGGTTTTGTAAATTCATATATGAAATCTGAAATTGTGAAGTAGTAGTAGTGCCCCATATAAGAAACCGTTCGTGAACTGTTCGTAAGTGGTTCATTTTGTATGTATACTTTTTGCGCCGGCAGGGTGATAGACACACATATTGACGAAAAATGAAAAAATGAATAAAGAACATTCACCAAACACCCAAGTATAACAAAATGGAACTGAATTTGACAGTTCCAACAAATGTTCTATTTTTCTCCATAAGCAATGGAAGTGATGGAAATGGTTTATTTTTATTTAGTCGTAGTAGTATGTGTGCGACTCCATTTCTATGTCCCTCGTATATACGAGGGCGATCAACGCTATTTTCTTTGTTATTTTTGGCAAGTGAAGTTAATTATTTTTGCTTTTGAGCTTTTTTGTGGTAATGTAATTTACATTTTTTGTAAGTAAATAAATAATACCTATATGGTGTAAAATTTGTAATACTCATTACTCTTAATCATAATTGAATAATTAAATAAATCATCAAGCACAGTCCATCAGCCCAACAGTTCACATTGAAAGGCCGTCAAGAGGATTTATTATTTATTTTTAATTTTATTAAATGGTCAACAGATTTGTAGCAACTACCAAATACACAACTGATCATGTTAATTATATTCTTAATTTTAGAATGTGCAACATCAAAATGCAACCAAATAGCAAAAGATGGCTTCCACAATGTAAATGATTAGATAGCAACAACCAAAAAACAAGAAAATGTTCCTCCCAAGTACAAATTTAAATATACATATGCATTTTTATCAAATTCATACAAAAAACGATTCTTTTATTTAACACGGAAAATATTGAAATAAGTATATTTTTCAATCTAACCTCAAATTACTGATTCCCGCCAAATTCTATTTTGAATACTTACATACATACATACAATCAAACATATTTAGTTCCATTAGTTTAGGGTTTTTGTTCCACTGTTCAAAGGAAATCTTATAATAAAATGGAACTCAAATGTCGTTCTCAGTTCCAAAAAAAGTTCCAGAAAAACAAGAATATATTTGAAGTAGTAACACTTGGGCAGTACATTACATGGTTGTGTGTGTATGTAACATGTCAACGATTAAATGCACAAAAAAACCCAATAAGCAATCAAAATTCGATTTTAAAAAGTTTTCCGTAGCGCGCAAACAAACTAAACGAAATTATTTCAAAATGTAGTAGAAATTGAATAGTACCCCAAGTATAACAAAATACTGAAAACTTGAACCGGTTATCAATTTTTGTCCGGTTTTCAGACGAAAATCTCGGAAAATGATGAAATTTGGTTTCCAAATTTCGACAAATGTAGCGTTGGAGTAGAATCGTATTTTTGTTTTCTGTAGACGCCATTACGATTGCGTTTGCGTTATACGTAAATAGAATATCGCTTGTGGCAAAATACTGTGATTGTTTATTAAAAAAAACGAAATCGGCTGAAAATTTTACAGTAAAATGTTAGCGAAAAGATGAGTGTGTTGAGTGCACCGATATTTCGGTATCGGCTGATTTAAATAATAAATTTAATAATTACTTAAAAAATAATACTTATAAAATAGAAATAAATTTATCAATAAAAGTGTTACAAGCAGGCGCCTGGCCACTACTTGGTTCGACAATGGTACCAATTACATTTGCGATACCTCAGGAATTGGAAAAATCCATTGGAATGTTTGAGAAATTTTATCATATAAATTTTAGTGGTCGAAAACTTACGTGGCTACACCATTTTTGTCATGGTGAACTCAAAGTCTCATACCTCAAGAAACCTTATATCATTACGATGCAAACTTTTCAAATGGCTATCCTATTGTTGTTAAGAAACGCTACTTTCAAGGAACTACTTTACCTACTAAACGCCAGCCAAGCAACGGTGGCGCCAAATTGTATACAGCGGCAAAAATTGGCAACTTCGGCAAAAGGGTTGATTCTTTACTAATTAGGGTTGAGTCTTTGCTAAGCGTAGAAATAGTGTGTACTAAAAATTGGCTCATTTGGTGTATTTCTTTGGTTGACCAAATATTGTGTCTTTGCTAATGAGTGCCATTTGTTATATAATTGCTGCGTTCCATTTGACCTGGCAAAGTACTTGGGAGTAGATGGTAAATGGAACGCAGAAAATTAGTTGCGAAAATAAAATTTAATTAAAAAATAATTACGTGCAACATGGAAAGTTGGAAAATTAATTATTAATTTGAAAACTGATCAGCCATTTCTTACCGATTAGTTTTACTAAATATTCTGGTAACGAAGTCGCCATAAATTCAAAAAGCAAACTACTCATAAAATTTAGCAAGAGTAGCTGCGAGCAGTCAGAAGTACTTGTGTGTAGTTTGCCACGTTAAATGGAACGCAGCAATTATGTGAATAATTTTTGAAATTTTGACGTAAGATTTTTTGCTATTCAAAATGGCGTTTTTTGTTTAATTTTTTTTAGTGTTTTATTGATTTGTAATTAATTAAATTGGAACGGACGAAGATTAATTAAATTGGTCAACCGTTGCTTTAAAAGTCTCGAGAAAGTGACAAGAAACATTTACCATGACCATGTATTAGGCGGAGGCATTCCGGCTAGGGTATAGTTATTTGACGCCAAATGAATTTCAGCGCCAATTTTTTAAAAGCAGATTTTTTTTAAACTAAATACGCCTTTTTTTTAATTAGAATTTTTATGAATTAAAAATATAAAATAAAAAAACGCTTTTTTGTAAAATTGTTTGTTTTCTAAACTACAAAATTAGTACCAAATATGAAAAATTAGTACCAAAATTAGTACCAAATATGAATAAAATCGAGTCATCCATCTTATAAACATTTTTTGTACTTTTTTGTATGAAAATTAGTACCAAAATATTAGCGCTTAAACTGGATATATTAAAAAATGAAATGCGCATTTTCCAAAATATGCGCTTAAACGAAATCTGCATTTTCCAGATATTTTTATTTTATTTTCCAGGAAAAATAATGAAATGTATCACTGGATTAAAAAAATGAAATGCGCATTTTCCAAAATAAGCGCTTAAACTGGATATATTTAAAAATTAAATGCGCATTTTCCAAAATATGCGCTTAAACGAAATCTGCATTTTCCAGATATTTGTATTTTATTTTCCAGGAAAAATAATGAAATGTATCACTGGATTAAAAAAATGAAATGCGCATTTTCCAAAATATGCGCTTAAACGAAATCTGCATTTTCCAGATATTTTTATTTTATTTTCCAGGAAAAATAATGAAATGTATCACTGGATTAAAAAAAAGAAGCGCGAGTTACGTTATCGCAACTACATCCTGTATTTAATTTCATTTAAACTAAATTATATTAAATTACTATTTTGTTCCCATCATTTATTATAACGTAAGCTAAATTCTTTAATGATAATTTTATTTGATACATTAATATACAATTCTTAGAATTATAATTATAATTAATTATTTGTTAACGTAGCACTTCTAAATACCATGTAAATCATTTTTCGATATATGATAAGTTAGTTTTTACACGAACCTTCTAATAAAGAACATTAAAAATATATTAAATAGTTTTCTTTACCAAGTGATAATACTTAACTGGCGCAGTTGATAGGATTGATATTTTTAAATATCAATATATAAAAATAAAAGTATTTATCGTAAATTTTAAAATAATATACAAAAATAACAATAATAATATATACATAATATAAAGTAAACCAAAAAGTATATAACAAAATAAAATAATATAATAAAGTAGAAGTATATAAACGTAGATAACGAAAAAGTAAATAAGTGAAAGAGAATAAAATAATTTAAAACAAAAGTGTGTGGAAACTTTTAAACGAAAAGTTCGTTTACTGTGATATAAATTGTGAAAATTTTCTATCCTAATCTATATATATATGGAAAAATATCAAGAAAATTTATTCAAGTGCATCGCATAAAAGTGAAAAAAGTAAAAATCATAAACGGAAAATAACTATAGTTGTGGTATTCAATTCACAAAAATTTCAACATCAACGGCATATTGGTGTTTAAATATTATTGACGTCACAACGGGGCGATGAACAACTGGTATTGGGCAATAATCGGCAGTTTGGTCTGGTAAGTCTTATATTTTGTTATATTCGCTATCCTTTATATAGTTATTTCCTTTTATGTTCCCACCTTTTAAAAAACTTGGTAAATTGAAGAATTCGTGTATCACTCAACCAAAACATACCGCGGATTACGGTATAAGTTTAGAACATATTAAAATTAAAAGTAATAATTTAGTATCATTTAAATTAAATTCACTCAAAATGAATCCAGACGCGAATAACGCGATTTTTAATCACTTGCGTATACCCGACGCAATTAAGGATTTACCTCGATTCGAGGGAAATACTAGAAGTCTGTATGACTTTATCGACAATGTCGAAGAAATTCTTAGTTTAATGAAGGATATTGAAGGTACAAGTTACGCTAAAATTATATTAAGGGTAATACGGAATAAGATAGTTGGACCAGCCAACGACGTCTTAAACATGTACGGGACTCCACTGACATGGACTGATATAAAAAATAATTTAACGACTCACTATTCCGATAAAAGAAATGAAACTAGTTTAATTAAAGATTTACATTCTATGACCCAAATAAATGAAACAGTTGAAAGTTTTTATTCTAAAATAATAGATATATATTCTACAATAATAAACCATATTAAAATCCATGAAACAGATAATAACGTTGTTAAATCTAAACAAACACTCTATGAGCAAATGTGTCTAAACACATTCCTATCTGGCCTTAAGGAACCTTTAGGGTCAATCATAAGGGCAATGCGACCCAGTTCACTAGCAGAAGCATTTAGCTATTGTTTGCGAGAACAAAATATCAACTATATGAAAAATAATAAAATTCACATAGTTAATAACCAACCATTCAAACTTCACGGAAATGTTGGTTCAATCTCAAAGCCACAAAATAACCCACATCTGAGACAGAATATTTCATATAACCAAATACCAACTAGGAATATTTCACCTAATTTTAACTTCAGGACACCTTCAAATAATTTTTACAACCAATCTCCAAATAATTTTAATTATCCAAGACCACCTCAAAATTTTAATAATTTTAGAACCCCACAAAATTCCAATCACAAAACCTTTCAACAATATTATAAACCTCAACAATATTCAAACCAGTTTACAAAACCCAATTACCCAAAACCAGAACCAATGGATATATCAAGTGGACATTCAAAATATAGATCCCCTAATCAATATCAAGCAAATAGAACAATTCAACCCACTAACCAGCCAAGATTTGTATCGGAAGAACTATTTAATATTGAAGGCGAATCAAATGATTCTGTGACAGATACAACAGAATTAGATTATTTAGAATCTCAAGAAGATTATTTAGAACCTCAACAAGAAATCGAAATAGACGAGGAAAATTTTCGTTTAATCGCCTCGGAGAACAAATCGGATATTTAGACATAAATAATAATAATACTAATAAAGACCATCTTCTTCCTTACATTCATATTAGGAACGGTAATAAAAATTTAAAATTTCTTATTGACACAGGTAGTTCAAAATCTTTTGTAAACCCAATTTTAATCGACGAAAAAGACTTTATTGTTATTGACCCTATAGAAATTACGACTATATTTAATAAACAGAACATAGACAAAAAACTTGTTATACCTGGACTTAAAGAATTTAGAACAAACGAAAACTTGACCTTTTATCTCTTTAAATTCCATAATTACTTTGACGGATTAATAGGTACAGAAATGATGCAACAATTAAAAATTCGACTCAATTTCATAGACAATTATTTAGAAACTGACACAGTTAAGATCCCATTACTTTCAAAGCCTTGTTTAATGTCAAAAACATATGAAATTCCCCCACACTCTAAATTAATTACACGACTACCAGTAGACTTAGAAAACGGAGACTTCTATTTAAAACCAACTATAATCACGGACGAAATACAAATTTCTGAAGGACTATACCATAGTGACAAATGGTATTCTAACATTGAAATAAAAAATACATCAAACGAACCTAAGACATTTAGGCTAGAACAACCCTTAAAAGTAGAATCAATAGAACAGAAATATTTCGAATTACATAATTATTCAATCGACCAATTTAAAAACCAAATTCTAACTAAATCAAACAGTGACCTACAAAATTTACTAAGACTGGACCACTTGAATGACGAAGAAAAAACTGAACTACTTAAAACTTGCAAAAAACATGAAGACATATTCCTTAAAGACGGTGATCTTTTAACATTCACCAACGAAATTAAACATTCTATTAACACAACAGATGATGTACCAATATACACAAAATCGTACCGTTACCCTGAAATCCACAAAGATGAAATAAAATCACAAATATCTAAAATGTTAGAACAGGGCATTATACAACCCAGTTTCTCACCCTGGTCGTCCCCCATTTGGATCGTACCAAAAAAGGCAGACGCTAGTGGAAAACAAAAATGGCGACTAGTTATAGATTATAGAAAACTGAACGATAAAACAGTAGACGATAGATACCCTCTTCCTAACATCAATGAAATTTTAGATAAACTAGGGAAATGCTTATATTTTAGTACGTTAGATTTAGCTTCCGGATTTCATCAGATTGAAATCAACAAAAGGGACATTCCCAAAACAGCTTTTAGTGTTGACAATGGGCATTACGAATTTATTCGAATGCCTTTCGGCTTAAAAAATGCGCCGTCAACGTTCCAAAGAGTAATGGATAACATTCTAAGGGAATATCAAGGGCGAATTTGTCTGTGTTATATGGACGATATTATAATTTATTCGACCTCCCTACAAGAACATACTGAAAATTTAAGTAAAATATTTCAAAGACTCAGGGAAGCAAACCTAAAAGTCCAATTGGACAAGTGCGAATTCTTACATAAGGAAATTGAATTTTTGGGCCACGTAGTGACACCGGAAGGTGTTAAACCGAACCCTAAGAAGATTAAAGCTGTAAAAGAATTCCCGTTACCCAAAACTGAAAAACAAATTAAAAGTTTTTTAGGGTTACTAGGGTATTATAGAAAGTTCTTAAAAGATTTTGCAAGAATTACAAAACCCCTCACTGAATGCTTACGAAAAGACAAAGGTATTGTTATTGATCAAACCTACTTGGAATGCTTTGAAACCTGCAAAAATTTGTTGTGTAACGACCCATTATTACAATACCCCGATTTCAACAAACCCTTTAACTTAACGACCGATGCTAGCAATTTCGCTCTAGGAGCGGTACTTTCCCAAGGACCAATAGGGTCCGATAAGCCAACGTGTTATGCCAGTAGAACTCTAACAAAAACCGAACAAAATTATAGTACAATTGAGAAGGAGTTATTAGCAATCGTCTGGGCAACGAAATACTTTAGACCGTATTTATACGGTAGGAAATTTAACATCGTAACAGACCATAAACCTTTAGTATGGCTTTTCTCGTTAAAGGAACCAAATTCCAAATTAGTAAGGTGGCGATTGAAATTAGAAGAATTTGACTACAACATACATTATAAAAAGGGGAAAATGAATACAAATGCAGATGCATTATCACGTATAGAAATTAATTTACAAGAAGAAACTAGTTCGAATGATTCAATTATTAATAATGTAGGAGATTTAGAAACCATACATTCTGGAGAGGAAAACTTAGATGAGGGAATACCAATATCTGAAAGATCGTTGAACGAATTCACGTACCAGGTTATACTAGAAAATAGTATAATAGATAAACCAGATATAAAATATAAGATATTATTTAAAACACAAAAAAGATTTATAATACGAAGAAATGACTTCATGAAAGAGGAAGTCATGTTAGAAATATTCAAAAACTATTTTATTCCGAAAAAAATAACAGGAATACTAACAGATGATGAGACCTTTAAACTCGTACAAGCAACATTTTCTAAATATTTTAGTTATTCTAAGATTAAATTAATTAGATGTAATTTTATAGTAAGAGACGTAGTAGAGAGAGATGACCAAGAAGATATAATTAGGAATTACCATATTAAATCCAACCATAGAGGTATACAAGAAACTCTCTTACACTTAAAAAGAGATTATTTCTTTCCAAAAATGAAAAATGTTATTTCTAGTATAATTAACAATTGTGAAATCTGCCAAACCTATAAATATGAAAGAAATGTTAAACAAATAAAATACGAATTAACGGAAACCCCGGATAGACCACTAAAAATATTACACATAGATGTATATGCTTCACATAAAGAAAACTTTCTAACTATAATGGATAAATTTAGTAAATTTTCAAGTGCCTACCATTTAATAGGAAGAAATAGTATTTATATAGTAAAAGCTTTAAAACATTTCATTTCCCACCATGGTATACCCGTGAAAATTATAGCAGACAATGGACAGGAATTTCTCTCAAGTATTTTTAAGGATTTTTTGAAATTATATAACATAGAAATACATTATACTACTGCAAAGAATTCCACAGGGAATTCACCAGTAGAACGTTTCCACTCAACATTAACAGAAATAATCAGAATTATATTTAATCAAGATAAGACCAAATCCATCAACGAAATAATGGACGAAGCAATTATTACATATAATAATGCCATACACTCGACGACCAAATTAACTCCATTCGAGCTACTAAATGGACATTATACCAAATCAAACCCATTAAATTTGGCAAAACAAAACAACGAATCTAGGGAAGATTTCATTAGGAACCATTCTAAAAATTATGATGATTTATGCAGGTTAGCACATAATATTAGCTTAGTAAATAAAACGAGAAACATAGAAAATTTAAATGAAAATAGAGTAGAACCAGAAAATTATGAAGTAGGTGAAGAGATTTATGAATTAGAAAACCGTAGAAATAAGTTAGCACCTAGGTTTATGAAACATATAGTTGTAAGTGATAATAAAGTAACAGTAACGACGGACAAAAGAAAGGTTCATAAGCAAAAGATAAAAAATAAACGCAATACTTAATTTATTTTCAGGACACTTAAACTTCAAAGTACGGTACAGCAAAAAAATAGAAATTCATGACTTGAATAACAACAACGGACTTTTACCCCTAAAATTAGGAAATGCAAGAATAATAACGAGTTATTCGAAACTGCTTCACATAATCAACCTAACAGAGTATGACATAAATTTAAATTTAATAACAAGAAATATTGACTACTTTCACAATCAATCAATGAAATATATTGATTTTTTACCTAAACTAAATTTATTACGGAAGAAATGTCACACATTATCAAACGACTTAGATCTAATTCGGCCGAAATACAGAAACAAACGAGGACTTATCAACGGACTTGGAGGAATCATTAAAACAATAACTGGAAATATGGACTACGAAGACCACGTAGAAATTAACACCAAATTAAACAGTTTACAATCAACTCAGAATGAAATTAGTAATCAAATGAAAAATCAAATCTATATTAACACACAAATGTTGAGAAGATTTAACAATATCACAAAACACATAAACAAACAACAGGAGCATTTAGAGAAATACTTGAATAATTTTCATGACAATATAATCGAAAAATTAGATGTTATTGAACGAACCTTGCATATCAATCAATATTTTGAACAAATACTATTCAACATGGACATGTTGAGTGAACATTTGAATGATATTTCCGAATCATTACTTTTAGCCAAACTCGGGATCATATCTAAACATATCTTACACCCAACCGAAATCAATTACGTTTCCGTTATGTTAAGAGAACAAAGTGTTAATGTTTTTTCCGACGAAAACATTTACGAATTCCTCGAACTTCAAGCTTACTATAACCATACTAATATAATTTTTATTATTAAAATACCAATATTTCACCCAAATTCATTTTCTTTTTACCATTTAAAAGAATTACCAATTAACAATTCCTACACTATCCAAATTAAAACCCCGTTCCTTTTATTAAGTGAATATTTTCAACAATATGTGAATAAACCATGCCTCACCATCGAAAAGATAAGATATTGCCAAAAAGAATCCATTCAACCGAACACAGTAAATGGATGCGTCCCAAATATCATCAATAATCAACCAGCAAATTGCACCTTAATAACCAATACAGACATCGGTGACACAATAGAAATGTTTGAACCCGAACACCTGCTTATCATATCGCAAAATGAAGTTGCTATAGAAACATCGTGTGGTACCAACATAAAACACAAATCATTGAAAGGAATATTATTAATTCATTTCAAAAACTGTTCAATTTCCATAAATGGCTTCGAATACAAAAGCAGAACTCCAATATATTGGGACACGATAGAAATAATTTCAACAATATACAACGACATTCAACATCTTGAGATAGTTGAAAAACCCAACTTTCAAAAACTGAATAATTGGACATTGGAAAATTTGAAGGAAATAATTGTATTGAAACAGACCACTAATGAATCATTTAAATCTTTAATTGCAGGATTTACTATTCTTCTAATAATCATATTTTATATAATTTATAAGATTGTCAACCAATTCAATTTAATGCAATGTAGGAAGAATCCAATCCAGCAAGATGAACCCACGATTACAGCTACAACCAATGACACCACAAACCCAGCGACCTTATGGCCGTCGCTTCACTCTTAGAGGGGAGGAGTTACGTTATCGCAACTACATCCTGTATTTAATTTCATTTAAACTAAATTATATTAAATTACTATTTTGTTCCCATCATTTATTATAACGTAAGCTAAATTCTTTAATGATAATTTTATTTGATACATTAATATACAATTCTTAGAATTATAATTATAATTAATTATTTGTTAACGTAGCACTTCTAAATACCATGTAAATCATTTTTCGATATATGATAAGTTAGTTTTTACACGAACCTTCTAATAAAGAACATTAAAAATATATTAAATAGTTTTCTTTACCAAGTGATAATACTTAACTCGCGCATTTTCCAAAATAAGCGCTTAAACTGGATATATTAAAAAATGAAATGCGCATTTTCCAAAATATGCGCTTAAACGAAATCTGCATTTTCCAGATATTTTTATTTTATTTTCCAGGAAAAATAATGAAATGTATCACTGGATATATTTAAAAATGAAATGCGCATTTTCCAAAATATGCGCTTAAACGAAATCTGCATTTTCCAGATATTTTTATTTTATTTTCCAGGAAAAATAATGAAATGTATCACTGGATTAAAAAAATTAAATGCGCATTTTCCAAAATATGCGCTTAAACTGGATACATTAAAAAATGAAATGCGCATTTTCCAAAATATGCGCTTAAACGAAATCTGCATTTTCCAGATATTTATTTTGTTTTATTTTCATTTCATTTTCCAGGAAGAATAATGAAATATATCACTGGCTTAAAAAAATGAAATGCGCATTTTTCAAAATAAGCGCTTAAACGAAATCTCCATTTTCCAGATATTTATTTTGTTTTATTTTTATTTTATTTTCCAGGAAACAACGAAATGTATCACTGGATTAAAAAAATGAAATGAGCATTTTCCAAAATCTAAGAAAAGTTGTCAAAATTTCCAAAAATTAGTGCTAATATTATATAATAGATGGCACTTATTAGCAAAGACCATAAAATAATGAAATATAAGAAATTTCAAGCGCATACAACAATGAAATTCAATCAGCGCACGAATAATGTGTACGGCCGAAAATAAAACTAACATTAGGGGTCCACCGAGGGAAACAAAGTTTTTTATAAACGTAATGAAATTCTTTATTTGAAATGGAATATTTATTTCCTTCACTGAATCTGCTCTTTAAACAACAAAAAAAAAAAAAAATTTACCTTTCTCTTGCTTTTACGAACATTTTTGTTTCCTTGTTTTTGTTTTTTTTTTTTTTGGTATATTATGTAGATGTACGTCTGTATATTATCTTGTACGTACATAATTGAGTCGATTGTTGTCGATTAGTTTTAGAAATTTAGTTTAGAAAAAAAAACTTATGAACGTCGGTCGTGCGATTTTTTGTATTGCGAAATAAAAAAGATGAATTATGGGTTTTCTTAATTAAAATACCCATTTTTCGTCTAATATGAATGAAAACAAATTGATTTTGTTTAGTAATAATACGGCCCAAAACCTTCATAGAAATTCAAACATAATATTTTTTTTTAAATCGATTTCTCTATAAAGTTAGCAGTTGGTTGGACTAATAAAGCTTTATTTAAAATTGTTTGTGCAAATTAAAAATTAAGACAAAAAAACACA
This sequence comes from Tipula vernalis, assembly GCA_958295665.1. NCBI lineage: Eukaryota > Metazoa > Arthropoda > Insecta > Diptera > Tipulidae > Tipula > Tipula vernalis. The sequence goes on along the minus strand of OY282559.1, from coordinate 199,335,101 downwards.
TTTAAAGGAACAAACAGTTACTCGCGACATGATGTGTTCTTTATAAATAGTAGATCTTTGGGGTGGGTGATGTCCCAAATAATTTAATTTTTATGTTTTTTGAAATAAATAAATAAGAACACAATGAGTACGTTGCTTTTGTACAAGTTTATTTATTTATATCGTTTATTATAATTTTAACCGCTGAATGATTTTGGTATGCCGTATACCAATGGCCTGCGACTGCTTGCTGTCTTATTAGCGATTGTTGGATTATGTGTTGGATTATTATCCTTTTTATACGCATTGAATTTTATCCGTGCGTTCGGATGCGTGTTATAATGATTTCTCCTTTTTCTAAACAATAATTTTTTCCTCTTTACAAATTATTGTTTTAAACGGAATTTGTTTTCCTCCTAAGACGTGCTGTGTTTTTTAGGAAAAAAAGAACTCTTCCATATTTATGAAAAGCTCATTGGCTTTTCCATAATGAATTTAGTATCTCTATTGGGGTGTGCCTACTTTACCCTGCTGTCAAACGAACGTCAAATATTAATTCAATAAAAATCAATTCGATTTAATTAATCTTTGCTGGTGCTCGATCCACCACAATACTCCCCTTCCAGTGAATTTCACCAGAAATTTACGTGGTCTGTCGTAAGTGTCGGTGTGGTGTTGGTGTGTAGTGTCTTGTTAATTCTCTCGAAATCTCGCTGGTGTTTTTACCGTTCTGCCCGTTCTCGTGTGTGTTGTGTTTTGTGCTGTATTGCGATCGAAAGAAACTTTTTTTGTCGGTACCTGTCTTTGTGTTGTGATTGTCGTGTTGTCTTCCGCTGCGTGGCTTTGAGTTTCAGTGTTTTGAGTGGTTTTTGCTTGCGTGTTTGCTATTTGAGTGTCTGCTGTTTGAGTGTTTACTGGTTCTTTTTCAAACTGTGTGTTCTCTTGATGGCATGGTTTCAGGCGATCTATTGATACTTTGATGTTTTTACCGTGTATTGATATTACGAATGATTTTTCCGCTCTTTCTATTACTTCATGTGGTCCGGTGTAGGGTGGCTCTAACGTTTTTCGTACCGCGTCTGTCCTTAGAAAGACATGTGTGGTGTTGTTTAATTCTTTGGCCATGAAAATTTTTTCGTTGCTGTGTCTCGATGCTGGTACTGGCTTAATTTCTGCGAAATGATTTTGCAGATTCTTTACTAATTCGCTCTGGATAATTTTGCTGCTTGAAGGTTGACTGAAAAATTGTCCCGGAATTCTAATCGTGCAGCCGTATACTAGTTCTGCTGGTGACGTTCTTAGCTCTTCGCTGTACGTTGTTCTTAATCCAAGCATGACTGATGGTAATAGTTCCGCCCAATCTGCTCTCTTGTTGTAGCACATAATGGCGGCTTTGATAGTGCGGTGCCACCTTTCTAGCATGCCGTTGCACTTGGGATTGTAGCTTGTTGTTCTCCGGTGCTGGAATCCCAGTAAGGCTGACAGTTCTTCGAATAGCTGTGATTCAAACTGTTCACCTTGGTCGGTTACGATGAACTGCGGTACTCCAAATCTGGCTATCCAATTAGAATACACTGCGAATGCGACTGTGGCAGCAGTTATATCCGGTACTGGAACCGCTTCAGCCCAACGTGAGTAGCGATCAATTAACGTCACGCAGTATCGGTTGTTTCCGGAAATCGGAAGAGGACCAATGATATCGAGGTGAATTTCAGCGAAACGTTGCGATACAACTTTAAATGAGCCGAGAGGTGATTTGGTATGTTTAGAAATTTTAGATTTTTGGCACGGTATACAGTTTTGAGCCATTGTTTTTGAATCTTTGGAAATTGAGGGCCAAATAACATTTTTTGTTAAAAGTTTTACTGAAGCTTTTACGCCCGGATGTGAAAGGTTATGTAAAGCTTCAAAAACAGTTTTCCGAAAGTTTATTGGAATGAACGGTCTTGGTATACCTGTTGATACGTCGCAACAAATTGATTTATTTGTGTTGAACGTGAGGGGTATTTGTTGGAGTTGCAGAGATGTAGACGAGTTATTACTAAGTAGCTCTCGGAGTTCGTTGTCATTGGCTTGAGCATCTGCTATTGCTGCATAATCAATACTTTCAGGGATAGAAATTTGATTGATGCGTGAGAGAGTATCTGCGACGACATTATTTATGCCGGAGATGTGTTGAATATCGGTAGTAAATTGGCCGATGAAGTCCAGATGTCGAAATTGACGAGGAGATGCTTTTTCCGGATTTTGTTGGAATGCGTATATTAATGGTTTGTGGTCAGTGAACAAAGTGAATTGTCGACCTTCCAACAAGTGTTTGAAATGCTTAATGCCAGAGTAAGCTGCAAGCAACTCTCTGTCATAAGCACTGTACCGTTTCTGCGTTTCGTTAAGTCGTACAGAGAAGAAGCTGAGCGGTTGCCAAATACCGTCGGTGTACTGCTGTACCACAGCCCCAAGCGCTGTATCTGAGGCATCCACCATGATCGCGAGTCGTGCGGCTAACGATGGATGTGTTAGTAAGGTTGCGTCGCACAATTTCTTTTTGCAGTTCTCGAAAGCTTGTTCGACCTCTGCTGTCCATTCAACTTTCTTCTTACTGTTCTTCGTGTATCCTTTTAGTAAGTCGTTCAGTGCCATCTGGTCGGCTGCAGCTCCCGGGATGAAACGTCTGTAGAAGTTGATGGTGCCCAAGAACCTCTTGATGCCATCGACTGTTTCTGGTTTTTTGAACTCTCTGATGATTTGTACGCGTTCTTGGTTCGGCAATATCCCTTGTCCAGTGACCGTGTGTCCTAAAAATGCTATTTCCTCTGCTGCAAACACGCTTTTATCCGAATTTATCACTAGCCCGTGTTCTGATAGCTTTTGAAAAATAATTTTTAGGTGTTCAAGGTGTTGTTCGAAAGATCTTGAAGCGATTAGAATGTCATCCAAATAAACGAAACAGAATTTTAAACCAAAAAGTACCGAATGCATAAGTCGTTGAAAAGTTTGCGCCGCGTTTCTTAATCCAAATGTCATTTTTGTAAATTCGAAGAGGCCGAAAGGTGTGGTGATTGCCGTTTTGGGAATGTCTTCTGGTTCGACTGGAATTTGGTGGTACGCCTGGACAAGGTCTAATGTAGTGAATACTTTGCAGCCTTCTAGCTGATACGAGAAATCCTGCAAGTGTGGAACTGGGTACCAGTCTGGTATCGTTACTCTATTTAGGGCGCGATAATCGCCACACGGTCTCCACGTTCCATTCTTCTTTTCCACGAGATGTAGTGGACTGGACCAGGGGCTGCTACTTGGTTGGCAAATTCCCTGCGCCAGCATGTTTTCGAACTCCTCTCGTGCTAGCTTCAGTTTATCTGGTGCAAGCCGTCTCGTTTTGCAAGAGATAGGTGCTCCCTGCGTTTCTAGGCGGTGTGTGACGGAGTGCTTGATCCGTGCCGTGCTGAGTCCGCTGTTGGTAATCTCTGGAAATTTTTTTAACAATTCTGCTATTTCTGGTTTTGTTGTTGATTTATCTAGTATTGACAAGGTAGGGTTGTTCCCATTCGTGATGGCGCCCTTGTTGAAGCAGTTGGTCAATGGATCAATGATCCTTTGCCCTTGAATATCAACCAAGAGTCCCGTATGTCGCAGGAAATCTGCTCCTATCATGGGCATTGACACGTCTGCAATTATGAACTCCCAACGGAACTCCCGTCGGAGCCCGATGTCCAGCCTCATCGCCTTAGTGCCGTATGCTTGCACTGGAGTGCCGTTTGCCGCGTATAGACTACTTGTGGATACTGGATGCTTTGTCTCTAAAAACTTTGCGGGGATTACGGAAACGTCCGCTCCCGTATCTATTAAAAATTTTAATTTGGAATGTCTTTCAAAAATAATTAATCGGCTGGTTGCGGGCCCATCAATGCCCGCCGTTAACTTTTGATGGGGATTTAAAAATTTTGTGGTTTCTCGGGTGTTTGCTCACTGTGATACTTACACCCTGAAACACACTTCCTCGCTTTCGCACCGAATTTATAGTGATAATAGCACTGATCGAATCGCTTGTTTATTGTCTGTCGCGATGCTGACCTCGTCGCTTTTCTCTCATGACTGGTTCCTCTAGACTCGTTTCGCGAGCGCGAATCTTTGATGGACGTACATAGTTCGGCTATTACCCTCGTTAACTTGTCCAACCTGTTGTCTGTATCGTCCCGCTCTTTAACTGCATTGTTTGAACTCCCTCCGGTTGTGCTCGCTGTCGTATTCGTTAACACATTGATGTGACTCTGCGTCATCGTTTCCAAAATGCTATCCGCTCGATTGGATAATGATGCCAGTGGTATGTCCTTCTCAAACGTGGTGAGAATCATCTGGATCTGAGGAGGTAGCCTCTTCATCCACAGCTGCCTTAGAGTATTCTCGTCGAAAGTCCTTCCTGCGTTCATCTTCATTTTATTCAACAATTGCGACGGCTTTTGGTCGCCTAATGTGAGACCATGCAACAAATTGTTGAGTTTCGTCTTCTCCGACTCTCCCAGGATCCTCAATACCGCTTCTTTAAAGGCCGAATACGGTAGCGGTCCTTTATCGCGTAGTATTAGGTCTGCAAATGTATCGTGATGTCTGGCGTCTAATGCCGCAAGAGCGTGTGCATATTTTGTTTGTTCTATTCGAACGTTGGCTAACTGGAACGATTGTTCTAATATATTAAACCATACGCTCGGGTTTTGTCCATATAGTGGTTGTGGTGGTTTAAATGCGACATGCGCGACGTTTCTTCCAATTGCTGCCTCATTACCTATCTGGTTACTCCACTGTGGCGCACTAGCGGTGCTGTGTTCGTCAGGTCGGTCGCTGTTTGCCTGTCGTTGCTGTATCTGTGCGTCTACGTATGCCTGTAATTGTTCTTGTGTCATCGTCACAGTTGGTTCGTCGTTTGTCTCACTGGTTCCCATCGCTGGCAGGGAAGCACTGCCCGTCGGAAAACTCATTTCACTTATTCACTTTTCTGAAATACGCGAAAATAATTGTTGCGAAACGAATTTTTTAAAATAAAATAAACCAAAAAACAAAAATATAACGAGCTGACGAAATTTATTACAAGGTGGAATTTTTCAACTCGGATTTCGAACGACTACCGCAAGGTAAAGCGACACACAGAAATATTGGTCGAAAATATTTTCTTTAAACAATTTTTATTATATATAGTTAAAATGGAAAAAGTTGAATTTGGAAGAAAAATTTTTGTTACCTTTTTTCCCGTAAAAAAACAGCACGTCTTTTACAATTTTATTTTTATTGTACGTATGGCTGCCTTTGGGTTGTGGTGATCGGCTGATCACTGATGTTGTCTGGTCACACCTTGCGGTTTGCACTTTTTATTCCGGAAGCTCACCTCGGTTGAGGCTCTTACTGGAATGCTAGCGTTCTTGCACTATTTTCGAGCTTACCACTGGTGGGGGCTCTTGTCGCGAAGAATTGGTTTCACTATTTTCGAGCTTACCACTGGTGGGGGCTCTTGTCGCGAAGAATTGGTTTCACTATTTTCGTATCTGTCTGCCTGAATGGAATTTCTTCTGGCTTTACGATCGCCTGGGGTTGTCCGTATTGCTGCTGTAGGACGTCCCTGTGGATGTACTGCTTACTTCCTTTTGATTTCTGGTTCGTGTTTCCGGATTGTGTTCGTTTCCGCAAATCCTGTCGGCTTCTGCCGATAATATCGGGTTTTCCCGATTCTTGGGTCCTTCCCGATCACTTTGGGGTCACCATTTTTATTTGGGGTGGGTGATGTCCCAAATAATTTAATTTTTATGTTTTTTGAAATAAATAAATAAGAACACAATGAGTACGTTGCTTTTGTACAAGTTTATTTATTTATATCGTTTATTATAATTTTAACCGCTGAATGATTTTGGTATGCCGTATACCAATGGCCTGCGACTGCTTGCTGTCTTATTAGCGATTGTTGGATTATGTGTTGGATTATTATCCTTTTTATACGCATTGAATTTTATCCGTGCGTTCGGATGCGTGTTATAATGATTTCTCCTTTTTCTAAACAATAATTTTTTCCTCTTTACAAATTATTGTTTTAAACGGAATTTGTTTTCCTCCTAAGACGTGCTGTGTTTTTTAGGAAAAAAAGAACTCTTCCATATTTATGAAAAGCTCATTGGCTTTTCCATAATGGATTTACCCTCTAAACAAAAAGTACGATTCGCAAAAATCGATTCATTTTCGATATTTAAGCGATGCAAGTTTTTTTCTTGTCACAAATACTATAACACATTTTTTTTATAGAGAAACATACAATGGGAAACCAGGTGATTACCCTGCGTAACCATACATGTCATTTCGTGTTAAACATTTAATGATGCCAAACACAATTTTTGCAATCAAAATTTAATAAGTTTCTTGTGCTTGTAATAAATAAATATAATTTTAAACATATTATTTTCTCTTAGTGATTTAATATAGTGTACATATTTATTTAATATTAATTTAGATCAGTGTTATACCTAATTATTTTGCAAATAAAATCATCTGCAAGTAAGTGTATCAACAACATTTTATAACATGAGTAAACGAGTATATTATGAAGTACAAAGCGCGGTATTATAATGATCACATAAATTCACAAACGCCTCATGATTATGTTCACCCTGAATCTCATGCTATATCTGAAGAGCTGAGTGAGCACGATTATTCTTCTAAATCATATGATATATGTATATCCCGAATCAGATGCCAGTACTGTTAAGTTGGACCCAAGCAATCTGTCGAGAGACATTGCTAAATGGTTCAGGAAATATTGGTAAGAATTGCATACGTTTGATATCAATCGGTATATTAACTATCTTGTTCCTGTTCTTTACAGATAAATCTCTTCGATAAGGTGATGGATCAAAATATGGATAAATTTTTGGTACTACAATAATAATAATAATAATTATTATTATTATTAAATATTATTGATTATTATTATTATTTCAATTATTATTGTATTATAAATATATTATATATTATATATATATTATATATTATAATTTCATAAATAAGTTATTTCAATCATATTGCTTGATCATTACATTTTTTTAAATTCATTTCAAAAATAAATGAATTTAAAAAAATGTAATGATCAAGCAATATGATTGAAATAACTTATTTATGAAATTATTTTCAAAATAATCTATTAAAATAAAATACACTTATTAACAAATCCCATTTGTTTTAATGAAATTGCAAATATATATCGGGCTAAAACCGCCGTAATCGAAACAGAAAATAAGTAACGTAATTATACTGAAAAGTCTGTAACGATTTCCGCTCGAGAAACACGGTGCGTAAATATATCACAAAATATGTAGTACTTTCGATACGCACTAACACATGGAAGATATATCGCAAAAAGTCTAATTATCACAGGACGGTAGACTCAAAAATACATCGCTTTTACATCGCAAAATTGATTCGAAAACGATGTTTTGTATGAAGGTGTTTCATCATTTTCGTATCGTTTTTGACTCGGAATGTTTAGAGGGTAGTATCTCTATTGGGGTGTGCCTACTTTACCCTGCTGTCAAACGAACGTCAAATATTAATTCAATAAAAATCAATTCGATTTAATTAATCTTTGCTGGTGCTCGATCCACCACAGATCTACAAATAAAGAAAAGTGAGTTTTCCAGCGAGTGTAAAATTTCTCAAGCATGCGGTAAATCACTTTTGTTACGCGTCGAATATGCCATTTTTCGTTGTATACTTGACGAAAAATACCTAAATTAAACAATTACAATCACTGGAAAACTTTTACTTTTCTTTACTTGTAGAACAATGTACTATTATTTGTGTAAATTGTCCCTTTTAAAGCGGTTCGACGACCTCTTTATAACAATTTTTATTTTTGAAAATCGCAGAAAATATTTCTCTCATTTAAGGTCGCCGGGCCGCGCGTTGTTTTATTATTTATAACTCGGTAAGGGTTGGACGGCCTTTAGTCGACCAACACCATTTAATTTGCATGAAACGATCAAACTATCCTAATTCATATACTACCAAACTATCCTATTCTATGTGACCTCTTACTTTATACTCTAGGCGTATGTAGTTCTACATTTAAAGGTCGTGTCTCACAATCTTCTGCTTTTTTGTCTTAAGTTTTAATATGCACAAACAATTTTGAAGACATATTTTAAGCAGTTTTGAATCAAGCTTCATTATTAGTTCAACCAACTTTTCTAATTTTACAATGAAATCGATTTTAAAGGAAATATTTTTTGAATTCCTATAGATTGTGTGCCGTACATGATGTCAAAATATAAAGTGTACGCTGTTTAATGCGGGACACCCTTAAAATTGAAGAAGCATCCCGTCTTCACCCTTTTTCTTTATTTTAAAAGTCCTTTAGGGTCAAACTAAAATACTTGAACTTAATATCCGGCAAAGATATGTGGTACAGTGTTCGTTATGTTGTGAAAATGGACACGCGTTTTTCAGTAGTAAAGTACTTGTAATTGTTTACTTTTTTTATAAATTCCTGAATATCTGTGAATTTATATATTTATTTAGTTATTCTTATCACCAACTTATTTAATTGTTTATATAGTTATAACGAACTGGTTACATTATTAAAAGAATTAATAAAATTATATCATTAAAAATTACAAAATTTTTTTTTCAAAATTTACCAATAATCTAAAAGATGCTTTGGCACCAATTTTTTAAATGAGTCTCTACGAATAAAGAGGGGCTCAGTATTTATTAATTTGCATATACCTCGAAATGCTGGAAGTATGAAAGCAGGCAAGCTTACATCTCTAGGTAGCCTTGGAAGAGCTTACATTTAAAAGCGCTTTTACACTCTATCTATGCGATCTGAGTAGTTATTATAAAACAGATTCCATACGGCAACACCACATTCTAACAATGAACGAGCAAACGGGATGTATAAAACTTTAATCACGCGAGAATCCTGAAAATCTTTGGAAAATCTTTTAACAAACCCAAGCATAGAATTCGCTTTAGAAATGCAACCCTCAATGTGCTTATGAAATGATAGATTCGAAGTAAAAGTTATACCTAAATTTTTAAACTTATCGACACTTTCAATAATGCAATCGTCAAAAAAGTAAACGTAACTAGCGGATGAGTGTAATCGGGTAAAGCAGATTGTTTTGCATTTGTAGATCTATAGCATCAAATTATGCGATGTACACGAAGCTTTGAAGTTTGTCGGATCAGATTGAAAGTCAATTGCATCACTGGCGCAAGAAATAGTTGTGAAAATTTTAATGTCGTCCGCATAAATTACTCAGACAATTTACCACATCATTTACGAAAAGAATAAAGAACATGGAGCCAAATGACTACCTTGATGGGCTCCTAAAGAACTCTTGAAGTGAAATTATACCAAGTTTCACCATTTGAGTTCTAAATTCCAGGTAAGACCTAATCCAATCAATTGGCAAAGCAGTTACAATCCAACGGCCTTTCACAAATCAGTGTAAATGATCTGTAAAAATTACCATTTCATAGTGCATATAAAATACAATTTGAAAACAAAACTAAGTTAGTTACAGTTGACCTATCAAGGAAAAATTCAAGCTATCCTGTGAAAAATCCATTAGAAATGAATATCTTAACATGAAACCACAATTTCCTTTTAACTAGTTACACACAATGCTTTGTTAAAACTGAAATAATGCAAATACCTCTATAGTTCTCGACATCGCTTCAAGATCCAGATTTAAAAATTGGCTTAATAAGTAAGCGTTCCCATAGAAGAGAGAAGCAACTAGGGAAATATTGCTAGAAATTTCACTACCGGCTAATTTTAGCAAATGAGTAGAATACAATCGAATCCGGCACTTTCATTAATATCAAGAATTGACAATTCGGGTCAAATAGTATCTACTTCCAGATGAAACATAGAATATTTTGACTCCCTTACAACATTATTCAAAATACATAGATTTTGAATTATATACCATGTCCAACAAATTACACCAAGGTCTCGCTTTGCGTCCATGTTCGGTTCCACACGGAGAGACGCAAACTGAATTTCGACGCATATCGAACAATTTAAAATATTTGTGGCCGAAAAGTATTGCGGAAGATTAATCCACATAGAATTTAAAATCAAACAAATATGTATGATAAATAATATAAATAATATCACTTTATTAATAATAATTCGTTAATTAATTTAACGTTTTTTTAGCCGACGCAAGAGCGAATAGACGCACATAGAATAGACGCATAGCGAGACTCTGGTGTATTTGTCTATTAGGTTTGTTTTTGTAATTAACAAAATGCGAAAAGTTATTCGGCTTTGATTTAGTTGATGATGCAAGCTCCAGAATATAACTGCTGTAAAGAATATATATATACATATATACTATATTTATATATATATATTATATATATATATATATATATATATATATATATATATATATATATATATATACATATATGTATATATACTACCTTGATCAACAAGTGCTCGTAATAACCACCGTGTGGCGCTCCCATCGTTCCGATTTGAGTTCTTTTTTTGTTAAGTTGGTACATCTGTTGTTGATATTCCCTCTAAATCTTAGCGTCATAGCTTGACATTTGCAAAAGTTACGTAGTCAAGAGTACATCTATCTCTGTGTGTGTTGGCGATTATTTACAATTTTAGAAATTATTTACAATTTTAGACATGATTTGCGAGGCTGAATCCGATCCCACATTCATCAAAAGCATCATTACTGGAGACGAGACGTGGGTTTATGAGTACGACACGCAATCCAGACATCAGGCAGGTGAATGGCGTTCACCAAAAAAAAAAAACCACGTCGTTTTCAGTCAAAAAAGAAGGCAATGCTCACGGTTTTCATGGATTACAACGGTGTAGTGCATCATGAATTTTTGCCAGAAGGCCAGACCGTAAACAAAGAGTATTATTTGGGCGTTATGAGACGTTTGCGTGAAGCAATTTGCCGAAAGAGACCAGAATTATGGGCAGAAAACTGGTGGATTTTGCACCATGATAACGCACCGTCTTACAGTGCCATCATTATTCGTAATTTTTTGACGAAAAATGCAACAAATACCATCCAACAACCACCGAATTCACCTGATTTGGCTCCCTGTGACTTCTTTCTGTTCAATCGAGTTAAAAAACCATTACGGGGAACGCGTTTCAGCAGTCGAGAATGGAAAAATCGCCAACACACACAGTAGATGTACTCTTGACTACGTAACTTTTGCAAATGTCAAGCTATGACGCTAAGATTTAGAGGAAATATCAACAACAGATGTACCAACTTAACAAAAAACAGAACTCAAATCGGAACGATGGGAGCGCCACACGATGGTTATTCAGAGAACTTGTTGATCAAGGTAGTATATATATATATATATATGTATATTTGTATATATATATATATATATATATATATATATATATATATATATATATATATATATATATATATATACAGCAAAACCTCGTTTAACGTTACCCCGTTTAACGTTGATTCACTTTAACGTTATTTTCAATTTATACATTTTTTTCATAGAAACATTTTTTAAAATAAAAATAAACATTTTTTTTAGTTCGTTTGTTCGAATTTCCGAGAATCAAAATAAAAATAAAATATATATTTAAAAAAAATAATGTTTTAAATTCATTATTTTTTCGATTTTAGTTAAATAGGGACATCTTCGAATTCAAATACATAATTCAATTACACAAAAAAGAGGTATGAAGAGGAAATATTATTGTAATTTTGAATTACTGTGATTTTTTACATTAATATGTAAATAAATATTTGAATTTAATAAAATATGTTTTATTCACCTATCTTGTTGTTTTGCAAGAGATCCATGCCTCGTTTAACGTTGATTTGGATTACGTTATTTAAATTTGGAACGCATCCTTAACGTTAAACGGGGTATTACTGTATATATAAATATATATATATATATATATATATATATATATATATATATATATATATATATATATATATATATATATATATATATATATATATATATATTCTTTAATAGAGTTTCCCAAAATTTGGCTCTTTCCAGCGCCCCATCCTCTCCCCCTCCACGAGTAATACTTTTTTGAATTTAAGAAATTGAGCGATTTTAGGCTATTCTCGATAGGTAACCATTTTACTTAGGTAGCTTTATTTTAATGTTATAGGCATCATTCTCTTCGTTTTTTATTGAACTTTCATTTGAAGTCAGTTTCAGCCTCATATTTAATATTGGCTAAATGCGACACCAAAAGGTACAATCATATTTTCTTAAAATATGGCATGTTTTAAAATTTTCACTAAATCAGTGAATTTTTACTAAAATACATAGACTCAGTTTCTTCATGTTTTCATGACATTTACAAATTTTTGAACCATATTTAATTTTTTCAAACACTTTTAAAGTTGGGTACAAGTGTTTGAATGCACCCAATTTTTCGGAATTCATAATATTCACTCCTCTGTAACTTTTTTCGTTTTACTCCGAACGACACTAGCTTTTGGAAGGAAGCTCATCGTTTTATCCTCACAACACCTCATGAAATACTTATTTGGATATTGGGATCCTAACTGCGTTATAATTTTTTAAAACACCTAATAACTCGTTAAAAAAAATCAGGGGTAGTAACGCACGTTTTAATTCTGTATTTCACAAATATCTCAGCTTCTATTTATCATGCTAAAAAAAAGTATGTACTACTTTATTTATTTTGAGTTTGCCTTTAAATCGAACATTTTTAACTTAATATTACAGTAAACAAATTAAAATCTCTCAGATCAATTTTGATTTTATATAGATCATAACAAAATTCAGAAGCATAACTAAAAGCTCAATAGTAGGTTCAACACTGTTAAAAATTCACAGTTGTGATCCCCTTGATGAAAAAAGGTGCAAATTAACTTGTATCTACTACTAAACTTACCCCTACTTATAATTTTAAAAATGTCAGATTTAAAGGCAAACTCATAATAAATAAAGTAGTACTTACTTTTTTTTAGCATGATAAATAGAAGCTGAGATATTTGTGAAATACTGAATTAAAACGTACGTTACTACTCCTGATTTTTTTTTAACGAGCTATTAGGTGTTTTAAAATAATTATAACGTAGTGGGGCGAGAAAACGGAGAGAATGAGGCATATAACTTTAAAAACAAAGCAACCAAAGTAGAATGGTTACCTATCTATTAGCCTAAAATCACTCAATTTCTTAACTTCAAAAAATCATAGCTAGAGAAGTGTGGGCCAGGAAGGGGTCAACTGTTGGGAAAATCCATATCCGTATACATAAAAAATATTTTAACTATTTAATTAAATATTTAATTTTATAATATTTGTTTTTTTTTTTCAAATTAATCTAAAACTAATTGTCATAATTTTAAATGTTAAAATGAACTGAAAATTGTTAATTTAATTGTTCAATAATTATAATTGGTTAAATAACCGAAAGAAATAATTGAATTAAAAATTAAAACAAATAAAATAAGCAAATTAGCAAAAAAATCGTTTTTTTTCATGTTTAACCTGGAGCTCATTGTTTCCACCAGAAGTTGAACATTTCATATTTGGTCTAGTTAAATAAAAATGCTATGTTGAAAAAGTTAAATAACAATTTGTAAAATAATTAAAAAGTAGGTAGAAATGAAGAGTGTTTTCCCATTTTAAGGGTGTTCCGAACTAATCGATTTCTCATTTTTAACCTTTTTTACAGATTAACTGGACTATATCATCTGTACTTTTCTTTAGAATAAAAATTTAATACAAATTGTATTGATTATTTTCCAAAATGATTTTGAATTTCAAACCGTTTTTTAATTTAGGAATACCGTAAATCACACACAATTTAAAAATGAAAGTTTAAAAAACCACCAAATTTTGGTTTACAAAATATGTAAAAACATTTACATATTTTAAAAATTTATGCATAGTGCATATCGTGAACAAAAATTCGCATCATCAGTTGCTTTTATTTACTTATTATTGAGTAAATAATAAGCAACTGATGATGTGAATTTTACTTCACAAAATGCATTTTACACAAATTTCTAAAATAAATGTTTTTATTTTTTATTCGTTTTGAAAATCAAAATTTTGTGATTTTTTAAACTTTCATTTTTAGATTGTATTGAAATAAAAAGCTTAGATTATTTATTTATTTAAAATAAAAACAATCTTAAAAAATTATTATTTGATCTATTTTTAATTTCATAGGATTGGGTTACGCTGTAATACAAGTTTAGCCTGCACAAACTATTTGAATATTTTGAATGCAAGGAAAAATAAATTAAATTTCGTAGAAGTAGCACAAAATTAGAGAAAACCATGAATGAAGTATTTTCTACGTTTTCAATTCCTTTAAGGCGGTATTCCACTAGAAAAAATGTACTGTGAGTAAAATTAAAGGAAGAAAAAAATATATATTTGGTAGATGGGAGAATGAAACAAAAAACCTTCTGAGTACAAAAATATTTGTGTCTGTAGTAGTGTAGACTCCTATAAAAATTATCAAATCGGGAACTTTTTATAGGAGTCTCACTAACACACATACATAAAATTAGTATATGATGAGAAATATTTCTCGCACACTAATAATTTTATGGTTAAATATATTCTTTTAGCGAAGTGTCATTATCATTTCTAATTAAAATACGTACAGGCGTACACGTACAGGAATAATAAAAAAGTTTAAAAAAGTGATTTTAATTAATTATTTTGATTGCAAAAATTCCACAAGAGAGTTGTATAACAATTTATGATATTTTCTAGGTTATGTTGCAATTGCTGTCAAAGTTTCTCCTTAAAAATATGCTATAAAAAAGTAAAAATAAAAAAACACATGATGTTTTTTTGTTAGAGATTTTTTAAATTTTTACAGAAAATATACTAAAAAATATAATTCTGATGTGGGTATTAATAATATTTAATTTTTAGATAATTTTGGGATTTCAAACTAATCGAATTAATAGTAACATTAATTTTTTTTAAATAATTATTGGTTATGTTTTTGTGTGCTGTCAATATTTCTCCTTAAAAATTTGCTATAAAGAAAGAAAACGTTGTCTTTGTCTATTACATAGAGTTTCAGACTTTTTTCTCTTTTTCTTTTTTTTTTTACTATCAATAAAATTTAAGGAATATTTCTAGTGGAATAGTACCTTTATTCATAAATTAAATAGTTCGATGCAGAAAAAATCTATTTAAAAGTAGGTATATGTTGTGTTATGTATTTGTGCATACTATAATATTGTTACGTTTTTGCCTTGTCAATCAAGGTTCGTATCACTGGATTGTGAATAATACAAACTCAATTCAATTTATCACCAACGAATTTATTTATTTCACAAAATTTATTACAACACAGTTTATCAATCAAAATTCACAAAATCACTTTATATAAATTATTCTCAAATTTTACTAATCACTTTTACTTTTTATTTCGCACAAAAACACTTTTTAAATCACTTTTTAATTCCTTTTAAATCTTTATACTATCGCTTTCCAAATATTACTTATAATCTTACAAGTTTACTCTATCGCGTTCCAAATACCAATAATCCAATTCGATCTTGTTCGCCTTTTTATATACACAAACCAAGCTTCTCGAAAGTTCACGACTTTTCCAGTTGGAATAGCGTAGAAACATTACGTAACAATTTTTATCATGGAAAATTCCATTTAGTACAGTAAACATTGAGCTATTAGTTTTACTTATTCTATTACACACTAGGTGTCACCGTCACACTACCCCTCACCTAAGCCTGTTCGTCCCGAACAGGACCGAAATTACCTCCTCGGTAGAGGGCCAGCCTCTCTAAATGTACCGCCATTGGTTTACCTCCTTGTCCTTTTCTTGTCCTGTAGGGTGCCGTCCATAAAGGCTGCACTTTCGCCGATAAATCCCCCTTCTTTTGTTGCGAGTTGTGAAGCCACACCAATTGCCCCTCGTGTAATCCCTGGCCATTTACCCGTATGGCACATCGAGTTCTCATCCAGTCGCCCGACACTCGCACTCTACCTCGCACAACTCGGCCCTTCTTATCCAATGTCTGCTTAACCTGGTGTTCATTCGTTTCCTCAACAATTGTTTCAGATTTCGATGGCAGCTCCTCGCAATGACTGATTGTTACTCGCCTTACTGTCGCATCCGTACCGTTAAATTTAAGTTTCAGCTTGATGTTATCGCTACTCAATATTCCCCGTCCAAAATCCAACACAAAGCCATTCATCCTCATGAAGTCCGTTCCCAAAATAACTTCGTCCACAATGTCTGCGACCAGAACCTCGTGTGGGAAAAGGGTTTCGCCGATCCTTATGCTCACGATCTTTTTCCCTTTAATCATTGCACTCTCCCCATTTGCCATTCTTAGTTTTAACCCATCAATCAGCTGCACTGCTCCTGCGATCAAATCTTTCCGAACAATTGTGTGGGTTGCTCCGGTATCCAGCGTAATAATACACCTCCTTCCATCAACACCGCCCCTAACTGTGACGCTGCTTCCGCCTCGTGCTTCACTCGTAACAGGGATGAATGGTATGGGGCAACCAGACGGCGAAGCCAGCTTCGGTCCCTTCAAACTGACTTCTAACCTATCCACTTTACCGACTGTTGCCATCCGTTCATCCGATCCCTGCTCTCCTCTTAGTGCTCTTTCCACAGAAGTTGGTAATCCGTGCCGCTTTCCCTTTGCTTCCAAACAATCTCGCGAGATGTGGCCAATCCTGTTACATACCCAACATCTTCGCTCGCTGCTTCTAGACCTTTGTCCCGACCGTTCCGTGTTTGCCCGTATAAAAGGTGGCGATCTTCTCTATCCATGTATTACTTTCCGACAGTCCATTGAGATGTGACCCAACTTGTCACATTTCCAACACCTAAGCCTGCCTCTTCCGACTTTCGGTACCAATCGCTCCCTGCTGCCGTTCTTGTCTGAGTTCATTTGGCGCCTAAATAATGATGGTCTGGTGAAGTTCTGCACAGCCTCGATGGTTAACGCAAACGCAACGGTTTCCGCAAAGGTTGATTTAGGTGACAACATTACCGCTTTGCGTGTCTCTGGATCTCGAATGCCGTCAATGAATGCGTCAATTTTTAGTCTTTCCATATAATCAGCCGATGTACTGGTATGTGCTAGATGTACTAATCGCTCGATTGCCGATGAAAATTCCTGTAGCGATTCTCCTCCCTTTTGATAGCGGCTTTTCAATTCCATACGAAAGATTTCCCGCTTGTGGTCACTACCGTACTTCCGATCCAGCGCCTTCATAATTTCGAGATAATTGTTGCGATCTTTTTCCGGAATTTTTTGTAAGGCCTCCGCTGCTTCACCTTTAAGGGCCACTATTAACGCTGCGACAAGATGTTCATCATTCCAACGGTTTTGATTAAAGTTTGGTGGTTTTAACTTAACTGATTGAATTGTTTGTACCACTTGTGTTGTTGTTCCACTTGCCTTGATATCAGTTAGCTCTTTCCCGAGACGTTGAACCTCTGCTTGTAATTTTTCTTCGACCTGCTGAACCTTCGTTTCAAATTTTTCGTCAACCTTTTGAATCTCCATTTGCAGCTTCTCCACTTCGCCGTGTATGTTAGTAGATAATTCGGGAAGTTTCTCGTCCATTCTCTTTTGACCATCTATAATTTGGTCTTTAATTTCCTCTCCTTGTTGTTTCATTTCATTCTTAATTTCTTGGTTTGACTGCACTGCTTGTTGCGCCATTTGATTTTTAATTTCTCCTAGCTGTCGTTCGTTTTGTTGTTTCATTAGACTCATCTGTCCCGTCATCTGGTTCATAGCAGCTATTAACTGCGACAAATCGAAACTTCCAGAATGTTCTTGTGTCTTTTCGACCAACGGTTGTTTATCTTCTGCTTTCTGCTCTACGGTTGCCGCATCCGTTACTTTCTCTCCAAAATCATGATGTTCCGCGTCCAGCCCTTCTTTCTCCATGGCATCACGTAGTCGCGCTTGTAAAGCTGCTTTACCACCATCAGTAGCCAAACCCCGTTTCTCAAGTTCGCTCTTTAATTCTGGAACTTTTAATTCGCTGAGAATCATTTTCTTTATCTTTTTATTCACAATCCCACCGCTGTCACCAATTTGTTACGTTTTTGCCTTGTCAATCAAGGTTCGTATCACTGGATTGTGAATAATACAAACTCAATTCAATTTATCACCAACGAATTTATTTATTTCACAAAATTTATTACAACACAGTTTATCAATCAAAATTCACAAAATCACTTTATATAAATTATTCTCAAATTTTACTAATCACTTTTACTTTTTATTTCGCACAAAAACACTTTTTAAATCACTTTTTAATTCCTTTTTAATCTTTATACTATCGCTTTCCAAATATTACTTATAATCTTACAAGTTTACTCTATCGCGTTCCAAATACCAATAATCCAATTCGATCTTGTTCGCCTTTTTATATACACAAACCAAGCTTCTCGAAAGTTCACGACTTTTCCAGTTGGAATAGCGTAGAAACATTACGTAACAATTTTTATCATGGAAAATTCCATTTAGTACAGTAAACATTGAGCTATTAGTTTTACTTATTCTATTACACACTAGGTGTCACCGTCACAATATGTATTGTGTATCTTTCGGCATTTTCAAATTTCAATTTGAAACGGCAGCCAATCAAAACCGTTGGAATGATGAACATCTTGTCGCAGCGTTAATAGTGGCCCTTAAAGGTGAAGCAGCGGAGGCCTTACAAACAATTCCAGAAAAAGATCGCAACAGTTATCTCGAAATTATGAAGGCGCTGGATAGGAAGTACGGCAGTGACCACAAGCGGGAAATCTTTCGTATGGAATTGAAAAGCCGCTACCAAAAGGGAGGAGAATCGCTACAGGAATTTTCATCGGCAATCGAGCGATTAGTACATCTAGCACATACCAGTACGTCGGCCGATTATATGGAAAGGCTTAAAATTGACGCATTCATTGACGGCATTCGAGATCCAGAGACACGCAGGGCGGTGATGTTGTCACCTAAAGCGACGTTCGCGGAAACCGTTGCGTTTGCGTTAACGATCGAGGCCGTGCAGAACTTCACCAGACCGTCATTAGTTAGGCGCCAAATGAACTCAGACAAGAACGGCAGCATGGAGCGAATGGTACCGACAGTCGGAAGAGGCAGGCTTAGGTGTTGGAAATGTGACAAGTTGGGTCACATCTCAATGGACTGTCGGAAAGTAATACATGGAGAGAGAAGATCGCCACCTTTTATGCGGGTAAAAACGGAACGGTCGGAACAAAGGTCTAGAAGCAGCGAGCGAAGATGTTGGGTATGTAACAGGATTGGCCACATCTCGCGAGATTGTTTGGAAGCAAAGGGAAAGCGGCACGGATCACCAACTTCTATGAAAAGAGCACTAAGAGGAGAGCAGGGATCGGATGAACGGATGGCAACAGTCGCTAAAGTGGAAAGGTTAGAAGTCAGTTTGAAGGAACCGAAGCTGGCTTCGCCGTCTGGTTGCCCCATAACATCCATCCCTGTTACGAGTGAAGCACGAGGCGGAAGCAGCGTCACAGTTATGGGCGGTGTTGATGGGAGAAGGTGTATTATTACGCTGGATACCGGAGCAACCCACACAATTGTTCGGAAAGATTTGATCGCAGGAGCAGTGCAGCTAGTTGATGGGTTAAAATTAAGAATGGCAAATGGGGAGAGTGCAATGATTAAAGGGAAAAAGATCGTGAGCATAAGGATCGGCGAAACGCTTTTCCCACACGAAGTTCTGGTCGCAGACATTGTGGATGAGGTTATTTTGGGAACGGACTTCATGAGGATGAATGGCTTTGTGTTGGATTTTGGACGAGGAATATTGAGCAGCGATAACATCGAGCTGAATCTTAAATTTAACGGTACGGATGTGACAGTAAGGCGAGTAACAATCAGTCATTGCGAGGAGCTGCCATCGAAATCTGAAACAATTGTTGAGGAAACCAAAGAACACCAGGGTAAGCAGACATTGGATAAGAAGGGCCGAGTTGTGCGAGGTAGAGTGCGAGTGTCGGGCGACTGGATGAGAACTCGATGTGCCATACGGGTAAATGGCCAGGGATTACACGAGGGGCAATTGGTGTGGCATCACAACTCGCAACAAAAGAAGGGGGATTTATCGGCGAAAGTGCAGCCTTTATGGACGGCACCCTACAGGACAAGAAAAGGACAAGGAGGTAAACAGGTAAACCAATGGCGGTACATTTAGAGAGGCTGGCCCTCTACCGAGGAGGTAATTTCGGTCCTGTTCGGGACGAACAGGCTTAGGTGAGGGGTAGTGTGACGGTGACACCTAGTGTGTAATAGAATAAGTAAAACTAATAGATCAATGCTTTACTGTACTAAATGGAATTTTCCATGATAAAAATTGTTACGTAATGTTTCTACGCTATTCCAACTGGAAAAGTCGTGAACTTTCGAGAAGCTTGGTTTGTGTATATAAAAAGGCGAACAAGATCGAATTGGATTATTAGTATTTGGAACGCGATAGTGTAAAGTTGTAAGAATAAGTAATAATTGGTAAGCGATAGTATAAAGATTAAAAAGGAATTAAAAAGTGATTTAAAAAGTGTTTTTGTGCGAAATAAAAAGTAAAAGTGATCAGTAAAATTTGAGAATAATTTATATAAAGTGATTTTGTGAATTTTGATTGATAAACTGTGTTGTAATAAATTTTGTGAAATAAATAAATTCGTTGGTGATAAATTGAATTGAGTTTGTATTATTCACAATCCAGTGATACGAACCTTGAGTGACAAGGCAAAAACGTAACAGTATTGTCTGCGACTAGAACTTCGTGTGGGAAAAGAGTTTCGCCGATCCTTATGCTCACGATCTTTTTCCCTTTAATCATTGCACTCTCCCCATTTGCCATTCTTAATTTTAACCCATCAACCAGCTGCACTGCTCCTGCGATCAAATCTTTCCGAACAATTGTGTGGGTTGCTCCGGTATCCAGCGTAATAATACACCTCCTCCCATCAACACCGCCCCAAACTGTGACGCTGCTTCCGCCTCGTGCTTCACTCGTAACAGGGATGAATGTTATGGGGCAACCAGACGGTGAAGCCAGCTTCGGTTCCTTCAAACTGACTTCTAACCTTTCCACTTTACCGACTGTTGCCATCCGCTCATCCGATTCCCGCTCTCCTCTTCGTGCTCTTTCCACGGAAGATGGTAATCCGTGCCGCTTTCCTCCTGCTTCCAAACAATCTCGCGAGATGTGGCCAATCCTGTTACACACCCAACTTCTTCGCTCGCTGCCTCTAGACCTCTGTCCCGACCGTTCCGTGTTTGCTCGTATAAAAGGTGGCGATCTTCTCTCTCCATGTATTACTTTCCGACAGTCCATTGAGATGTGACCCAACTTGTCACATTTCCAACACCTAAGCCTGGCTCTTCCGACTGTCGGTACCATTCGCTCCATGCTGCCGTTCTTGTCTGAGTTCATTTGGCGCCTAAATAATGACGGTCTGGTGAAGTTCTGCACGGCCTCGATCGTTAACGCGAACGCAACGGTTTCCGCGAACGTTGCTTTAGGTGATAACATCACCGCCTTGCGTGTCTCTGGATCTCGAATGCCGTCAATGAATGCGTCAATTTTTAGCCTTTCCATATAATCGGCCGATGTACTGGTATGCGCTAGATGTACTAATCGCTCGATTGCCGATGAAAACTCCTGAAGTGATTCTCCTCCCTTTTGGTAGCGGCTTTTCAATTCCATTCGATAGATTTCCCGCTTGTGATCACTGCCGTACTTCCTATCCAGCGCCTTCATAATTTCGAGATAACTGTTGCGATCTTTTTCCGGAATTGTTTGTAAGGCCTCCGCTGCTTCACCTTTAAGGGCCACTATTAACGCTGCGACAAGATGTTCATCATTCCAACGGTTTTGATTGGCTGCCGTTTCAAATTGAAATTTGAAAATGCCGAAAGATGTGGTACCGTCGAAGTTTGGTGGTTTTAACTTAACTGATTGAATGGTTTGTACCACTTGTGTTGTTGTTCCACTTGCCTTGATATCAGTTAGCTCTTTCCCGAGACGTTGAACCTCCGCTTGTAATTCAGCTTGTAATTTATGTTCCACATCTTGAATCTCCATTTTAAATTCCGTTTTAGCGTGTTGAATTTCAGTTTGCAATTCCGTTTGCAATTTTTCTACTTCTTCACGTAGCGAAGTGGATAACTCGATAAATTTCTCGTCCATTCTCTTTTGCCCATCTGCAATTTCCTGGATTGGTTGTTCAATTTTCTCTATTTGTTGTTTCATCTCATTCTTAATTTCTTGGTTTGACTGCTCAATTTTCACCATTTGTCGTTCGTTTTGTTGTTTCATGGGACACATCTGTCCTGTCATTTGGTTCATAGCAGCTATTAACTGCGACAAATCGAAACTTCCAGAATGTTCTTGTGTCTTTTCGACCAACAATTGTTTATCTTCTGCTTTCTGCTCTATGGTTGCTGCATCCGTTACTTTCTCTCCAAAATCATAATGTTCTGCGTCCAGCCCTTCGTTCTGCATGGCCTCACGTAGTCGCACTTGTAAAGCTGCTTTAGTACCATCAGTAGCCAAACCCCGTTTCTCTAGTTCTTTTTAATTCTGGAACTTTTAATTCGTTGAGAATCATTTTCTTTATCTTTTTATTCACAATCCCACCGCTGTCACCAAATGTTACGTTTTTGCCTTGTCAATCAAGGTTCGTATCACTGGATTGTGAATAATACAAACACAATTCAATTTATCACCAACGAATTTATTTATTTCACAAAATTTATTACAACACAGTTTATCAATCAAAATTCACAAAATCACTTTATATAAATTATTCTCAAATTTTACTAATCAATTTTACTTTTTATTTCGCACAAAAACACTTTTTAAATCACTTTTTAATTCCTTTTTAATCTTTATACTATCGCTTTCCAAATATTACTTATTCTTACAACTTTACACTATCGCGTTCCAAATACTAATAATCCAATTCGATCTTGTTCGCCTTTTTATATACACAAACCAAGCTTCTCGAAAGTTCACGACTTTTCCAGTTGGAATAGCGTAGAAACATTACGTAACAATTTTTATCATGGAAAATTCCATTTAGTACAGTAAACATTGAGCTATTAGTTTTACTTATTCTATTACACACTAGGTGTCACCGTCACAGTATGTATTGTTACGTTTTTGCCTTGTCAAATAAGGTTCGTATCACTGGATTGTGAATAAAACCAATTCAATTTAATTTATCACCAACGAATTTATTTATTTCACACAAGAATTATTACAACACAGTTTATTAATACAAATTCACAAAATCACTTTATATAAATTATTCTCAAATTTTACTGTTCACTTATAATTTTTATTTCCACAAAAACACTTTTTAATTCACTTTTTAATTCCTTTTTAATCTTTACTCTTTCGCTTACCAAAAATTACTTATTCTTACAACTTTACACTATCGCGTTCCAAATACTAATAATCCAATTCGATCTTGTTCGCCTTTTTATATACACAAACCAAGCTTCTCGAAAGTTCACGACTTTTCCAGTTGGAATAGCGTAGAAACATTACATAACAATTTTTATCATGGAAAATTCCATTTAGTACATTAAACATTGAGCTATTAGTTTTACTTATTCTATTACACACTAGGTGTCACCGTCACACTACCCCTCACCTAAGCCTGTTCGTCCCGAACAGGACCGAAATTACCTCCTCGGTAGAGGGCCAGCCTCTCTAAATGTACCGCCATTGGTTTACCTGTTTACCTCCTTGTCCTTTTCTTGTCCTGTAGGGTGCCGTCCATAAAGGCTGCACTTTCGCCGATAAATCCCCCTTCTTTTGTTGCGAGTTGTGAAGCCACACCAATTGCCCCTCATGTAATCCCTGGCCATTTACCCGTATGGCACATCGAGTTCTCATCCAGTCGCCCGACACTCGCACTCTACCTCGCACAACTCGGCCCTTCTTATCCAATGTCTGCTTACCCTGGTGTTCTTTGGTTTCCTCAACAATTGTTTCAGATTTCGATGGCAGCTCCTCGCAATGACTGATTGTTACTCGCCTTACTGTCACATCCGTACCGTTAAAATTAAGATTCAGCTCGATGTTATCGCTGCTCAATATTCCTCGTCCAAAATCCAACACAAAGCCATTCATCCTCATGAAGTCCGTTCCCAAAATGACCTCATCCACAATGTCGGCGACCAGAACCTCGTGTGGGAAAAGGGTTTCGCCGATCTTTATGCTCACGATCTTTTTCCCTTTAATCATTGCACTCTCCCCATTTGCCATTCTTAGTTTTAACCCATCAATCAGCTGCACTGCTCCTGCGATCAAATCTTTCCGAACAATTGTGTGGGTTGCTCCGGTATCCAGCGTAATAATACACCTCCTTCCATCAACACCGCCCCTAACTGTGACGCTGCTTCCGCCTCGTGCTTCACTCGTAACAGGGATGAATGGTATGGGGCAACCAGACGGCGAAGCCAGCTTCGGTCTCTTCAAACTGACTTCTAACCTATCCACTTTACCGACTGTTGCCATCCGTTCATCCGATCCCTGCTCTCCTCTTAGTGCTCTTTCCACAGAAGTTGGTGATCCGTGCCGCTTTCCCCTTGCTACCAAACAATCTCTCGAAATATGGTCAATCCTGTTACATACCCAACATCTTCGCTCGATGCTTCTAGACCTTTGTTCCGACCGTTCCGTTTTTGCCCGCATAAAAGGTGGCGATCTTCTCTTCCATGTATTACTTTCCGACAGTCCATTGAGATGTGACCCAACTTGTCACATTTCCAACACCTAAGCCTGCCTCTTCCGACTGTCGGTACCATTCGCTCCATGCTGCCGTTCTTGTCTGAGTTCATTTGGCGCCTAACTAATGACGGTCTGGTGAAGTTCTGCACGGCCTCGATCGTTAACGCAAACGCAACGGTTTCCGCAAAGGTTGCTTTAGGTGACAACATCAGTGCCTTGCGTGTCTCTGGATCTCGAATGCCGTCAATGAATGCGTCAATTTTTAGCCTTTCCATATAATCGGCCGATGTACTGGTATGTGCTAGATGTACTAATCGCTCGATTACCGATGAAAATTCCTGAAGTGATTCTCCTCCCTTTTGGTAGCGGCTTTTCAATTCCATTCGAAAGATTTCCCGCTTGTGGTCACTGCCGTACTTCCGATCCAGCGCCTTCATAATTTCGAGATAATTGTTGCGATCTTTTTCCGGAATTGTTTGTAAGGCCTCCGCTGCTTCACCTTTAAGGGCCACTATTAACGCTGCGACAAGATGTTCATCATTCCAACGGTTTTGATTGGCTGCCGTTTCAAATTGAAATTTGAAAATGCCGAAAGATGATGTACCGTCGAAGTTTGGTGGTTTTAACTTAACTGATTGAATGGTTTGTACCACTTGTGTTGTTGTTCCACTTGCCTTGATATCAGTTAGCTCTTTCCCGAGACGTTGAACCTCCGCTTGTAATTCAGCTTGTAATTTATGTTCCACATCTTGAATCTCCATTTTAAATTCCGTTTTAGCGTGTTGAATTTCAGTTTGCAATTCCGTTTGCAATTTTTCTACTTCTTCACGTAGCGAAGTGGATAACTCGATAAATTTCTCGTCCATTCTCTTTTGCCCATCTGCAATTTCCTGGATTGGTTGTTCAATTTTCTCTATTTGTTGTTTCATCTCTTGGTTAGACTGATTTATAGTCTCCAACTGCCTCACATTTTGTTGTTCCATTTCATTCTTAATTTCTTGGTTTGACTGCACTGCTTGTTGCGCCATTTGATTTTTAATTTCTCCTAGCTGTCGTTCGTTTTGTTGTTTCATTAGACTCATCTGTCCCGTCATCTGGTTCATAGCAGCTATTAACTGCGACAAATCGAAACTTCCAGAATGTTCTTGTGTCTTTTCGACCAACGGTTGTTTATCTTCTGCTTTCTGCTCTACGGTTGCCGCATCCGTTACTTTCTCTCCAAAATCATGATGTTCCGCGTCCAGCCCTTCTTTCTCCATGGCATCACGTAGTCGCGCTTGTAAAGCTGCTTTACCACCATCAGTAGCCAAACCCCGTTTCTCAAGTTCGCTCTTTAATTCTGGAACTTTTAATTCGCTGAGAATCATTTTCTTTATCTTTTTATTCACAATCCCACCGCTGTCACCAAATTGTTACGTTTTTGCCTTGTCAAATAAGGTTCGTATCACTGGATTGTGAATAAAACCAATTCAATTTAATTTATCACCAACGAATTTATTTATTTCACACAAGAATTATTACAACACAGTTTATTAATACAAATTCACAAAATCACTTTATATAAATTATTCTCAAATTTTACTGTTCACTTATAATTTTTATTTCCACAAAAACACTTTTTAATTCACTTTTTAATTCCTTTTTAATCTTTACTCTTTCGCTTACCAAAAATTACTTATTCTTACAACTTTACACTATCGCGTTCCAAATACTAATAATCCAATTCGATCTTGTTCGCCTTTTTATATACACAAACCAAGCTTCTCGAAAGTTCACGACTTTTCCAGTTGGAATAGCGTAGAAACATTACATAACAATTTTTATCATGGAAAATTCCATTTAGTACATTAAACATTGAGCTATTAGTTTTACTTATTCTATTACACACTAGGTGTCACCGTCACAGTATAAAAAATCAACTTAAACAAAACTTGTAGATATGTTTTCTTCTCTTCTCCGTACCAAATGTGGCTAATGGAATGGCTAAGCTATATGTATATATGTATATATATATACATAACTATGTACTATGAATTATGATAATGTTATTTATGTATATACATAATTACGAAAATACAAAAACGAAGTCAAAACGAATGAAAAATACATGAGAAATTGAGAATATGCTTTACAGTGAAGGGAATATATATTCCATTTAAAATACAAAATTTCATATCATATGTAAATGAATTTATTTCCCTTACTAGACACCTAATGTTAGTACCAAAAAATAATATTCAAAGAGTGGCGCTAGGTTCGCACCGGCTTAACATTTTATTTCGGTATAATCTTTCTTATACTTTTGTGTTTTGTGCAAAGACTCAAAAATTTGCTAAGCCAAAGAAACAAACATCGTTTGATACACTTATCAAAGAGTTGAACCATTTTAGTACATGTTGTGTCCAAATTTAGCAATTACTCAAACCATTTGGCATGTTTTCCCAATTTTCGCTGAATTCAATTTGGCGCCAATGTCGTTTCGTTGACGTAAAATATCTTCCTTTTATTTATGATATACCTTACTATTTGACAGCAAACATAAATAAAAGGAATATATAAGATAATTCAAGTGGTGTATTTCTTGAATGGTAATTTTTTTGTAGCGACACACAACATATTCCAATTTTTGGAACTACGATGATCGTCGCTATTATATACGGACGAGTGACGACCAAGTTAACAACATAAAAAATACAATACATAAACAATTGTAAAATTGTGTTGATATTGAACACATACTAGTATACTTATAGAAATTATTTTTGTTTCAACTTACACACGAAAACGAGACACTAAATAAAAGCAGCTAGAAAGGAGTAAAAGAAAATTTTTTATTTTAGTTTTTAACGTACGAGTAGCAAACAAAACCGTTTTTGTTTTATAAAATGAATTGGATTCAAATGTTTTCAAATCCAAATCATGTAAATAATAAAATTGAAGATATCCCTATTTATTTACTTCGTTTCTATATTTTTACAGTCGGTTCTGGTTGTAGATACATATGTATATGTATATAACAAAAAAAACATTAAGGAAATTTTCAATGTGTTTTTGTTGTTTTTTTTTTAATATACCTAGCCAGTTTGACGAAATATCCGTATTTTAAACAAATTACAATTATATAACCAAATAGGATACATTTAGCAGTACAGGTGCAAAAAAAAATATTTTGAATTCAATTACATAATATTGCATATACATAAATACATAATACATCTGTATGCATTTTAAGTTCGTAGTTGCATACCAAATTTTTACTATTTATTTAATTTTGGATTATTCAGCCGTATATATAGTATGTACATATTTACAATTGACGATTGGAGCATCACCGATTCCACCTAGAGGAAAATTTTTAAACTGAGGTAGCTGCTAATTTGACGTTCGAAATTGTTGTAAACAATTCCAATTTTGAACTGTAAACACAATTTTTACCTACCAGTGGCCTTATTCTGGTAATTCCCGGGGAACGGGGAATAATTTTTTTTACAGCAGTTATTCCCAGATACATATTTCCAACTTTTTATTCCCCATTTTCTTAAAGTGGATTCTGTCAATTGGGGAATAAATATACAGGGAAAATAAATTTAGTTGTATCAAAATTATTATAATAACTCTTATTTATTATAATACTATCTTTAAAATTATTAACAGTATTAATATTAGTAATTATTAATAACAACTACATATAAACAAACATTTTCGTTAAAAATCTATTCCCCATCAATTCTTTCATAAAATCGGTGTGGAAAAACAAACGTCAAAACTGCTGTAATGGGGAATAATTTTTTCCCAATAAAAAATCTTTCCCGAACACCAGAATACACTTTGGGGAAAAGGGAATAATACTGCAACAAAATTTAAAATTTCTATTCCCCGGGAATTACCAGAATAGGGCCACAGATTGATAATAATTGTAAATAATTCCAATTTTGAATTATAAAAACCATTTTTAATTACCGGATTGCAAAAATTTCTTTCGTCGCATTTATGAGAAATGTCATTTTGGCTGTTGCCTCATTTTAACTTTTTTCCTCGAGAGGCGCTTTCTCTACTTTTACAATCGTCAATAGAGGCTATATTCCTTTTATTTATGGGTATATTTTTAGCTAAGACTCAACCCAATATGTAGTTCACATTAATTCCGCTTTTTACAAAATAGCGTTTTCAAATGGTATGCCTTGATAAATGTGTTCCTTCTCGGAACAAGTATTGACGATTGTAAAAGTAGAGAAAGCGCCTCTCGAGGAAAAAAGTTCAAATGAGGCAACTGCCAAAATGACATTTCTCATAAATGCGACGAAAGGAAATTTTGTAATCCGGTAGTTAAAAATTGTTTTTATAATCCAAAATATGAATTATTTACAATTATTAGCAATCTGGTAAGTAAAAATTGTGTTTACAGTTCAAAATTGGAATTCTTTACAACAATTTCGAACATCAAATTAGCAGCTACCTCAGTTTAAAAATTTTCCACTAGGTAGAATCTGTGATGGTCCAATCATCAATAGATATTTTACGTCAACGAAACGACATTGGCGCCAAATTGAATACAGCGGAAATGATGGGAAAACATGCAAAATGGTTTGAGTAATTGCTAAATTTGGACACAACATGTACTAAAATGGTTCAACTCTTTGATAAGTGTATCAAATGATGTTTGTTTCTTTGGTTTAGCAAATTTTTGAGTCTTTGCTAATTAGTGCCATCTATTATATAAATTAGCACTAATTTTTGGAAATTTTGACAATTTTTCTTAGATTTTGGAAAATGCTCATTTCATTTTTTTAATCCAGTGATACATTTCGTTATTTTTCCTGGAAAATAAAATAAAAATAAAACAAAATAAATATCTGGAAAATGCAGATTTCGTTTAAGCGCATATTTTGGAGAATGCGCATTTCATTTTTTAATATATCCAGTTTAAGCGCATATATTGGAAAATGCGCATTTCATTTTTTTAATCCAGTGATACATTTCATTATTTTTCCTGGAAAATAAAATAAAAATATCTGGAAAATGCAGATTTCGTTTAAGCGCATATTTTGGAAAATGCGCATTTAATTTTTTTAATCCAGTGATACATTTCATTATTTTTCCTGGAAAATAAAATAAAAATATCTGGAAAATGCAGATTTCGTTTAAGCGCATATTTTGGAAAATGCGCATTTCATTTTTTAATATATCCAGTTTAAGCGCTTATATTTTGGTACTAATTTTCATACAAAAAAGTACAAAAAATGTTTATAACCTGGCTACTCCACCTGACATAAATTTGACCATAACAATTACCATAACACGTAACTAAAATATAAAAAATGGCGTCGGGTGAGGAAAACATACAATAAATTTGTCGGTTAGAAATCATTTGCGTTTTGATATTTTAAAGAAATTGTGGAAAAACTGTTGCAAAAAAGATCGTCACACGTATATGTATTTTAATGATTCTTTTTTGGCTGCCACATTTTTAAGTATGTATTTAAAAATATCTCAACAAAAATTTTGTTTTTTTGTGGAACACAAAATTTTTGTAAAAAAAGTTTGTAACTACGAATTAGAAAACTTCCATTCGAAACTGGTAGCCATGTTTTTGAATCCAGCCAAGAAATGTACAATTTTGGTATACAATCAAGTTATGCCTTCTTGGCAGCAAATGATTGTATGACATATGGTAAGTCGTTGCAATTTCGTGTCTCCACTAGCAACTGTTCGAATTTTAATGGTATAACTCGATGTTAATGGCAGGTGAAGAGTAGGTGTAACTCGGCTACTCCACCTGACATAAATTTTACCATTACAATTACCATATCTTGTAACAAAAATATAAAAAATGGCGTCGGGTGAGGAAAACATACAATAAATTTGACGGTTAAAAATCATTTCCGCTTTGATATTTTAAAGAAATTGTGCAAAAACTTTTGCAAAAAAGATCGTCACACGTATATGTATTTTAAGTATTCTTTTTTGGCTGCCACATTTTTAAGTTTGTATTTAAAAATATCTCAACAAAAATTTATTTTTTTTCTTGCCACAACAAATTTTTGTAAAAAAAGTTTCTACCGTCAAATTAGAAAACTTCCATTCGAAACTGGTAACCATGTTTTTTAATCCAGCCAAGAAATGTAAAATTTTGGTATACAATCAAGTTATGCCTTCTTGGCAGCAAATGATTGTAAGACATATGGCAAGTCATTACAATTTCGTGTCTCCACTAGCAACTGTTCGAATTTTAATGGTATAACTCGATTTTAATGGCAGGTGGAGAGTAGGTGTAAGATGGATGACTCGATTTTATTCATATTTGGTACTAATTTTGGTACTAATTTTACATATTTGGTACTAATAATAATTTTTCATATTTGGTACTAGAAAACAAACAATTTTACAAAAAAGCGTTTTTTTATTTTTAATTCATAAAAATTCTAATTAAAAAAAAAGGCGTATTTAGTTTAAAAAAAATAAACGTCAAATAACTATACCGTAGCCAAAATAAATAATAAATTCATAAGATATAAATTGAAAAAAACACTTTAAAGTTTGAAAATATTCACACACTCGTCTGCTTCAATCAAAACACAAATCACAATTGAATTGACAAACTAAGCTGTGTGTAGAAAATGGCGTGTGCGTCGATATTTGTATGTGAGTATTTTTTCTGCGAGAAAGAGAAAGACAAAACCCGATGCACATCAACCGAATTTAATGTGCCTTTAATATTTTGTTGTATGGAATTTCGTATGGAATTCGAATAATTTTTCCACAGTGTGGAAAGTTTGCATACTGGGTATTATGTAAAGTTTAGCCTAAAACTTTACCGCCGATAGCACGGTGGCATTTAATCAAACAGTTGCAACAAAACTTTTGGAAGCACTGGCATCATGAATATTTAACGATGTTACAAACTCGGCAAAAATGGCATCACCAAAAACCAAATGTCTTAATTGGTGATATAGTTATCCTAGATGATGAAAACCTGCCTTCAACTCGGTGGGCACTAGGCAAAATTATTGACACACATCCAGGACATGACGGGAAGGTGCGTGTTGTTTCCGTAAAATTAGGCAAAACGGGAAATATTATTTTAAACGTCCAATACACAAAATTTGCAAATTACCATATCAAGGTAATTCCTCAGTTGAATCAACCGATCCAAGGGGCCCGGAATGTTTTAAAATTGATGAAGATGCTGATATCTGAAATACTTATTAAAGTATTTATATTATTACAAAATAGGCTAGCATTGGTTTTAGCTGTCTCAGTCAAAGTGGCGCCATTTATTTCTTGGTGTGGAAATATTAATAACTAAAAATCGCTGTATTAAATCTTCCTTTCCCAAAATTTGCCACCGTCGCCTGTCAAGTGAGACAGCTAAAACCAATCCGTGTCACAAAATATTTAAAATGTATTAAAATACTTATCTTAGCAATTTATTTTATGTACATTTGTATTTGAAACACTTAAAATTGTATTTGGTTGAATAAAACTCTTTGTTGACATTATATTAATGACAGATCGAAACATAGACCTCCAACTGATAATCCGTGTGTTCAATCGGGCAAAAATGATAAAAAATATCATGATATTTTTTATCACTTTTGCCATTAACCGCACTCATTTATCACACAAAAAAATCAACTTTTTTCTTGGTTCCAGCTGTCAATTTTGAATTTATTTTCTTTATGATATTTTCGGTATTTAAATTAAATTAAATTTGATTTTTTAAGATATTTATATGGTATTTACACCGTCACCTATTTATTTAAATATAAATAATAATTTATATGTCGAAGTTTTGTCTGAGAACACAAACACAACGAAACTCAAACTAAAATTATTTGTGTCTCCAATATTTGGATAAAAACCAAATAGTTGGCGATTGGAGCATCACAGACGACATTAATTGCTGCGTTCCATTTAATGTGGCAAAGTACATACAAGTACTTCTGACTGCACGCAGCTACTCTTGCTAAATTTTATGAGTAGTTTGCTTTTCGAATTTATGGCGACTTCGTTACCAGAATATTTAGTACAACTAATCGGAAAGAAATGGCTGATCAGTTTTCAAATTAATAATTAATTTTCCAACTTTCCATGTTGCACGTAAATATTTTTAAATTAAATTTTATTTTCGCAACTAATTTTCTGCGTTCCATTCACCATCTACTCCCAAGTACTTTGCCAGGTCAAATGGAACGCAGCAATTAAATCAAAACTTGAATATACATATATTTTTACAGACATTAAATATTAAACGGTCTTAAAATCTGTCAATCTATTAAAAATGCTTGTCTGAGAGCTTGTTTAGGCTTCTTACACCTACTCTCCACCTGCCATTAAAATCGAGTTATACCATTAAAATTCGAACAGTTGCTAGTGGAGACACGAAATTGCAACGACTTGCCATATGTCATACAATCATTTGCTGCCAAGAAGGCATAACTTGATTGTATACCAAAATTTTACATTTCTTGGCTGGATTAAAAAATACTGTTACCAGTTTCGAATGGAAGTTTTTTAATTTATAGTTAGAAACTTTTTTTACAAAAATTTGTTGTGGCACAAAAAAAAATTAATTTTTGTTGAGATATTTTTAAAGACATACTTAAAAATATGGCAGCCAAAAAAGAATCATTAAAATACATATAATGTGTGACTATCTTTTTTGCAAAAATGTTTGCAGAATTTCTTTAAAATATCAAAGCGCAAATGATTTCTAACCGTCAAATTTATTGTATGTTTTCCTCACTCGACGCCATTTTTTATATTTTTGTTACAAGATATGGTAATTGTAATGGTAAAATTTATGTCAGGTGGAGTAGCCGGGTTAAGAATTACTCCGATTCCGGCTATCTTATCTGAATCCCTAGAAACATCTTCAGATCAGGATTTTATTAAAAAATCATTATAATTTATATTACAAAAAATCTATTGGCGATTGGAGCATCACAGATTCCACCTAGTGGAAAATTTTTAAACTGAGGTAGCTGCTAATTTGACGTTCGAAATTGTTGTAAAGAATTCCAATTTTGAACTGTAAACACAATTTTTACTTACCAGATTGCAAATAATTGTAAATAATTCATATTTTGGATTATAAAAACAATTTTTAACTACCGGATTGCAAAATTTCCTTTCGTCGCATTTATGACAAATGTCATTTTGGCAGTTGCCTCATTTAAACTTTTTTCCTCGAGAGGCCCTTTCTATACTTTTACAATCGTCAATTGACGATTGTAAAAGTAGAGAAAGCGCCTCTCGAGGAAAAAAGTTAAAATGAGGCAACAGCCAAAATGACATTTCTCATAAATGCGACGAAAGAAATTTTTGCAATCCGGTAATTAAAAATGGTTTTTATAATCCAAAATTGGAATTATTTACAATTATTATCAATCTGGTAGGTAAAAATTGTGTTTACAGTTCAAAATTGGAATTGTTTACAACAATTTCGAACGTCAAATTAGCAGCTACCTCAGTTTAAAAATTTTCCACTAGGTGGAATCTGTGATGCTCCAATCGTCAATTGACGATTGGAGCATCACAGATTCCACCTAGTGGAAAATTTTTAAACTGAGGTAGCTGCTAATTTGACGTTCGAAATTGTTGTAAAGAATTCCAATTTTGAACTGTAAGCACAATTTTTACTTACCAGATTGCTAATAATTGTAAATAATTCATATTTTGGATTATAAAAACAATTTTTAACTGCCGGATTGCAAAATTTCCTTTCGTCGCATTTATGAGAAATGTCATTTTAGCAGTTGCCTCATTTGAACTGTTTTCCTCGAGAGGCGCTTTCTCTACTTTTACAATCGTCAATAGATATTTTACGTCAACGAAACGACATTGGCGCTAAATTGAATACAGCGGAAATGATGGGAAAACATGCAAAATGGTTTGAGTAATTGCTAAATTTGGACACAACATGTACTAAAATGGTTCAACTCTTTGATAAGTGTATCAAATGATGTTTGTTTCTTTGGTTTAGCAAATTTTTGAGTCTTTGATAATTAGTGCCATCTATTATATAATATTAGCACTAATTTTTGGAAATTTTGACAACTTTTCTAAGATTTTGGAAAATGCTCATTTCATTTTTTTAATCCAGTGATACGTTTCGTTATGTTTCCTGGAAAATAAAACAAAATAAATATCTGGAAAATGGAGATTTCGTTTAAGCGCATATTTTGGAAAATGCGCATTTCATTTTTTAATATATGTATCCAGTTTAAGCGCTTATATTTTGGTACTAATTTTCATATAAAAAAGTACAAAAAATGTTTATAAGATGGATGACTCGATTTTATTCATATTTGGTACTAATTTTTCATATTTGGTACTAATTTTGTAGTTTAGAAAACAAACAATTTTACAAAAAAGCGTTTTTTTATTTTATATTTTTAATTCATAAAAATTCTAATTTGCTGCGTTCCATTTAACGTGGCAAAGTACACACAAATACTTCTGACTGCACGCGGTACTCTTGCTAAATTTTATGAGTAGTTTGCTTTTCGAATTTATGGCGACTTCGTTACCAGAATATTTAGTACAACTAATCGGTAAGAAATGGCTGATCAGTTTTCAAATTAATAATTAATTTTCCAACTTTCCATGTTGCACGTAAATGTTTTTAAATTAAATTTTATTTACGCAACTAATTTTCTGCGTTCCATTTATCATCTACCCCCAAGTACTTATTTGTACTTTGCCACCACAAATGGAACACAGCAATTAAAAAAAAAAGGCGTATTTAGTTTAAAAAAAATCTGCTTTTAAAAAATTGGCGCTGAAATTCATTTGGCGTCAAATAACTATACCACAGAAGAAAGATTAACCAGAATAGACATTGCGTGGATCAAATTTTTTTTTCATCTTACCTTCTTTTTTGGACATTGAAGTATAATTATTTTCGAATATTATGAATTTTTTGAATATTTAATACAAATTATGCTGTCAAAACAAAACTTGTCATATAATTTCACTAACTATACTGTTAAGGATTCTTAATTTTTATTATTTCAAATAAAAAACAGTAAACCAAAGAATACATAACCCAACTTTCTCTTACCTTCGGCAAATCAAGGTCAAAAAAATGAGTCCAAATTTTTCCATACAAAAACAGCGTTATGACTGTTCTGGTTAATCTTTCTTCTGTGACTATACCTTAGCCAAAATCAATTTATCATTTTTTTTCAATTTTGGTTGTTCAATCGGGTTTGACGTACAGTATTACGAAATGAAGTTAGGGTGGGATAAAATATCATGATATTTTTAATCATTTTTGCCCGATTGAACACAAGGACTATCAAAACATAGGTTTTACACCGGATAGCAAAATAGTATTATACTGGTCGTGTTCAATCGGGCAAAAATGATAAAAAATTGACGATTGGAGCATCACAGATTCCACCTAGTGGAACATTTTTAAACTGAGGTAGCTGCTAATTTGACGTTCGAAATTGTTGTAAACAATTCCAATTTTGAACTGTAAACACAATTTTTACCTACCAGCTTGATAATAATTGTAAATAATTCCAATTTTGTATTATAAAAACAATTTTTAATTACCGGATTCCAAAAATTTCTTGCGTCGCATTTACGAGAAATGTCATTTTGGCTGTTGCCTCATTTTAACTTTTTTCCTCGAGAGGCGCTTTCTCTACTTTTACAATCGTCAATATCATGATATTTTATCCCACCCTAACTTCATTCCGTAATACTGTACGTCAAACCCGATTGAACAACCAAAATTGATAAAAAATGATAAAGTGATTTTAAATGTTACATTTGATTTTAAATCGCTTTGTAAAATTTAACAAACTCGTTCTGTCGCCAGATTTTTAATTAAATGTATATATTTTTTAATTATTTTTTTGTATAAATTATTTTGATATTGAAACTATTTGGCAAATTGCTGCGTTCCATTTGAAGTGGCAAAGTACAAATAAGTACTTGGGAGTAGATGGTAAATGGAACGCAGAAAATTAATTGTGAAAATAAAAATTAATTTAAAAAAATTTACGTACAACATGGAAAGTTGGAAAATTAATTATTAATTTGAAAACTGATTAGCCATTTCTTACCGATTAATTGTACTAAATATTCTTGTAACGAAGTCGCCATAAATTCAAAAAGCAAACTACTCATAAAATTTAGCAAGAGTAGCTGCGTGCAGTCAGAAGTACTTGTGTGTACTTTGTGCCACATTAAATGGAACGCAGCAATTGGAGACACAAATAATTTTAGTTTGAGTTTCGTTGTGTTCTCAGACAAAACTACGAAACATAAATGATTATTTGTTTAAATAAATAGGTGACGGTGTAAATACCATATAAATATCTTAAAAAAGCAAATTTAATTTAATTTAATTACCGAAAATATCATAAAGAAAATAAATTCAAAATTGACAGCAGGAACCCAAAAAACCAAGAAAAAAGTTGGTTTTTTTCTGTGATAAATGAGTGCGTTTAATGCCAAAAGTGATAAAAAATATCATATTTTTTATCATTTTTGCCCGATTGAACACTAGGACTGTTTGATACTATCTACGGTGTAAAATCGGTATGAGATTGTATATGATCAGTGACATTTCATTTGACCAAGGAATTGGAACTCAAATTTGGTTAAATAAAATAGTCAAGGAATTCAATGTTTGGAATTCGATTGGTTTTCAAAGGTTGGTAGCATTTTCAATTTTTCGCAAATAAAATATTGGTATGTGTGGTTTGTTTACATTTAGCGTATGTAATAAATATTTTTGAATTGTCAAATAGTCAAAATAATGCGTAAAGTAGGCGATTTTCGATTTTGACGATGAGTGCGAGTTTAGGACGATTTTCTGAAGAAAAATTTTCAGCAGATTCAATATATTTTAAATGGAAAACAAAAGAATTATGTACGGAAGGGGAAATTTGTTTACAAAATAGACTACGTCGATTGGTTGCCTGTTGAAAATTTTTCTTCAGAAAATGGTCGTAAACTCGCACTGAATTCAATTTTGAATTCAGTCAGTTTAGTGCGAGTTTACGACCATTTTCTGAAGAAAAATTTTCAGCAGGCAACCAATCGACGTAGTCTATTTTGTAAACAAATTTCGCCTTCCGTACATAATTCTTTTGTTTTCTATTTAAAACATATTGAATCTGCTGAAAATTTTTCTTCAGAAAATGGTCGTAAACTCGCACTTAGAAGGAATTCCTAATTTGAATTCATTATATAGCATTGTTGTTGTAAATTGGCAAATGAAATGTCACTATCGTATTATGTAGTAAAATCGGCTGGCAATTAAATAGGTATTGCATTTTTATTAAAAAGAACTGTTCCCAAGTTTGATGTACAATTTTTATTTCAAGTTAAATATGATATTTTTCACGACGAAATTCATTTCAATTTTAAATCCAAGTTAAAGAGCCTTACTCAAACAATTGAAAGGTCAACTAAACAAAATCTCGTAAAAGTTGGAAAAAAATGTCAATGAAAAGGTTAGGTGTAGCTAATAAAATCTTATTTTCTTAAAATACTTGGAGAAACTAACACTAAATGTCGGTGCTGTTCAACTTATTATGTATTTAAAAAAGCATTACATCTACGGTACGCCCTTCGAAACGTGACCCATCTAACAATTCTGCAAAAGAAAAATTAATAATTACAAATTGTTGTTTTACAATTTTCAAAATATTTATACTAATAGCCAATTCAGCATCACACTCTTTTGCGAAACGAACGACTCCTGTATCTTGCCCTCGAATTTCAGCAAAAGTTACTTCACCTATGTCTCGTAATTTATCACGAAGCGTTTGCCATGTACAACTGGGCGGAAGCTGAAACATTTAAATTTAAATGAATTTTGGGTTAACAAAAAAACAAAGATTTACTCACGTTTTTAATGACAATCGTGTCCGATTTTCTTGTGGAACCATTATTCAACATCCCTCCGCCAAACCCCGATGTACCGCGACCGAACTCGTTTGAGCTTGTATTATAATTGCGTACGGAATTTGAAATACCAAGATCATAATCTCGTGCCAAACCTCCAGAACCAAACCCAAATTGATTTCCCGAAGAATTATACGATGGACCTTGATTCGACGATGATAAATCATTACTTGACCCTATACCAAGCCCCAAAGTTGATAAATTAGCAGAATTCAACAATGGATTCGACAAAGCACCACTCAGACCACCAACAACATTACTTAGTGTCGCAGCCAGATTATTTCCCAAATTAGAACCCAATCCACCCAAACTAGAACTAGATACAGCTGCAGTGGACGGCGGAATATTCTGATTAGCGTTTTGCTGAATACTTGGAAGGTTTCTTGAAACGTCTTTCAAAGGTTCACCGTTTGGCCCTAATCCAATACCAATACCTCGCAAGCCGTCTGGTAATTTAACTCCTTCATTTTTATCAGGAATGCGATCCAATCTAACGGTCATTCTTCTTTCGTATAACATTTGTTGATCGAACATCGAGATAGCTTGAACAGCTTCAACAGGATGTTCGTATTCAATAACTGCAAAACCACGACTATTTCCATCTTTGTCCGTGGACAAATCAAGATTACAGATACGACCAGCTAATTTAAATACTTGCTTTAATTTTTTAGCGTTAACTTTATAGTCCAACTGTAAAAGAAAAACCAAAAAAAAAATAAGCCCTGAATCTAACACCCCAAGTCGCGTTTCTGCAAAATTTAAAAATTAATCAAATACTACGTCATGCAACATTAGGTAAAACACACTTGAAAATTTATTTCAGTTTATCGAATATTTAAGTTATTGTCTAAATAGATTTGCATGATCGGTGTAAATTGTGTAGAAAAAAAAACAATAGGTAAATGAAAATACAAGAGAAAATTTTCTAAAGGATTTCTACATACACAAATAAAATAAAATGAACGTGACGAGTTACAATTAGACAAACGAAATAATCATGTACATATTGCAATTATGCTGATCCTCTGATAAAAAAAATTGGTGTGAAATTTACCCATGCAAAAATTAATGTCCAAAAACCTTTTTCAAAAATACTCACATTAGCAACAAAAATTTTGTTGTGAAGCGGTCCATCTATTCCTAAACCTTGCAAAAACGAAGTACTCAAACCAAAAGTGTTATAAGTGCCGTAGTCACATCTAACTCCAATGTTTCCAAAACCACCACCGCCGCCACTAACACCTCGAGTAGGCCTAAAGTTTGACGAAAAACAGCAATAATCTTTTAACATTTTTCTAAACTAGATAGTATCCACTTTGGCTACTACCATTACTGTAAACAAAGAAGTGCGATCGGAAATAGGAACAAATATCTATTTCGTAATTTATGAGAAAAGCTATAGTAGCCAAATTGAAAAAAATATCGAAATCGAATAATTTAAAGGACGTGGCTATCCGGACAGATAGTACGTGTAAGAGTACGTCGAGTATATCTAAGAGTAAGTTGAATATGTCTAAGAGTAAGTTGAATATGTCTAAGAGTACGTCGAGTAGGTCTAAGAGTACGTCGAGTAGGTCTA
The DNA here is from genome assembly GCA_958295665.1 of Tipula vernalis. Classification (NCBI taxonomy): domain Eukaryota; kingdom Metazoa; phylum Arthropoda; class Insecta; order Diptera; family Tipulidae; genus Tipula; species Tipula vernalis. The sequence goes on along the minus strand of OY282559.1, from coordinate 199,294,812 downwards.
AGAGTACGTCGAGTAGGTCTAAGAGTACGTCGAGTAGGTCTAAGAGTACGTCGAGTAGGTCTAAGAGTACGTCGAGTAGGTCTAAGAGTACGTCGAGTAGGTCTAAGAGTACGGATAGTATCTCGTAAAAGTATATATGGCTGAATAGTTTTTATAGAAACTATAATTGAATAGTTTGTATACAATGTCGGGGGAGGGGGATTATGTTTAAAAATTCTTATAGCATTTCTAAGAGGAGGAAGTGTATTTCCATTTCGGCTAAAGTTTACTTTACGTATACATCGGGAAAATCAGGTAAGGAGTATGTAGGATTGTGCATCTGTAATTTTTAGGAGCGGGAAGCCAAATCTCCCCGGAAAACTACCTCATTTTCCGGGAAAATTTCCACTTTTTAATTTTTTTTTTTCACAATAAGGTATAATTTAACAAATATAATTTAACAAATATAATTTAACAAATATAATTTAACAAATATAATTTAACAAATATAATTTAACAAATATAATTTAACAAATATAATTTAACAAATATAATTTAACATATATAATTTAACAAAATAATTTTTTATTTTTGTTAATTATAATTGCTTCGTCAACCTTGCAGACACAGATCAAAGTTTTTTTCGCCCTTATCGCTTCTTCTGATAGTACCACAAATGTTAAAGAAAGCCACTTGTAAATATAACAATTTTTTTAACATAATTTTAATTCATTGTATACCTTAGAGGATGGGGGCTCTCACCCCCAAACCCCCGCTTATTTTTCCTGTTTCAAATTTTTTCAAGTAAAAAAAGTGGAAAAATGTCAGAATTCATTCCACTTTCATGTCAGCAATGGCATGAAACAATGCAATGTGCAGGTGGTTTAAACGAAAACGGGTCTATAGCCGTACGTCCTCGATTTGGCTACTGCATAAGGTAGGACGTAAAAAGCAAACTGCGAAAGAGTTGGGAGTGCCTTGAGCCCCAGAAAAGATTGCAGATAGAAACAAAAAAAAAACAAAAAAATTCAGAATTTTCCTGGAAAAATTACTTGCACTGTCGAAGAATTGTTAAAATACAATCCTAATATCAACATTTTTATAAAAATTGCACATTTTTACGTATTTTGAATAAAATAATACACAACTAAAAAGTGAAAATTTTCCCGAAAAATGAGATAATTTTCCAATGAAATTTGGCTTCCCCCTCCTAAAAACTATAGATGCACAATCCTACATTCAAAAATTTCCAAAATATATACTCCTTACCTGATTTTCCCGATGTATATGTAAAGTAAACTTTAGCCGAAATGGAAATACACTTCCTCCTCTTAGAAATGCTACAAGAATTTTTAAACATAATTCCTCCCTGCCCCCGACTTTGTATAAAAACTATTCAATTATAGTTTCTTATAAAAACTATTCAGCTATATATATATACTTTTATGAGATACTATCCATATTCTTAGACATACTCGACGTACCCTTAGACGTACTCGACGTACTCTTACACGTAATATCTGTCCGAATAGACACTTCCTAATTTAAAACATACATTCTATCATCAACCCTATCACGACGATTTCCACCACCTCCAACACTGCCGCCAACAACTCCCTGATTTCGGATTATGCGACCACATTTGTCTCTTTCGTTTCCGTAATCGTCTTTTACAACCAGTTGTCGCCCATTCAGATCATATTTATTCATTTTTTCAATGGCAAGCTGAACTATATCAGATTGTTTAAACTCAATTATGCCGCAACCACGGGGCTTATTATTATCATCATTGAACAATTCAACAAACTCAACTTCACCTACTTCACGACGGAACAAGTCTTTTAGTTCTTGCCATCTAAACTCATATGGGACGTTCGAAACATAAATACGAGTACATTCACGTTTTTCTCGGCTTCTATCACGATTATCAGCATCAGAAAATCGAGTTCCCTTATCACCGCGTCGATTCCGATCACGCTCTCTTTGGATGGCCCCTTGATCTTCTATCGCAACTTTATCGGAATCCATAATTAAGGTAATATTTTCACTATCAATTTTCAACAGTTAAATGAAAAATTATGCGAAAATTTCAAAATGGCGGAATAAAGCGCCTAAACGCTTGTGAAATATTAATTTTTGAACAACTATATCAACACTAACTTTGTTAAAACCTTTAGAAAAGTACAAATAAATTTTTCCTTTAAATCTTAATTTGTTAATATATTTTATCTTCACTTAATTTATATTAAAAGTTGTATACAATATGTAATTTAACGAAAAATAAAATTAGTGCCCCTTTCCTAATGCACGCCGCGAATAAAATGTCGAATTGAAAACGAAATAATTAATGCGTCTTGCTTTGGTCACTGGACTGGAATAGTTATTGGTATAAAAAATAAAATAAAGGAGCTATCACACCAAGCGCAGCGCGTCGGCGGTAAATTTAAATACGCGTTTTTTTGCTTATGTAGTGATAGGAAATCGTAGCTTGAACAAAAATAAAATTATTATCCATAAAACCATTTACAAACTTTATATTTTTAATAGAGAAATTACAATTTTAGTGAATGGTATTAAATGAAATTTCTTCTGCCGCCGCGAAACCCGGCGGCAAAAAAAAATCGTCGTTCATCGCTACCCAAGTATAACAAAACCCAACTCAAATTGAGCAATAAGTTTTTCCTAAGTTTTTTGATGAAAAAATTCGAAGCTAACTTCATGTTCTTATCATATATATATATATATAAAATATACAAGTAGAGTAGTGTGTATATGTACATATGCAAAACTAACAAAAATGATTATACATTTTTTTTATGTTATACGCAGTGCCAGTGTATTAAAGGCCGTTTTAGTAATATTGCTACCTATGTATGTGTTATAGGATCACAAACAAAAATATTTACATACAAAACGTAAAAAGTTCTATGAAAAAAAAATTTTTTTTTTGATACTTTTTCGTTTCGCATTTAATAACTTTTTAAATAAGGCCAAAAATGAATTTTCATTCCATTGACAATAAACTAGGATATTGAATTATAATATTGGGCAAAAAAAAAATAATTATTGTTGAATATTTTGCATATTTTCATTCAACGCCGTTTCACTGTTTTCTAAAATTTTTGTCTATAAAACTGTGAGAGAGACTAAAATCAAAACAAACAAAATTAACAAAACAAAATCTATGAAAACAAAATGATTTTGTTTATTTTCTTTAGTATAGCGTTGCAACTCATGATGATAGGTTGTTCCTGTACGATGTTATGTTCAAGGGTGGGGAAATTGTAGATCAGTATATACAGAGAAAATATAAAAAGCGAGATTTTATTTTAGTTGTTAGTACTTTCCTGATTGTGCGATTACATTTACGACATGAGAAATGCGTAATTTGCTTTTGCTGATTGTGCGATTAAGAAATGCGTAATCCGTTTTTTACTTTTTTTATAAACACATTTTTTTTGTAAACCATCGATTATTAGAAATTAGGTTATTGAATTATAATATTTCATTTTTACTGTAATATTTTGCGCCTAAATAATTAAAAATGTACAAAACTCAAATTTGAAACAAAAAAAAAGTTTGTAAAATTTTATTTTCTAATTTACATACTATATCTAAAAAATGCATTACTATGCATTTTTACATTTTTAGAACATATAGTTTTATCAATTTATAATTTTTCAGTCGTAAAAAATGACACTAATAATTACTAATAATATTTTAATTACGTTATCTAATTGCTAGTAATCGATCGTATAAATAAAAGTTGTACATATATAAGAAAAGTATTACGCATTTCTCATGTCGTAATCGCACAATAAGGAAAGTACTAAACAAACATCTCGCTTTTTTTATTTTCTCCGTACATACTGAATAAAAATTTCCCCATCCTCGGACAAAACATCGTACAGGAACAACCTATCATTATGAGTTGCAAAGCAATACTAAAGAAAATAAACAAAATCATTTTATTTTCATACATTTTGTTTTGTTAATTTTTTTTGTTTTGATTTTAGTCTCTCTCGCAGTTTTATAGACAAAAATTTTAGAAAACAGTGAAACGGCGTTGAATGAAAATATGCAAAATATTCAACAATAATTATTTTTTTTTTGCCCAATATTATAATTCAATATCCTAGTTTATTGTCAATGGAATGAAAATTCATTTTTGGCCTTATTTAAAAAGTTATTAAATGCGAAACGAAAAAGTATCAAAAAAAATTTTTTTTTTCCATAGAACTTTTTACGGTTTGTATGTAAATATTTTTGTTTGTGATCCTATAACACATACATAGGACACGCCATTTTTTTTGTGCTCACACGGCCTTTAATACATAGGCAATGTTATACGAGTATATAATGTATATGTGTACAGACATTTTTTTGGTTTTGATATATAGCTATCTACGCAGAAAATCTAATTTTTAAAATTGTTCTGTGCATTGGTGTATCTAGTTTAGTAATATTTTGTGTTTTTTTTGTTTCGATTTTTAAAAAAAAAAAATATAAATAAATTTAATATATAATTGGACGCTCGACGCCTAATTGTGATTTTGTGTAAGTTTTGTGAGTGATTTTTTAATAAACCATTTTAATATTTTATTTTGTGAATGCGTCATTTTCTTTTATAGCCTGATGAGATTGATTGAATAAATTTGTCATAGTCTTCATCGGATATTAACTGAATTGAAAACTATTAATAATTTCGCTAAAACGTTTATATAAATATGTAATTTTATTGTTAAATATATTAAACAAGTTTTATTAATAAATTTCCTAATTGAATTTTTAATTTTGTTTCATTTTAAACGTTTAATTTACCCGCCAAATTTTGCTGACGTTGACACATCCATACATAAACAAAAATGTTCCCGCCAATTTTATTTTTGACATTTACACACACACACATTCATACATTTTCATAAGATTGAGTTAAGTCCAGTTAAGACTTTTCGCGACAAGTTTCATACGACTTTTTAGGATAAGTCCTAACTCAAACCTAGAAAAAGTCTTAACTAAGTTAAGACTTATTCTAGGTTTTTTGACAAAAAAGTCTTAAGTAAAAATACTTGGGTAGTTTATATTTTTACAAACTACGATTTCCTATCACCATCACTACATAAGCAAAAAAACATGTATTTAAATTTGCCGCCGATGCGTCGCGCTTGGTTTGATAGCACATTAAGACCCTTTCCGAAAGTTATACTTATTTATTTAGACATACTTATTTGCCGCCATCTTAAATAAGTATGTTGGCGAGGTAACTTATTTAAATAAGTATGTTGCTATCTCTTTCTTACAAAATAAAAAATGAAAAATAAAATTCTGTCAAACTTTTCATTGTTTACATTTTGATAACCATTAATAATAACCTGTTTATAAAACAATTTAATTAAAATTTATAAAATAAACATAAAATGAAACGAAAATTATATGACGTGCGATGTAATGTATATTTTTTTTTTTAATTTATTTTTAATATTTTTAAGTTGAAACATTAAATATTCATATAATCATTTACACATAACCTCAACTTAAAAATGTTTTTGATACAATTTCGTATTTCGATCTATCGATCAATTTCACACATAATTTGATATTTTTATTTATCAAATAGGTAAGAAGCAAGAATTTCTTAGCTTCATCCATTTTTCTAACACAAATTTTTATTTATGAAATAGGTAAGAAGCAAGAATTTCTTATGTCGTTTTCGATTGATTTTTTACCCCTCTTTGAAAGTGTAACCTCAATTTCTTCGTCAATCGAACATAAACACCGAATTGCGTTCTGTCATCTGTCAAACTATATTAAGGACGTGTTCGAAGTTTGTAATAATTTTGTTTTTGTAATAATTTTGACAGAAGTGAAATAATTTTGTCTTCCATATTTTATAATAAGTTTTATGTGTACTATTTTTTTTAGAAATAAATTAACGTGATATGGCTTAGTTATTGTTATTGCGCGCTTTTCTTTATGAATATTATTACAGAAGTGTCAAATCTACAACACGAAGTGGCGGTGATAATTTGGTTGCGTACAAAATAATGTCATAATTATTACAGCTGGAATAATTATCACAAACTTCGAACACGTCCTAAAACTACAAGTCAAATCGAAAATGACAGCACAATGACAGTACTGTTTAGTGCATTTGTAAAAAGAGGGGTAAAACTACCAAAAAAACTGGAGTAGTTGAAAATGCACTGGTGTAGCTGTCAGTGCAATTTTTTTTGGTCAATCGAATATTTCCAGGGTAAAAAAATTACACTTTTTGCACTGAGTGCAATTCAATTTGGTCAATCGAAATCCACATTAGCTTCATTCATTTTTGTAACACAAATTTATTTGTTATGGTTTTGACGTTTCTGTCAAAATATTAACACTAGAACTACCAACCCGTCAAAATTACGGATTTACATTTATTGAATTAATTTTTTTTTGTATGATTATGTTAGAAATTTTTGTTGAGTTTTAATATGACAATAAAGTAATTAAATTAAAAATCATCAAAAATTTCCAAAACAATTCTAACATAATAATTAAAAAAATGAATTCAATAAATGTAAATCGGTCATTTTGACCGGTCGGTAGTTCTAGTGTTAAATAAGTATGTGAAATCATTTCGGATGATTTTACCACAGAAGAAAGATTAACCAGAATAGACATTGCGTGGATCAAATTTTTTTTTCATCTTACCTTATTTTTTGGACATTGAAGTATAATTATTTTCGAATATTATGAATTTTTTGAATATTTAATACAAATTATGCTGTCAAAACAAAACTTGTCAAATAATTTCACTAACTATACTGTTAAGGATTCTCAATTTTTATTATTTCAAATAAAAACCAGTAAACCAAAGAATACATAACCCAACTTTCTCTTACCTTCGGCAAATCAAGGTCAAAAAAATGAGTCCAAATTTTTCCATACAAAAACAGCGTTATGACTATTCTGGTTAATCTTTCTTCTGTGATTTTACATTACTTATTTAAGATGGCGGCAAATAAGTATGTCTAAATAAATAAGTATAACTTTCGGAAAGGGCCTAACACACGTATTATACCCCAAACACATTGACGAAGCGAACAGCGGCGCTAAAATATAATACATGTATTTCCATAAGAGCGAACACATAGAGCGGCGTCAAACTAGCAAAGTTTGTGTTTTTTGAGGCGATGAATGACATTTATAATTATTGTTGTTGTTTTTAAAATAAATGCTTGGAAACTTCTAAGTTTAACTGACTTTTACATTCAAATGGGCTTATGAGAAAGACAATTGTAAAAAAAAATCTAAATTTGAACTTAAATTTGTTCGTAATAAGTCCTTCAAGAATTAGTTTTTTATGAAAATGTTTTGTTGTAAAAACCCAAACAACAGTTTTCATATAAATAAACGTCAAATTAGCGTCGTCTATGTACTTGCAAAAAATTACAAAGACGAAAAGAAGCGAGGCCAGGCGTAGAGCGCCGCTTATGTATTTGGGGTATAACAAAACTCCAAAACTCAAATTGAGCAATAATGCCCTTTCCGAAAGTTCCCAAGTATAACAAAATGGAACTGAATTTGACAGTTCCAACAAATGTTCTATTTTTCTCCATAAGCAATGGAAGTGATGGAAATGGTTTATTTTTATTTAGTCGTAGTAGTATGTGTGCGACTCCATTTCTATGTCCCTCGTATATACGAGGGCGATCAACGCTATTTTCTTTGTTATTTTTGGCAAGTGAAGTTAATTATATTTGCTTTTGAGCTTTTTTGTGGTAATGTAATTTACATTTTTTGTAAGTAAATAAATAATACCTATATGGTGTAAAATTTGTAATACTCATTACTCTTAATCATAATTGAATAATTAAATAAATCATCAAGCACAGTCCATCAGCCCAACAGTTCACATTGAAAGGCCGTCAAGAGGATTTATTATTTATTTTTAATTTTATTAAATGGTCAACAGATTTGTAGCAACTACCAAATACACAACTGATCATGTTAATTATATTCTTAATTTTAGAATGTGCAACATCAAAATGCAACCAAATAGCAAAAGATGGCTTCCACAATGTAAATGATTAGATAGCAACAACCAAAAAACAAGAAAATGTTCCTCCCAAGTACAAATTTAAATATACATATGCATTTTTATCAAATTCATACAAAAAACGATTCTTTTATTTAACACGGAAAATATTGAAATAAGTATATTTTTCAATCTAACCTCAAATTACTGATTCCCGCCAAATTCTATTTTGAATACTTACATACATACATACAATCAAACATATTTAGTTCCATTAGTTTAGGGTTTTTGTTCCACTGTTCAAAGGAAATCTTATAATAAAATGGAACTCAAATGTCGTTCTCAGTTCCAAAAAAAGTTCCAGAAAAACAAGAATATATTTGAAGTAGTAACACTTGGGTTATACATACCCTCCAGACCAGGTGTATCATAAACGTACGGTTTACGAAGACTTTGCTATACTAAGGTGTTCGTAAACGTTACACTAAAACAGTACGAATATAGTACGTAATGTGTACTTTTGTCACATGAGAAGTGAAACAAATTTGCGAAGACTTGTGTATGTATTAGCATGTATAAAAGTGTTCCTAATGTGTACGCTTAAACGTAATGTTTACGAACTGCTTAAGCGTAACATTGACGAACGGTTTAGTGCGAATTGCCCCATTTAATTAGAATAAAACAATTTTTTTAAATAAATCTTATCTTTTATTTGTATTTTTCTTCAAATAAGCCGCAACACAAGACACAACGTGCCAAATTTGTTAATTAATCTTTTTCTGAAATGAAATAAAATGTTTCAATCATAGATGAAGTACTTCGAGTATTATTTAAATACCTTTCAAAATATTCATTATAATGATTTTTATATGATATTATGGATATAGTGCTGCTCTTGAATGCCACGAAAAACTAACAATAATTATCAGAAGTTTTTATATTTTCACAATACGAAAACTTTAATTTAATTTGTACAAAAAAAAATTGAAACTAAAACAAAGCCGCAAGATATAATTGACAGCACTGTGTATAGAGAATGTAAATGTAGCAGTGTATTATAAAAAAAAACGTTCTTAAACTGTTCGTACGCTGTACATTTTTGCTGTATACATTTTTGCGCCGGGAGGGTACTTATTTTTTTAGACATACTTATTTGCCGCCATCTTAAATAAGTATGTAAAATCATCCGAATTGATTTCACATACTTATTTTTTATTTTGACTATTTTGTAACTATAAAATAATTTTTTTAATTAAATTTTTTATAAAACTTAATTACTACATAATATCACAATATGTATGCAATGAAATTAACAGAATTTTGGTTTTCGTTTAAGATTTTTTTTTTGTAAGAACATACTTATATTAAGTTACCTCGCCAACATACTTATTTAAATAAGTAGGTATAATGCTCTGTCCGAAAGTTATACTTATTTATTTAGACATACTTATTTGCCGCCATCTTAAATAAGTATGTAAAATCATCCAAATTGATTTCACACTTTTATTTTTTATTTTGACTATTTTGTAACTATAAAATAATTATTTTAATTAAATTTTTTATAAAACTTATAAATATGAATACGTTTATGCTCAGCGTCGAGTCATCTTTTAGTTAACTTTGGATCATCTTGTAGTTATCTTTTTTAGCGTTTATACTGCAGAGTCAAATCGTAGTCGAGTCGAAACTAGGTTAAAACCGAGTCAGAAACGTCAAAAAAAAATCATTTACTATCGTATGTTTATATGTTTTTCTTGTATTATTTTCTGAATTTTATAAAAATAAAATAGCAAAGTTTTATTGCCACACAAAAATCGAAGATTCGCACACGAATTAAGAAATCAATATGGTGTCTTTTTATTACTATTTTTTTGTTGTTTTTATTTTTCGACTCGACTCCGTTTATAGTGAAGGTTTTTTGAGTTAGCTCGACTCGACCCTAGAAATTTTTTAGGTCGAGTCGACTTAACTACAAGATGACTCGACTCCGTTTGTAGTAAAAGTTAACCTAGGTTCAAACCAGGTTGAACCCTAAGCATAAACGTACTCTATGTATGCAATGAAATTAACAGAATTTTGGTTTTCGTTTAAGATTTTTTTTTTGTAAGAACATACTTATTACTTATATTAACTTACATACTTATTTAAATAAGTAGGTCTAAATAAATAAGTATAACTTTCGGAAAGGGCCTACAAAAATAAGTATAACTTTCGGAAAGGGCCTAAATTATACTAATAACCCAAACACATAAGCGGCGCTCTACGCTTGACTTCGCTTCGCTTAAAAAGTACTTTTCATATGAAACAATTGTTCAAAAAATATGATTTATAGGTTATGTTGACAAAGCACTTCGCTTTGTACTACTTTAAAATCTCACAGTCGAGTGTGGAACGCATTGCCTTGGCTTTGTAGATAACTTCATTGCAATCTATTTCGTTTTTTTTTTAAATTATCACTTAAAAATAAATTATTTTTCAATAAATTTTATTACTATAAAATTAAACGGTATCAATCGAATAAAATGAATTTACATAATTAAAAATCGAACTAAAAATTTTTTATTTACGAAGCTCAAAGCCGAGGCGCCTGGTATGAAAAGTACTTTAATCTTTATACCCCAAACACATTGACGGAGCGAACAGCGGCGCTACATTAGACTACTTGTGTTTCCATAAGAGCGCAACACATAGAACGGCGTCAAACTACCAAAGTTTGTATTTTTTGAGACGATGAATGACATTTATATTTATTGTTGTTGTTTTTAAAGTAAATGCTTGGAAAACATAGACTTCCGTCAGTACATGCATCGCACACATTTTTGTTAATTACACGACTCCGATGTCATTTCCATCCACTAGCTCCATTTTTATACATATATTGTAAATATGTGTCAAATTAGCGGCACCTATAGACTCTGGTGCCCAATATCTTCTAACCTACTTAGCCAAACAGACATGAGGAAAATTTCATAACGTTCGGTTGAGTGAGCAGTTTAAAAAAAAATGACATTTTAGGGAACATTTGTATCGGGGCACTTAGGCTCAGGGCTCAGCCTCTTCAAAAATATTCTAAGGTTGATTCTTAGGATGCCAAACATACTTGATGAAAATTCCAGGACGATCGTTTGAGTCGTTTTGAAAACAATTTAAATTTTAAACCGACCGTATTTAAAAAAAATTACAGCGTTTTCATATTCGATGAAATACTAGGTAAAAAGATATTGAAATCTGTTTTGTTAAATCCACAAAAATAAAAATCTAAACATATAACGAAACCGTGTTGTTGTATTTTCATGTTCAAATCCACAAGTATTCCTTAATACGATCAAATACAATCAGTCCAAGGACAATATACAACATATATATTATTGTACATAACAAGTGTATAGATTTTTATAGATCACACATCACAGTGTATTTGAATGTTTTAATTATACGGTGGGGTTAGTAAAATTTTTGTAGTTAAGTATGTAAATTGGTATTGATAATAAAATAGATAGTTATGGTATATTTTTATGAGACTATAAGACAAATTTTAAATTATGAACATTTATGCATTACAATTTACAATTCATTTATTCATTCGTATAAAATTCTATTTATCGTCGTTTTTTTTCGTTCCTTTATATATTCCGTCCGCAGGACAGTACTACCAGTGCCAGTGTACATAGGCAATGGTACTACCTATTAGCAAAACAAATACATACATACATATATTGTATAAAATGAAAACAAAATATTCATTGTACGAATATGTATAACTTGTATATTATTATATGATAATACATATATCTATTCCATTTTACAATGGAATTATAATATGAGTTAGTAAGAGAAAGTTTATGTTATTTTTAAATAGTAAAATAATTTTTTTTGTTTTTGTTCGAAAGAGAAAACCAAATAAAAAATATATGTTTATCCTATTCCGTTTGCCATCACCAAATAATTCTGAAATATTTTAAGATTTTTACTTCATATACAACAGGGGTTCATATAAGATGTTCCTCTTGATGTGTATTCTCTTTGTTAAATGCTTGGAAACCTCTAATTTTAGCTAAATTTTACATCCAAATGGGCATATGAGAAAGACAATTGTAAAAAAATCTAAATTTGAACTTAAATTTGTTCGTAATAAGTCATTAAACAAATAGTTTTTTATGAAAATGTTTTTGTTGTAAAACCCAAACAACATTTTTCAATAAATAAATGTCAAATTAGCGGCGCTTATGTGGTTGCAAAAAATCACAAAGATCAAAAGAAGCGAAGCCAGGCGTAGAGGGCCGCTTATGTGTTTGAGGTATAACCTACTTTTAATAAAATATTCGGATTTTTTTTGAAGACATGAGTGAACAACTTTTGTACATCATTCTTTCTTGAAACTTTATTGTGTGAGCGTCTCTTTTTTAGTGAAGTGTTTTATAAATTTTATAATTTTCTTTTGATTTTAATTAATTTGTATTTCATTTAATTATATCTTAATGACGGTGTTTACACTAGGCATTTTATTCCTGGAATTTTTTCTCTTTTCGTACAAAACCGGTTTTGTGTGATTTTATTTTTGGGATTTTTTTTACACCAAAATTTTGTTGGTTTCTTTGGATTCTTCGCACTAACACAAACAAAAATGATTAAACGTTTGAAGAACCAAAACCAACAAAAATGTTTATACAAGCCGTCTCGTTCGCACAGATCCTATCAAAAAAAATGTACACTAAATGTATTTATGTATTGGTATTTATATATCGTAAAATACTTTAGTTTCGATGAATTCATCACCTATACTTATTTGTTTTGTGTATATAAACTTTCTGATTTATTTTATGCGCATCACTAATACTATACCTTAATGTACTTTTTTATATCTTAAGTGTTTGTACAGTTTGGCTTGTATAAACATTTTTGTTGGTTTTGGAAGAACACATACGAAATGATAATATTTTTTACACACACATATGAAAAAATTCCGGTTTTTTAATGTAAGTGTAAACGATGAGGGATTTTGTTGCCGAAGAATCCGGAATAAATGCCTAATGTAAACACCACCAATAGTTTATTTTTGATTTGTTTGTTCTTTATCAGCCGGGTAAGTCTTTTTTCTATCCACAAAATAATAAATCCACATAACACAAGCAAGGAGGGACAAAGTACGCAGTACCTCCACCATTTACTTCTACTGATTTCTCTGATTTTGAAGATGAAATAAATACTAAAAATCAAAAATCGTTTTTAATAATGAAATAATAGTAAACGGTGAATTTGATAAAAGTCCCAATATGTTAAATAAAAGGAAACTTAATAATAACAATAATAAAATTCACGTCGCAGATTCGAAAAATATAGTAATAGCTCCCACATCATCTTCAACTTTATCTGTTGATTCATCGAATAACGCAAATATGCCGTCAGTTACTGCAGAAAAAATTAATTTATATAGCCGATCAGATAATGGCCCATTTACTTTATTTGTCAGTAAAGAGAATTTAAATATTGTTTTTTTAGGTAAAGCACTTAAAATAAATAATTTCAAAAATGTCAAAAATATCTCTAGCGTTAGCAAAAATGTTGCTAAGGTTATCTTTAATAATTTTAAAGACGCAAATAATTGTGTCAAATCAGGTATCTTTAAAAAATTTGATAATTATACGACATACATTCCTAAAAATTTCACATCCTCTATTGGCATAATCAAGAACATTCCTATCGGGCTTTCTAATGAAGAAATTCAAGAAAATATTAGAGCTAAATACCCTATCTCAAAAATAGAAAGAATGACTAAATGGAATAATGTCACAAAAACAGCTGAGGAACTTAAATTGGTTAAACTTACTTTCGAGTCTGGAATTATTCCATTCAATGTCATTTTATATGACAGTGTCTTATTAAAGGTAGAGTATTTCATACTTAATCCATTATTTTGTAAAAAATGTCTAAATTACGGACATACAATTGTTAATGGGTTAAACACGATACTAAATTAAAACACGTTTTATTTACTTTGTTTGACTAACACTGTATTCTTCTTCAAAATCTATTCTCTACTCCTCCCGTTTTCTTCTGTTTTACGTTTTTATACATTCTTTGCTATAAACCGCGCTCATGTGTTACAATCATGAACGCGTCTACATGATTATTATAATGAGTGCGTTTAATACAATTCAACGACAAAATGATACTTATATAATTCAAATATTCAAATACAAAATAACCGTTTGTTACAAAATTCAAATTAGCTTAATTCGTTATAAATAATAATATTTAACGTAATATTTATACAATACAAAATATTCAAATATTCAAATACAAAATAAACTTGTCCGTTACAAAATACAAATTAGCTTAATTCATTACGATGGTCGTAACAACGTGGCCACCTTGAGTAACTCCGTTACTCAAAATATAACAATGGCGGCCGCTCCAACATCTCGGATAAGCTCCTGCCTTATTTAACTTCCTTGCTTCGTACTCCCTTGCTGACAAAGACTCTCCGTTACATCTAGCATTTGCTCGAGGACACTGGGAAAACCTCAGGAAAAAGACAAAAAAACCTAAGGAAAACCAGCATCGGATGCAGGAAGCCCCGACTCGTCTACTGGCAACAGGCACAACTGCGTGATCGGCCGCACTAATTCGCCCCTCTGAGTCTTAACTCGGCAGGTCCTCACCTTACCATCCCCTCCAGTGAAAGCTTCAATAATCCTAGCCATTAACCATTGACTAGGTGGTGTTATCTCATTCTTGATAAATACTAAGTCCCCAACTTCCAATGACCGTGTCTCATCCGCCTATTTATTACGACGTTGCTGTTCGGTGATATACTCCTGTGACCATCTTACCCAGAATTCCTGCTGTAATTTTTGTATTTTCTGCCATGAAGACAATCGATTTGGTGGTATATCGGCTAATAATGTCTCGTACGGTGTGATGATTGGTTGACCGCACAAAAAATGACCAGGTGACAACGTTGACAAATCGGTGGGATCACCACTCATCGGCGTCAAGGGTCTCGAATTCAAACAAGCTGCTATCTTGGCCAACAGAGTGGCCAGCTCCTCGAACGTATACAATTGTGCTCCTCCCACTCTTTTTAGGTGATGCTTTACTGATTTGACAGCCGCCTCCCACAGACCGCCATGATGCGGTGCATGTGGAGGGTTATAGTGCCACTGAATGGAATGCGCCCGTAAATAACCCATCACCGAAGACTCCTTCCATAATTCCACCGCTTCGCGCAAAATCCGGTCTCCGCCCACAAAGTTGCCCCCGTTGTCACTGTACATATTGTGAACTGACCCAGCGCGCAGATTGACAAACCGTGTCATGGCCGCCACAAATGATCCTGCATCTAATCCGCTCACCAGCTCCAAATGCACAGCCTTATACACCATGCAGACAAACACCGCAATATAGCCCTTCACCGCCACATTCCGGCCCTGCTTCAACTGAATCGGACCAGCGTAATCAACGCCGCAATGATAAAACGCCGGTGCAGGTTCCAATCTATAAGCTGGTAAATCAGCCATTAATTGTCGAGCCCCTTCCTCTCTGTATCGGCAACACGTCACACAATGATATATTACGCTGCGCAATAATATCCTGCTTTGAAGAATCCAATACTTCTTTCTCAAGTACTGCGTACAAAGTTGCACTCCACCATGCAATAAATCCAAATGGGCCTTTTCCGCTATTCTTCTGGCTAACACGCTTGAATGATCCAAAATAATTGGTTTTCGTTGATTCAAAGGCAACTGTGCATTGCTTAATCTTCCAGTGATTCGCAGTAATTTCTGTTCATCCATCCATGGTGTCAACATCCAGAGTCTGCTAGACCTCGACAATCCTGTATTACGAAGTATCGCCTTGTATTCTGTTGGAAATGACTGCTTCTGTGAAACCACCAGCCAATAATTCAATGCATTATCAATCTCCTTTATTGTCAATCTTGGAACCGAAATCATTTTATCGTTTGTTACAACAACTACGACATCGCCCTTCCCTGATTCAGGTGATTCTTGACTGTTCAAAAGATTGCCCATGTCCTCAATCTTGTTGCTGGATCTCTGCTTACGAACAGGCTCAAAACACAATCTGCAAAAACGGATGACATAAGCTGTAATCCGACATACTGACTCATAGGATGACAATTTGTTCATTAAATCAATTTCTTGATTGTCCTTCACTACGGTGCTCAACCATACATTATCAAATGCAGGTCGTACCTCTCTTTATTCCGTCTTTACCTGACTACTGATCTCTTTATTAACCAATCTGGGAGTCCAAACAGGCCAATCATCTCTTAATTCCTCCAGCATAGCTGGTCCCTGCCACCACAAATTGCTTCTCAACAGTGTTTCCGCTCTCATTCCCCGTGATATCAGATCAGCTGGGTTCTGGTTCGATTTAACGTAACGAAATTGCTCTAAGGTCGCTTCCTTTAATATTTTACTGATTCGGTTTGCAACAAATGGCTTCAGCTCATTAATAGGTTTCTTCAACCAATACAGGACTATTTCTGAATCGGTCCAAATATAAATTGGCGCTGCTCCGAACATCGGTATCTCCCTGATCTTTGGTATTAGTTTACTACTGAGCTCCACTGCGCACAACTCCAATCTTGGTATTGTGACTAATTTAATGGGTGCCACTCTACTTCTGGAACATAACAAATTTGCTTTCCAGCGACCTCCAGTGTTTACACGCACATAAGCCGCAACTCCATATGCCTTATTCGATGCATCAGAAAACATGTGGACTTGTATGCTCTGATTTTTGGTCGTACCCAGCCACCGTGGTATTCTTAATTCGTTTATTACTTTTAATTCTTTATAAAATTCCTTCCACTGCTGTTGTGTGGTCAACAACAATGGTTCGTCCCAACTGCTACCCAATCGCCACAGTTCTTGGATAAACAATTTTGCTCTTATTGTCACCGGAGTCACCCAACCCTGCGGGTCAAATATCCTTGCTGCTTCACTGGTAATAAAACGCTTATTTATGACCTCAGGCTGATTCCGATCCCGTACTTTAAATTGAAATTCATCGTCCACAAAGTTCCATAAGATACCTAACACACTGGTATTGTCTTGCAATTCTACAACTTTGGCAGACATCTCACCTTCCATGATTTCTGGACAATTTGATCGCCATTTAGCTAACTGGAACCCTTCCTGCTTGAGTAATTTAATCACCTCTGCTTTGAGTCCTATTGCTTCGCGTTCTGATTCAACTGATGTCAACATGTCATCCATGTAAAAGTCATTTCGCACAACATAAGAGGCTCTAGGCATCTCATCAGCCCCGTCAACTGCACACTGCTGTAACGCCCTCACAGCCAAGTAAGGAGATGATGCTAAACCGTAAGTTACCACGGTTAACCAATAATCACAAATGGGCTCGTTTGGGTTGGTTCTCCATAAAATTCTCTGTAAATCCCAATGAATCGGTTGGATTTCCACTTGGCGGAACATCTTACAAATATCGGCAGACATGGCAATCTTACCCGTACGGAACTTCATAACTATATCCATTAAATCTTTTTGCAACCTCGGTCCGACGTATTGTACATCGTTCAATGACCTTCCATTTGTTGTTCTTGCTGATCCGTCAAACACAACTCTAAATTTTCGGTCAACTGAAACCGCGTGGTGCGGTATGTAATTGTGCAATTCGTTTGGGTTTAATGCAGTGGCTCGTCGCATGTGACCCAACTTTTCGTATTCCCCCATAAATTCCATATACATCTTCTTATATATTGGGTCTCTCTTAAACTTATTTTCCTGACAATAAAATCTTCGCAAGGCCATAGCCCTTGAATTTCCCAATTCCACATCCGGTTTCAATGGTACCGTCACACTGTATCGGTTGACTGCTTTTACAAAGGTGCGTTCGAAGTTGTCCTCACAATATTGATCTTCAACCGACAATACCTTCTCGCAGATTTCATCAATTTCCCATAGTTTTTGAATTAACGACTTAATTTCATCCTTCGCTATGATCCCCACTCCACATGATCTTTCTACTGAATCTTGCAATAGTCCTTCTCCAAAGACTATCCATCCAAAAGACGTATCCTGGGCCAACAGTCCATTGGAATTTCGATTAACTCTCTCCTTCAGGTGTAATGCTAAGACGCCAACACCAATTATCGCATCAACGCGATCCTGTTTAAAGTATTCTGTGTCAGCCAAATCCTTGTCCGAAAAACTGAATTGCTCTGGCTTAAATGATCTCTGTGGCTGGTCAGAAATTGCATCCAATAGCACCACAAACTTTGCTCTCACAACCAACCGGTCGGCTTTGATATGCCACAACTCCACATTCACCTCACCCTTGGTTCTTGCCAACCGGCCATCCACACCCTTGATTCCGGTTGACGATGCGGATCTCACTAATTTAAATTCCTTTACGACTCGATTATCAATCACATTGCTCTGAGCTCCGGTGTCACAAACTATCCTTATTGGACGCGAAAAGTGTCCCCCTAATTTTAGTCTAAAGCATGCCGTTGCCAAAACAGAATGCAATGAACGATCTACAACGTTGCACACCGATTGGATCTGTGGTTCCGAGGCTCCCAATCGGGTTAATAGTTACTTGTTTTCTTTCAGGTCCGGTACACGGAACACTGTTTTTTCCGCATTATGTGTTGCCTTGTGACACAATCTAAAGTGATGCTTGATCGGCGCATCCGGACAGCTGGCACAGCCTTCCTGCCTGCATCTGACCGCTGGGTGGCCCTGTCTCAAACAACACTTACACAATCTGTTCTGATAAACAACCGCCCATCGATCCTGCACACTCATTTTCCTAAATTCGTTACAATTTTCGACTGCGTGCTTGAACGTACAACCTTGCATAATACAATGGCCTGTATTGACCGAGCTCTGGGGTATTGTTTTTATGTGCTGTGGTTTATTCCTCTCCCAGTTATTCTTTACAAATTGCTCATGGTTAGAAGTAATCATTCGATTATCCTTGTTGTATGGCTTATATCGATTATCATAATTATCTGCTTTCATTCTGTAAAACTTATCACTACGACTTCGCTCCTCAACGCTGTTCGAATCATTTCCCTCAAATTCCCGCCGTCCTTTCGACTTGACCTCCAAAAATTGTTTAAAGTCATCCAGTGTTGGCAGGTGCGCCGCACCGTCGCGATTACGATGTTGCTCCCATGAATCCAATGTATTTTTGGGCAACCGCTGCTTCGCGTAATGAATCCAGAACTGATCCCACAACTGACTCGGTGAGGCGATGGTCTCCAATTGCCGAGTTCCACCATTTAATGCGTCCAGCACTGCTCGCAGGGAGTTATAATTCTCTTCATCCTGTTTCTTTACTGCATTCATCCTCCCCAAAATCCCATGAATGACATGATAGTCATCATCATATGTCCTCATCAATGTTTCCCATGCCGCATTGTAATTATCGCGCGTGGGTTGCCATGGGCCTAAAGTTTCCGCTGCTCTTCCTACGCAAGCCCTTTGCAGAAGTAATAATTTGGTAACTGGATCATAGTTCCTTGCGTGAACCTCAGCTATAAATAAATCACGAAATGCTGGCCAATCAGCCGCACTTCCATTAAACTTGCCGACTTGCGGCGGCTGCATTGCTTCTACCTTTATAACCGTTGGCCCCTGCTTCTCTGGGCCTATTACCTCATTCACATTACTACCTGGCTCAATACGACCTAGCTTTTCCAGTTTCTCATTCAACCTTCCCATGAGTGCCATAAAGCGATTCTCCATCATCACATATACACTATCGGTAACTAATATGCTCTCTCGACGATAAAGCATGTCCGCACTCTCGAACAGCTCGAAATGCCTTCTTAGTCGCTCTAGGTGGATCCGCAATTCGGATGCCGTGAGCACCTCTAAATGTCCTTCCTGGAACAGTTCATGAAAGAATCGTTCCAACGATTCTATATGTTGTTCCCGGAGAGCATAGTATCCCTCCTTTCGTGATGTCCTTGGATCTAATTCCATTATTTGTCGTCCTCCTTTATTATTTTAACTTTACCTATTAGGACTGGTTCCCAGAAGCCTGAAATAATATAACTCAAAAAACAGACAGTTAGCTCTAAACTTTTCTCTTCTAATCAACAGGGTCATAATCTTGACTCTGAGGATTTCTCTTCCATTCCTCTCTCCCTTCTAATCAAACATTATTTAATTCAAAACAATCTCATTTATTTCATTTAATTCAATATTTTCTTTACTAATGACTTAATTATTATTCATTTTCCTTTATTTATTCTCTTAAACATAAAACTAAACATTTACATTATCTATTAAATTTCAATTTCCTGAGTTGAATACTACTTGGCTCTACAGGCGTTCGACATAGCTCTTTTTATTCTTACAACGTGGCTCCCTCCGCACAATTTGGCTCTTCATTTCGATTATTCGGGTTCCTTGGACATAGGATACTATTATGTCGCGTTCTGCATCGATAGCACGAGCCTTCCTCCTGGCAGGTAAACGAGGAATGTCGTGGGTACAAACAATGCAGACATACCCCATTATTCAATGCTAGGTACCACCTCTCCTGCAGTCCGGCTCTTAGCATACGTGGGCACCGGTACATCTTATACTCCGCCTGGCACAGCATACACCTACCCCGGTTATTCTTTTTATTGGTGAATACTTCTGACCTGCCTATGATGTTGACGTCCTTCTTTGACAACGGCTGGGGGATCACCCAGGCCGTAGGCGGATAGGCCACGCCCTTTCTTGCTTTGCTGAATTCCTCCTGCTTTGATGATACGTATGTTATCTGCGAGGCTCTGGAATATTCCGTTCCCTCGCTTTGATCCAGAAATTGATGGAGAGGTCTACTCGTCGGTTTCCCGATCCCTTCTCTTATTTCCTCTGGCACAAAGTCCTTGGCCGGATCTATTTTACTTAATAGTTCCATTGGCATTTCTTCACTATTTCCTGACGAGTAGCCTTCATGATCTTCGCTGAAATCCTTATAATTAAGCACAGCTGGCATTTTTCCTGCCCTCTTCTTCCGTTTCCGGCTCCCCTTTTTCCTACCCATCACACTGGATTCCGTTATCAGTGTTTTGCAAACCCTTGCTCCTGATTTTCCCACTGAAGCCACCAGCCGGCCCTTTTATTCTAACCTCCGATCTGTCAACAATGACAACTGGCGATACTCGGCCATCACGGTTCCCATATCGGGGTCCCGCGCCAACCGAGACTGGTACTGGATTTCTTTATTGATACCGTACACCTCTTCCTTGAACTCTTCCAGCTCTCCCGCATAGTACTTCCTTCCTTCTTTTCCCAGTTTTCCTAATATTCCTCGGAGCTGTTCCATTTTTGCTCGGATATATCCCACCAAAAAGTGGTCAGTTGTTATCCGCGGCATTTTTCTTAAAATACAAAATTGCATTACAAGGTGGCTGTACTAATTTTCACCCTTATCTCAATGTTTCGCCTAGTCTCAACTAATTCTTTCAACCTAACCAACATAATCCCAAAATTTTAATCCTGATACCATAATACCAATTGAATACTATATTCCTATTAATCCATCATTTCTACCTTAAACCATTATGTTGAATACCTTACGCACAACCCTATTTTATTAATCCATATTACGAGTCCTATTTCGTCAATACCCTGACTAACAATCTTCAATCATTTCCTTTTTCATAATATATTTCTTTAACATGCTGACACCATAATTAGTGCCGCTTCATTTTGGCTCTCCGGCCTCATATCTTTATCAATTGTGCACCCTATTTTTCCAATTAATGTTGTTTCAATTTGGCTCATGGCCTCATATTTTTACAAATTCGACACTCCTGCTTTTGCAATCAGTGCCACTTCAATCCGGCCCTTGGCCTCATACTTCTTTCATCCTTATACTACACTTCCAGGATCAGCACCGGCCGCGCAACCCATACACAACCAGCACCGACCCCGTCTTCCCGTCAGGAAAGGTCAAAAACAATTCAGCCAGGCGACCAATTATACGGCCGTTTTGTGAAATTATAAATCAAAAATAAGAATAAAATAATAATAAAATAATAATAAAAATAATAATAAAATAATGATACTAAAATAATAAAACTCTACTTTAAACATGAGCACCCGACCTGCATGAATCCTCCCATTCCCGCCGGTACCCCGACTCACAGTCGACTTCCTTCGGCAAGATAACCTTTATGCCTCCTTACTTTTCTCATTCATGGCAAGATAACCTTTATGCCTCCTTACTTTTCTCATTCATGGCAAGATAACCTTTATGCCTCCTTACTTCAACAATTCTACATTTTACTTGATCTCTTTTGGATAATAAACGGCAGCTATTTTGTGCCATCCAATTAAATTTACAAAACTTGACAAGTTCTTTGTTGTCAATAACCAAAATATTTCCTTATAATACTTAAAATCCCAAACATTACAACTGCTGTGTTTAAATTAACAAAACATTTTTGCTTAAATAATTCTATTTTCAATCTCTTACGTTTATTGCGTCTAATCCAATATTCCTTAATAACCCCATTTCACAACCTTATGAATTCTGTGTGTCCTAAAGTAATATAACACAACCCAATTTCACAACCTTATCTAATATTGCGTCCAAACTAATATAGAACAACTCTATTTCATAACCCCTTTTTTTATAATTTGCTAACCAATTGAACCCAACAATATTATCCCGCAAATATCTTGAAGAGAAAATATCCCCTCTTTAATAATTCTGTTCACATTATTATTACTAAATTGCTCGTTTATAGATCAGAATTCAATTACACGTTCTCTTCTCTTTCTTGAAAAAAAACCGCTACTCTCTGTAACTATAATACACCTGTTTCTTTCTTTTATATTACAACACACGCTCTCTTCTCTTTCTCAAAACCGTTATTTTTTGTAACTGTAACACAATTATTCTTTTCCACTTTTCGCCACATGTTTCATCCCAAACCTAACCTATTAATCACAGCTCATCACATTCTATTTTACATCCCTCACAACGGTATTTCTTTACCCGACGCCACCCAATTAATTTTTCCATTCTTTCACATATATCCACAATACGATCAATCACCATTTCTTAATATAATTAACACTATTTCAATTTTTTCCACCAACAAGCAATATAAATTTCCACTTACCAATCAATTCCAATTCTCCAAGAATGCTACCGTCTCCGCCTTTCCTTTTCTGCGCCCTTCTTCCAATTTCTCCAAACTTTTTCTACAAATTTTCTCAACTTTTCTTTTCCAATTTTTCCACAAACTTTTCCTACAAATTTTCTCAACTTTTCTTTTCGTTGTTATTAGACTGAATTTCCTCACGTCGTCGATTCCTCCCGGGTTTCGGCACCTTGTTAATGGGTTAAACACGATACTAAATTAAAACACGTTTTATTTACTTTGTTTGACTAACACTGTATTCTTCTTCAAAATCTATTCTCTACTCCTCCCGTTTTCTTCTGTTTTACGTTTTTATACATTCTTTGCTATAAACCGCGCTCATGTGTTACAATCATGAACGCGTCTACATGATTATTATAATGAGTGCGTTTAATACAATTCAACGACAAAATGATACTTATATAATTCAAATATTCAAATACAAAATAACCGTTTGTTACAAAATTCAAATTAGCTTAATTCGTTATAAATAATAATATTTAACGTAATATTTATACAATACAAAATATTCAAATATTCAAATACAAAATAAACTTGTCCGTTACAAAATACAAATTAGCTTAATTCATTACGATGGTCGTAACAACAATTTCTAAATGTAAATCAAAAACTAATAGATGCCCAACGTGTGCTAGAACTGTCGAGGGCGAACACGAAAACGATTGTGACAAGAAAGATTCTTGTAAATTTTGTGGAATGGGTCATGTTACTAACTTTTTCAGATGCAATGAAAGATATAGGCAGAAACAAATTAGGGAACATATGATTTTAAATAAATCTAGTTTCAGAGAATCCAAAAGCCACCTTTATTGTAGCCAACAAAAAGTCCCTAAACAAATAGATTTCGCTAATGATATCTGTGTTGAAAATCAAGCCTGAACCAATAACAACTTAATGAATTCTGATGCTAGAAAAATTCAAATCCTAAATAAATTAGTAAACGAATTAAAAAATCAATTAAATGAAAGAGATCCTATTTTTAATGACGTCAAATCACTTTTAAATAATTCCGATGACTTTAATAAAAATCCAGCTAATTTGGACTCACTCAAAATTAAATTAAATAAATTTATTAAAACATAAACTTTTTCTTTTTTCAGTTTTTGTTTTCATTTTATCCTTCCACTATGTTGCCTTTAAAAATTTTACAAATTAACATTCGTAGTTTAAATAGTAATAAAGATCTATTATACCATTATAAACAATCCAATCATATTGATATCGTTATTCTATCTGAAACCTGGACAAATCCTAGTTTAAATAGTAGTAAAGATCTATTATACCATTATATAAAGATCTATTATACCATTATATACAATCCAATCATATTGATATCGTTATTCTATCTGAAACCTGGGCTGACATGTTATAACCATCACTTTTTTCGCTTCGATGCATTTTCGACAGAGTAACGGTATCTTACAACTAAATTGTTTTACAATTTTATATTTTTAACAAAGGAATACAGTTATTCCATCGGAAATGCATCGAAACGAAAAATGTGATGGTTATAACATGTCACCCCTGGACAAATCCAAATAGCAATTTGACTTTTAACAATTACAATCTTGTTACTGATGACAGACCGGATGGTTTTGGCGCTGTAGGTTTTTTAATACATAAAAAAATTCTTGGAGAATTATTGATTTAAATTTTCATTACATCCGTTTTCAAGCTTTCAAAATTAACGTCAAATTTAAAAACATTAATTTTAATATCTTATCTTTTTATAATAATTCTGTTATTAGACCTCAGGAAATCATTAATGAATTTGAACATCTTATTACTCAGAATCTAGATAACTGTTTAATAGCGGGAGACATAAATATTCATAATAGTCTTTGGGATAGTTCATTGACCCCTACTTACGACAGGGTGGGTGATAAGATTGCAGATATAATCACTGCTAATAATGTCTTTTTACTAAATGACGGATCTCACACAAGACAAGATTTTTTCAGAAATAATTCTGCAGCACTAGACATTACTTTGTGTTCAATCAATCTAATTGAAAAACTATCATGGAGAATTGATACTATTAATTTAGGAAGTGACCATCTCCCAATACTTATTGACTTTAAACTAAATTATTATCAAAAAAAAAACAAATCACAAACTGGTCAAAAGTATTGAAAGATTTTGATCTAAATTCTATTGATGATAAATGCAATGTTGAAGTACACCTCTCAAAATTTAAATTGTAAATAAATAAATAAATAAATAAACCTAGAAAAATTATTTTTCTGAAAACACTTTTATTATCACAAGCGAAAATACTTTTAAACCTAAACCTTGGTGGAACGATCTTATACAAAGACTATGGAACATTAAAAAACACAAACAACTAATTTATAATTTAAACAAAAACATTTTTACCGCTATTGAACTAAACAAATCTATACAAAAACTTAAATTAACAATCAGAAGAGAAAAGAAAAAATCTTGGAATATTTTTTTAATAAGCATCAATCATAAAACTAATAATTCTGATCTCTGGAACAACATCAATAAAATAAAAAATAAAAAACAATCCAACTACAGAATTCTAGAAGATCCCACACTAGCTAATAATTTTCTAAATTACAAGTTTCCTTTCTCCTTTGAATCCCCTCCTAATCTCTCTAATAACCTCAATCCTAATATTAATCCTGCAGAATTTAATAACATTGAAATTCTTGATATTATTAAAAATTCCAATAATATTGCTCCAGGATTTGATAAAATCTCATACAAAATCATCAAACAATTAGTATCCTCTAATCCTAACCTAATCAATATTATTACAAATTATTTCAACAACATCTGGCAAAATCAAATTTACCCTACAAAATGGAAAACGTCATACACAATCGCCATTTTGAAAAAGGGGAGAGATGATAGAAATATTATTAACTACCGTCCTATTTGCCTGTTACCTATTTTTTCAAAAATCTTCAATAAACTCATTTTAAAACGAATTAATGATCATCTAATCTCCCATAATATTCTTAACTATTACAATTTTGGTTTTAGAAAAAATAAAAGTATCACTGACTATTTTGTAGAAATGTTTAATTTCATCAACTCCCTCAAACAACAAAAAAAAATTGTTTTAGTTAACATTGACATTTCCAAAGCTTTTGATAATGTAGATAAAAATATTTTATTAAACACCTTTAAAAACTTCAATTTCCCTAATAACATTACACATTGGATTTCTCAATTTCTTACAAATATATATAGATCTCATTTTTTAAGACTATTCACTAATAAAAATAATTCCAAATCTCTAAATTTAAAAATTAATAATTTCTATATAAAAGAAAAATTAACTACTAAGATACTGGGTACAATAACAAATAGACTTTCATTATCAAATCATTATACAAACTTAAAAGCAAATATTTCCAATTCCATTAACTTACTTAAAACTCTCACCCATTTTAATGGAGGTGTAAATCCTGAAACAATGATCAATATTTTTAAAGCAATAGTTAAATCAAAACTTGAATACACATATGTTTTTACAGACACTAAATATAAAAAGGATATTAATATCTGTCAATCTATTAAAAATGCTTGTCTGAGAGCTTGTCTAGGCTTGTTAAGAACTACTCCAATTCCGGCTATTTTATCTGAATCCCTAGAAACATCTTCAGTTCTAGATTTTATTAAAAAATCACTAATTTATATTACAAAAAATCTATATAATAATTCCAAAATTGGTAACGACATTAAAAACAATAGATCTCTTCATAAACTTAATGACTTATATTCTAATTATACTTTCATTTTCCAAAATTAAATCTTTTCATATAAAACAAACTTCTCCCACTAATTTTAGCATTATAACAAATGTTGAAGGAATCACAAACAAAAATCTTATAAACCATTCTGAACAATATGCGTTATCTATGGCTGAAATTAATAAATATAATAATTTCGCAAAAATTTACACAGATGGTTCAATAATTAACAATAAACCAGGAATTGGAATTTTTGTTGAGGACAAAAATTGGAAATTTGCCATCCAACTAAATAACCCTACTTATATTAAAAATATCGAAACCATTGCTATTAAAATTGGAATTACCATAGCTCTAATCATCAAAAACAATAATATTATCATTATTACTGACTCTCAAAGTTCTTGTATTTCATTAAAAACGGCTCTATTACACTATACAAATAGACACTATGAAAATCAAATTATTGATACTATTGGCCATAACCAAATTAAAAATTTTGTCATTCATTGGTTCCCGGGTCATTGTGGCTTAAAAGGCAGATGGTTTAGCAAAAAAAGCAGTTTTTTCTCTTACTCACTTTCTTGATAATGAACCTACTCTCACAGACATATTTAGTGATATCTCCAGATCTATGAATAATAAGTGGATGGAAATCTATACATCAATGTGTAATTCATCCGGTCATTTTTATAAACAAATTTGTCCTTCTCCAAGATCATCTTTCCTATTCAAAGACTCTAATTTTACATCTTGTCAAACCAGGTTAATTTACAGATTAATCTCTGGTCATACAGTTAACAAGAAATTTAAATTCCTTTTGGGACTTGAATCTACATCTAATTGTGAGATTTGCAACACCGTTGAAGATAACGAACATATTATTAACGATTGTGTCATTTATAACAATATAAGAAATAATTTCCCACTTTTATACAGAAAATCCTTATAAGTTATCTTAAAGGATCAAAGAATGGAAGAATATAAAATATTGTGTGATTTTGTGGAAAGAATAAATTATAAACTATGAATTAAGACTACATTTTAATTTTTATTGACTTTTTTTTTCACACAATGATTTTTCTTTTGGAATCATTTCATTTTATTTTAATGAATATTATATAATTTAATCTAAAATTTATTTAAAAAAAAAAAAAAAAAAAAAAAAAAAAAATTAAAAAACTTTCATTTAATCTAATTTAATTATTAAACTTTATTTTATATAATTATGCTTTATTTTATTATTTAATTTATAAATCTAATTTAATTATGTACACTTTATTCAACCCTCCAGAACCTCCCCTGAGTCGTCTCTAGAAATTTTGTGCTGTTCTCAACTCACTGGTCTTATGGATTGAAAGATCTGACCTGAGCAAATTTAAAAAACAAACAAACAAACTTTTATACTTGACGTATAAATTTGGTATTTTAAACGTCAACATCACATTTTTTTTTATTAATATCATTGTTCAAATCGAACCTATTCATATTATTTTAATTAAATATTTTCAATTCGTTGAAAATTTTGATTTTTTACGCCAATAAAAGAAATAATTTTCGGTTGTCAAAAAAATCCAAAAAAATCCAAATAAAAGTAGAGTTAAAAATATATCGATCCTTTTGATGCGTTCGTTTTTTTGCTCAAAAAATATCTGGATATTTTTTATCCCTTTGTAGTGAACACTAGGAGTATAAATGAATACGTTTATGCTTAGGGTTCAACCTGGTTTGAACCTAGGTTAACTTTTACTATAAACGGAGTCGAGTCATCTTGTAGTTAACTCGACTCGACCTAAAAAATTTCTAGGGTCGAGTCGAGTTAACTCTAAAAACATTCACTATAAACGGAGTCGAGTCGAAAAATAAAAACAACAAAAAAATAGTAATAAAAAGACACCATTTTGATTTCTTAATTCGTGTGCGAATCTTCGATTTTTGTGTGGCAATAAAACTTTGTTATTTTATTTTTATAAAATTCAGAAAATAATACAAGAAAAACATATAAACATACGATAGTAAATGATTTTTTTTTGACGTTTCTGACTCGGTTTCAACCTAGTTTCGACTCGACTACGATTTGACTCTGCAGTATAAACGCTAAAAAAGATAACTACAAGATGATCCAAAGTTAACTAAAAGATGACTCGACTCTGAGCATAAACGTATTCATAGTTTATTATAATCCTAGGTAGTGCTAGTGTTCACTCATGACAAGGGATAAAAAATATATCCGGATATTTTTTGAGAAAAAAAACGAACGCATAAAAAGGATCGATATTTTTAACTCTACTTTTATTTGGAGTTTTTTTGACAACCGAAAATTAGTTCTTTATCGGCGTAAAATATTCCAAAATTTTTGCAAATTGAAAAATTAAAATTAAAATAATATGAAAAGCTACGATTTAAACAATGACATTAATAAAAAATAATAAAATAAACAAAAGAAAATGTGATGTTGACGGTTAAAATATCAAGTGAAGAACAAAAGTTGTTCACCATGTCATAAAAAAATCCGGATATATTTTTAAAGTGAAGTTAGCGGGGGTAACATCTGTCAAAAATATCCGGTTATTTTCTGTCAAAAGACCATCAGTGAACATGCGGAGTGTTCACTGATGACAAGAGATAAAAAATACCCGGATATTTTTTGAGCAAAAAAACGAACGCATTAAAAGGATCGGTATATTTTTAACCCTACTTTTATGTGGATTTTTTTGACACTCGAAAATTATTTCTTTTATCGGTGTAAAAAAATCCCAAAATTTTGCGAAATGAAAAATTTAATTTAAAATAATATGAAAAGCTTCGATTTGAACAATGATAATTATAAAAAATATTAAAATAATAAAAAGAAAATGTGATAAGGATGTGTCCGATTTCTGTGCGAAATAATTTTTTTGTGATAAATTTGACATTAGTTAAATAATTTTCTCTTCCATATTTGAAATAAGTTCATTTGCTGTCCGAATACTGAAATAATTTTGACATAATAAAATTGACATTTGGAAATACAACAAACGACAAATTGTGTGTAGAGAGTTATTTAAAAGTGTATATAAAAATGATAGAGGCAAAATTTGATCCAAATATGGTATTATTTCTATTAATTTCGCGTTACATGTGTTTAATGAGAAGGGACTTAAGGGAACACGGAACTTTGCGCGACCTTTAATAATGGATCTCCTAAACTCCCAGGTATGATACGTTTAAGCTTACAGATGTGGTATTGCTCTCTAGTATTTATAAATATTAACAAAATTCATTCTTTGCAGCGACCAATAATGTACACAATTCCCTCAACAAATAGTATTGTTAATTCAATACTTAGTTATAATGATCCTGTGACGAGAATGCATTTAAGGATATCGTCTAACAATTTCATCGCTATTAGCAAATTCTTGTCCAATAAAAACCATGGTTGGGGACCGGAAATGAAACTAATGATATTTTTGCTGTGGCTGGCAAGTGGGACTAGTTATAGAATTGTAGGTGCAGCAATGAACATGTCAAGATCCACAGTTTGTGATATTGTTCA
The DNA here is from genome assembly GCA_958295665.1 of Tipula vernalis. Taxonomy (NCBI): domain Eukaryota; kingdom Metazoa; phylum Arthropoda; class Insecta; order Diptera; family Tipulidae; genus Tipula; species Tipula vernalis. Next base: position 199,264,378 of record OY282559.1, on the reverse strand, counting down.
CAAAATGTTGGACACCAGAAAATGCTGGAACTTATTATAATATATAAATAAAATTAAATTAAATTACATAAAACTTATTTGGTTTACTTCACCGGCACAGAAACAAGAATTATTACGGACATGTCAAAATTATAACACACCGGTGCTGTGATAATTTGGTTGCGTACAGTTTAACATTAATTTATCTCAAAAAAATTATTTCGCACAGAAACCGGACACGTCCTAATTTCAAATTTATCACAAAAAAATTATCTCGCACAGAAATCGGACACGTCCAGAATTTCAATTTTTTTGCCCATTAGTATTAGGAGTTCCCGGTGGATCATTCTTTTCGAGAAATTTGATATTCCAAGCAGCTAGAAGTTCTTCTAACATATAATTTACTACACAAAACTTAAATAATTGTTGATTTTTATATTTGATTTTCAATTGACGATTGTAAAAGTAGAGAAAGCGCCTCTCGAGGAAAAAAGTTAAAATGAGGCAACCGCCAAAATGACATTTCTCATAAATGCGACGAAAGAAATTTTTGCAATCCGGTAATTAAAAATTGTTTTTAAAATCCGAAATTGGAATTACTTACAATTATTATCAATCTGGTAGGTAAAAATTGTGTTTACAGTTCAAAATTGGAATTGTTTACAACAATTTCAAACGTCAAATTAGCAGCTACCTCAGTTTAAAAATTTTCCACTAGGTGGAATCTGTGATGCTCCAATCGTCAATACGGGGAAAATAAACAAAGCGAGATGTTTGTTTTAGTACTTTCCTTATTGTGCGATTATGACATGAGAAATGCGTAATACTTTTCTTTAAAAATAATATGTGCAACTTTTTTTAATACGATCGATTACTAGAAATTAGATAAAATAATTAAAATATAAATATAATTATTAGCGTAATTTTTTATGACTGAAAAATTATAAATTGATAAAACTATGTATATATTCTAAAAATGTAAAAATTTATAGTAGGTCTGGCTAGATACTTAATGTATGTGGCTAGAGTGGAATTTTTTGTAGTTTGGTCGTAGCTGCCTGATGAGTAGACCATACTGTTCAGTACGAAACCAAACTACCAACAGAGAGATCATGGAGGGTTCTCATTTTTGCAGAGTGGTACATTGGTATAACTCTTTGGGCCTTCAGCCAAAATTACGGGGAGGGGGAAAGATATTTCTACTTTTTTTCAGTAGATATATTATGAGCGATTGGCCTCTGTATTTTGCTGATTTACCAAATCGAAAATATTGGGATTGCCATGAACAATTAATATATTTGTCTATAAAAAATGCCGAAAAATCAACTTATTACAGACAGACAAATTAAATTCTTAAAAAATATACGTGTGGGCATAAAACACACACAAATGAGGTTTCTCCATGGGTTTTTATATTTGATATAGTGAATAATAATTCGCTACGTCAGTACGTTCTGGCTAGATACTTAATGTATGTGGCTAGAGTGGAATTTTTTGTAGTTTGGTCGTAGCTGCCTGATGAGTAGACCATACTTTTCAATACGAAACCAAACTACCAACAGAGAGAACTCATGGAGGGTTCTCATTTATTCAACAATTAATATATTTGTCTATAAAAAATGCCGAAAAATCAACTACAAATCACATTTTTTGCACAAATATTTCATACTTACCAAAAAATATAGCTCATTTGTACGTTACAAATTTAGAATATCTCAGTTCTTGCTATAATTCACGTGTAAAATAGACCTAAATAAAATATTTGATAGTAACCGAATGTTCAAAGCCAACGCCATCGGTATGAAAGAGTCTCAGCTTCGTATTTGCGGCAGCTAAATATTTCGAGGCGAGGCGCCTGGTATGAAAAGCACTTAGGCCCGTATTTTTAAACAAGGATAAATCGGCGGATTAATCCAGTTTTCGAAAATCCACTGATTTAGCCGATGTTACTTTTCGTAATTTTAAACTTGGATAAATCCGTGGATTTTTTGTGTCATAATTTTAAACGAAGCTAAAATCGGCGATATTCGATATCGATTTTCGAAGTAATATCTGCTTGCTGAGACATTAGTCAATTTTTTTGTTTGGTTTTCCTCCCAATATTTTTGTTTTCTATTTGTTGTCAATATATTTCTGTGCAAGAAATATTAAAATGGAAAGCGAGCAGTGCACGTAAGTTTTGTTTCACATTGCGCACACATTGTTTAAATGTTATTATTTTACAGATCGAAAAATATAAATGAAAAGGATAGACTCCTTTTAGTGGAATTAGTCGAGAAACAGAAAAATATAATTGAATGTAAAAGGACCGATTCAATTTCTAATAAAAAAAAATTGGAAACTTGGGAGGTAGTACGTACAGAATATAACTCGCGGCGTGTTGGTGCTGAAAAAAATACACAACAACTAATAGTTGCCTACAAAAATTTAAAGGGAAAGGTACGCAGAGATGTGGCAGCCGAACGTTTGGAGAGATTTAAAACGGGAGGCGGTCTTTGCTCAAAAACAGTTAAGGAAGACCCAATTTTGAGCATTGTGGGTGTATCACCCCAAACCATAGTCCATACGACTCCAGCGCTGATCTTTTTGGTGATACGGTATATTACATACATTACTTATAAATTCAATTTTAAAATTTAACTATTCATATCATATGTTTATAGGAAGAGTTCGTCAACTACGAATTTTTAAGTAGTGAAGAAGAGTTAAATGGAAGTAGTGAATCATCTGCACAAAAAGAGTTGATGGCGACTCAGCCAACTGCTGTTCCCGATGTTATATCTTCCTTTATTGCGTCTTCTGTTTCTTATAATTAAACACGTTTTTATTTACTTTTTATTTATTTAGCAATTAGCTCTTTATTCATTCGCTTTTACTTGTCGACTGTCACTGCCATGTAATATGCATATCTATTTTTATATGTCCTAAAGACCTATCTTTATTAATTCAACCCTACCACCAGTATAGATCATTCATTATATAACACCTCCCCTTTTTATTTTATTTAATTTTAATTTAGTATTTAATATAATCCTTAAATTTAAAAGGTTCATTTCTTACTCGCACTGTTCTTCTAAGTGAAGGAGTGTTATTTACTTCGATCTCATTTCTATTACCAATATCTTCATTTATAATATTAGTGTTATTAATTATATTTACATTATTATCTATATCATTTACATTTTCATTACCACCTATTAAATTGTCTGAATTTCTACTTGGAATAGAAAGAATATTTTGATCTTCATCATTTGATGGTCTGTATTCAAAATTTGATTGCTTATTATTATTATTATTATCATATGATTTTCTTAAATGAAATGAGGTTCTTCTTAATATCCTGCCAAACAAATTCTTTATCAAATATGAACGTGGTGCTTTATGCTTTTCAATTATTATTGCTTTATTCCATTTCTTTCCATCTCTGTATACTATTTTATCCCCGACTTGAAATTCCTTCCTATCTCTAACATGCCTGTTATAATAGTACTGTGATTTACCATTTCTCTCTACTAATTTGTTTCGTACGAATCGTTGTCTATTTGTATCTAATAACTTGTCTTTCACTGGAATTCTACTTCTAAGTCTTCTACCCATTAATATTTCAACAGGTGATAACCCTACGTCTGTCATTGTCGTGTTTCTGTATTCAAGTAACGATGCTTTCCAATCACTACTTTTCCGGATCATATTTTTTGCTATTTGTATTGCCCGTTCGGACATGCCATTTGATTGTGGGTACCCCGGAGAGGACGTAACTAATTCAAAATTCCAATCATTAGAGAACCTCTTGAATTCATAGCTTAAAAATGGCATATTATCACATATCAACTTTTTTGGAATACCATGTGTACTAAAATTTGTTTTTAATGCTTCTATTACTGCAACTGCCGTTTTACTGTTTAATATGACAATATCCATCCACTTACTAAAATAATCAATAATTACTAAAAATGTCAAATTACCTAATTCTCCTATATCACAACCTACACATTCGAATGGTCTTATTGGAACTTCATGCGACTTCAATGGTTCTCTTATATTTGCTCCCCTATACCTTTCACATAATTGACACGATAATACCATATTCGTTATATCCTGACTTATATTCGGCCAAAACAGTAATGACTTAGCTCTTTCTCTTGTTTTGGTAATTCCTACATGCCCTTCATGTAGTGAATTCAACATCTCTTTCCTTAACGACTTAGGTACTACTATACGATCATTATACAAAATTATTTCATTGTCTATATATAACTCATTTTTGACTTTCGAATACACCCTAACCATATCATCAATCCTATCCTGATTCTTTGGCCATCCAGAAATAATAAACTCCTTAACTTTATTCAATACTGGGTCTTTGTTTGTTTCCTTAACAAATAGTGTTTCTTTTTCTTTGCTCACGTTAATCGTGTGTATAATTTCCGAAAGATCTTCTTGCTCAATTTCACAATCCTCTACTTTAGGATTCGATCGAGACAACAAATCAGCAATTATTAACCTTTTCCCTGGCACAAATGACAAACTAATTTTATACATTATTAATTTCAAACGCATTCTTTGTATTCTGGACCCGTGTGATGCTGTGATAGGTTTTTTAAACAAACTTACCAACGGTTGATGATCCGTGTTTATACTAAATTCATACCCATAAATATAATTATGAAACTTTTTGCACCCAAACACGATGGCTAATAATTCTTTTTCAATTTGAGCGTAATTTTGTTCCGCCGTTGAAAGACATCGAGACGCATACGAAATTGGTCTACCCTCCTGCAGTAATACTGCACCTAACCCGTTCTTTGACGCATCCGTCTGTACTACTACCGGTTTTGTCTTATCAAATATCCCTAATACTGGACTTGACTTTATCAACTTTTTTATGTTTTCTAAATCACACGATAATGATTCATTCGATCTAAATTCATTCTTCTTCTTCAATAATTCCCTTAAACTGGTAGTATATTCTGCTAAATTCGGAATAAACGATCTCAAATAATTAATCATTCCTAATATCGATTGTAATTTTTTATGATCCTTTGGAATATCAATTTTTTCAATCGCTATTATACGTTCCGGATCGAGAGATACCCCATCTTTTGAAAATATATGACCTAAATATTTAATTTTTTCCGCTTTATATTGAATTTTTTCTTTGTTAAATCTAATGTTTAACTCACGAGCTCTTCCCATAACCCTTTCCAATATCCTATCATGCTCTTCTTCTGTTTCAGCAACTATACTAATATCGTCAATATATACAAAGACGCCTGGTATATCCCCAAAATTTTGCATATTAAGTTTTTGGAAATATTGTGGAGACATTGATAACCCGAATGGAAGACGATTAAATTTGTACACACCAAAAATTGTACTAAAACTACACAAGAAACTAGATTCTTTACTTAATTTAACTTGATAAAACCCTTGTTCCATATCTAATGTTGTAAACCACTTTTTCCCATCTAATTTCATCGTAAATTCTTCCAGAGAGGGAATTGGATACTCTTCAATCACTATTACTCTATTTAATTCCTGGGGATCCAAACATATTCTTAATTTCTTATTCTTATTTTCTATAATCACTAAATTATTTATCCATTCCACCGGCTGATTCACTTTAGAAATAATATCTTGTGATTCTAATTTTGCTAACGCTTTCTCGAATTCCTCAGTTATCTTAATAGGGATTCTGCGTGCTGGCTTTTTTACAGGTATGGCATTTGGTTTTATCTTTATACTTCATTCACCTGGCATACACCCTAATCCTGTAAATACATCCCGATTTTGTTCTATAAACTTGCCTTTACTATCCTGCTCAATAACATTTACCGTTTGTAACAAGTCCCGTACTACATTGCTCACAATGTACGCGAAGCCTGTTGCAGACTCTCTTGCGATTGACCCCGACAGCATTTTTGAGCAGGCTAGGTAACAGTCGTGGGGGAGTTCTTTTCGGGAACCTCAAGAGAGCTTGATTTTGCTGATGAAATATGTATTTTCAAAAAAAAATAAACGGAAAAAAAAAGAGAAAAAAAAATTGAAAATTTGCGTTAATTTGGGGCACTGTATGCTTGTCACTGTTATCACCAACCAATGGAATCACTATCGATCAATTAATGTCTCATCTCAACACAAAAATAAAGAAAATCCAATTACCGAACCTTAAATTATATTTAAAAAAAATTTAAAGATTTCACAAAAAAAACCAAACTTAAGACTAAATATTAAATATAATTTGTTCTTATAATTTACCCATCCCGAAGCGTTGCAGATCTGGTCGGTCAAGAAAATCCAATTTTTCCGTAGCAAAATTGTTGTCAATCAGATGCAATATATATTTTTATTATCTCGATAAATTATTATCAAGGCTGATTAAATTTGCGTTGGTACCGATTATTATTATTATTTGTATTATCAAGCTATCATCAATGAATCATCATCAATGAATAATTTGCCATGCAATCCCGGTTATCACAAGTTCTACCGTAGGTATTTTGTATATACCATGTGTACTTATGTATTTTACAGTATATCCGGTTACGGATGATCGTTATGACGATTATTTTTCAGAAAAAAACTCTCCATATTGTTGGTTATCACCTCGATTTAACAAAAAAAATGTTTATTAATTTGTTTTTAATTTTAGTTCTACTATCACACTTTAATTAATATTTATGGATTAAAATTATTATTATTATATTATGTAATTTATTATCTTATATAGAATTTATTATCTTATTTTGTATTATTTATTAATTATATCTTTAAAGATTTATTTTCTGATTTTATTTTTACTGCCTCGTTCACCGGCTTATCACATTCTGCCCTTTTTTCTTTTTCTATCCGACCACCAAAAACAAGTTCCATCGTTCACCAATACCACCCCAAATTTTTTTTGTTCCCACCAATTTATTTTACATTATATTCTTAAATCTAATTTGTACAATTACGAGTATATATACATTATTAAAGTTAAATACAGTGGCTCAATACAATACAATAAAATTTAAATTATAAAACGACACCAAAAATCCTCATATTATTGTTAATTTTTTTTTCTCATTATATAAGATAATAATTGGAATTCGCCACAAATCGTGGGGCAGACCCAACACCCTGAGTGAGTCTCAAAACCGGGACCATAAAAAAAACAAAAAAAATCAATACTTTTCTCTCCATTTCACACCATCTACGCAAATCAGGCAGTACCATCAAATCATTATAAGTGGTATTATCGAATGTCCTTGGCGTGATAAACTCCCAGGATCTTACCATCTGATCCATAAAGCTCATAAGCCACATTTCCTATCTTTCTAACAACGGTTGCCTTAACAAATTTCGGAGCTAGTTTCGCCGAAAAGTTAGTGCCGGCATTACTTTGCACGAAATTTTTTGCAAACACTGTTTGACCTGGTTCGAACACACGAGCCTTACTTCGCAAATTATACCTGGCAACATTACGACGATATGCGGACTTAAGATGGGATAAAATTAATTCTTGGGCTAAGGAAAGCCGAGTGCAAGCATCCATTACTGAAGCTTGTCTATCCTCTAATGTAGCTGTTTCTCGCATTAGCTGATAAAATGACCCATGTCCCACCATATGCTGTCCGAACGCTAAAAAATAAGGGGAAAATCCTGTAGAGTTGTGAATGGCATTCCTCAAAGCCGAACCAATTTCGTCCAAGTGAACATCCCATTGTTTGTGGTCATCCTGTATATAAGCGCGGATAGCAGAAATAATGGTTCGGTTAACCCTCTCCGAAGCATTCGACTGAGGTGAGTACTTCGGCGTGAATATTTGTTTAACGCCGTAAGTTTTGAGAAAATCGGAAAAGATGTGCGCTTGGAATTGTTTCCCATTATCTGAAACGAGATATTCCGGGACTCCGAAAACATTGAAAACCCTTTTCTTTAAAAATGAGATTACATGATGCGAGGTTGCATTCCGCAATGGCTCGAGCAAGACAAACTTAGTAAATTGATCAAGAACAATCAATATATGTGTGTTGCCGAATTTACTCCTGGGGTACGGCCCTAAAAAGTCTACAAAAATCTTTTGGAATGGCCGTTGAACTTCTAAATATTTTCCCATTTCTGGCTGCGTAATATAATTAGTGGGTTTTATTTGCTTACATGTCTCACAACTTTGGATATAATTATGCACGTTCCTCGCCATGTTAGTCCAATAAAACTGTCGTCTCAAAATTTCCAACGTCTTTGCAAACCCAAGATGTGCGCTAGAAGGTGCATTATGAGCTTTTTGTAGAAGTGACTGAATAAGCTGAGTAGGTACTACTAATTTCCATGCGGACAAATCACTGTTTACGTCTTGAGTGGCACTGGGCATTATGTATAATTTGCCATTGAACTCTCGAAAATTTGTTTTAATGCCGACATTCTCTTGTAACGTTTTAATTTTTCCCGCGTAAATAGGATCTTCAAACGCTTCATCATTAAGGTCCACATGAAGGGGAGGCACTCGTTCATCATCATCAGGAGAATCCGTTCTTGTCAAAGCTTTGAGGTGTATACGAGATAGAGTATCTGGAACAATGTTTTGGGATCCTTTTCTATATTCGATTTTGAAATTGTATCCCTGCAATTTCAAGCTCCACCTTGCAAGCCGACCGGATAAATCTCGTTGATCCATTAGCCATTTAAGACTTGAATGGTCCGTGATGATGGTGAATGAATACCCCTCCACATAAGGCCTAAACTTTTTCACGCTCATAACTACAGATAAGCATTCCAGCTCTGTTATACTGTATTTGCGCTGAGCGGAATTCAGCTTATGAGAATAGTAGGCAATCGGGTATTCCTCTCCTTCATCGGTTCGTTGAAACAAAACGCTTCCTATCCCACACGAGCTGGCATCGCATTGGATGAAAAAGTGCTTAGAGTAATTGGCGTTTCGAAGAACGGGGGCTGTCGTCAAAGCTGATTTGAGCTCCTTAAATGCATAATCTGCTTGTTCATTCCAGGATAATTTCTGGTTTCTTTTTAAAAGGTCGGTAAGTGGAGAACTGATGGTTGCAAAATTAGCAATAAAACGATGGTACCACCCTGCCATTCCGAGGAATCGACGAAGCTGGCGTGTTGTCTTGGGAGTTGGATAGTCCGCTATTGAATTTATTTTATCCGGGTTCATGCGAATAATCCCGTTCCCAATTACATGACCGAGATATTTGGTCTCCTTTAGCACGAACTTGCTCTTTTCCACATTAATTGTGAGATTTGCTGATTTAAGCAACCTGGCAACTTCCACCAAAAGAGATAAATGTTCCTCCAGTTCTGAAGAAACTATGAGCAAGTCGTCTAAATAAACAAACACTCGGTCATGCAAATGGTACGGGATTACTTTGTGCATCAGCCTACACAACGTCTGAGGGGCGTTGCATAGGCCAAAGGGCATTACTGTAAAATGATAAAGTGAGCGACCCGGAACAGTGAATGCGGTCTTATCCTTGGATTGCTCGTTGAGAGGGATTTGCCAAAAGGCATCCTTTAAGTCGATGGAGGAAATATACCTTGTTTGGTCCAATCGACTTAGCAATCCCTCAATCAACGGCATCGGATAAGCATCCTTGACCGTCACTTCATTCACTTTCCGGGCGTCGAGACATAGCCTCACCTTGCCACCGCTCTTACGAACAACAGCGATAGGAGAGGACCATGAACTTTGACTTTCCTCTATCACTCCCAAGTCCAGCATTCTATCCAACTCCCTGTTAATTTCTGCCTGAATAGCCGGTGATACAGGGTAGTACCTCTGTTTAACTGGTTTCGCGCCATTTATTTCGATGGTGTGCGTCACCAAATTGGTACGACCGAGACCATTTTTGTTTGAACATGGGAACATCTCGATAATCTGCTCCAACCGATGTTCTTGTTCAGGAGTGAGGTTATGTTTATTACTCGATATAAGATCAGGGACGTCCACATTCAGATTTTCCACCATCATTGGGGCCAATCCAAACAGAGCCCAAAAATCAATTCCGAGGTAGAGAGGTTGTACGAGTCCGGGAGCAATATGAAAGCGCATACGTTTTTCTTTCCCTTTGTAAGATACTGGCAACATGACGTGACCAATTATTCGCTGTTTCTGTCCGTTTGCCGTATGCAAAAATGACGGAAGGTGATGCAAATGGAAATTATGCTGTTCCAAAAACTCTTCAGAACCCGAACCAAGCACACTTACATTTGCGCCACTATCTAGCAATCCCATATATGGTATTCCAGCTAACATAACTTGAGCATAGGGTCGCTTGTCATCTTTTAGATCAACCACCGATTCCGCAATCATTTTTCTCAGTTTTCTGCGGAGTCCCCAATATTTGTTAGCGCGGTTACCACGTTTGGTTCTGAGGTTACAAGACATATGTGTTTGCGTAGCTTGAGATATCTTGGTTTTATTAATACTTTTATTAATTTTTGAGTCGACTGATTCACAATGCAACGGATTTATTGAAATTGGGTGAGATGCTCGAAATGGAATGGAATCAACAGTGGTATTAGGGTGACGATTAGTGATATTGCGAACAATTGGTGTATTTGGCGTAAAATGAGACATTACATTGCCCGGCGATATAAGTCTGGACATGTGTTTGAGGCTGCTTCCTCGAATGTCTTCCTGGATATTACTGCTTGTTGGGAAGAAGTCCCAGGCTGACTCACCTCCCTTCTGGGGTTTTCCGCAACATTTGGATTGCAAGTCAGACAGGTAAATCTGGTGACATTTGGAGCTCCGCAATCAAAACAATATCTTGCCAAATTATAATTATTTGGATTTTTCGTGACTTGCCGATTAGGTTGTCGAAACGAATTATTTTGTACCGGTGATGTGTATCTTGCCGCCGAGACAGCACCTTTTTGTTCCGTAGAAACAGCGCATATTTCTGGAGACAAATAGTATTTGTTGTTGTCATAATAACAATTTCCTTCCTGACTATACATTTGCGGTGGAAGCACATTTTGATTTGGGATTATTTGATTATATAATGGTTGAATTGGGCTATCACTAGTGAGTTCGTGCAAGTACCGACGAGATGAATCATGGTGTGCGTTTAATCTCTTCCAAGTATCCTCAATGTCGGTGCATTGGGTTACTAGCTCGGCTACAGATGATATGTTCTTTCCTGCTAGTTTATATTGCAGATCCGTGCTCATATTCTGCCTTAATATGAAATACAAGTCATAATCAGAAATTCCATGTGTAAGAGCGAGTGTCGAATCCAATACATCCGAATAAAACTCAAGAAAACCCTCTTTAGGTTTTTGTTTCCGAGCTGCAATGGATTGACGAATTTCGAAATCAGTTCTGCGATCCTGAAATCGGGTTCTCATGTCTTGCTTTAGGTCTTTCCATTCGACGTCACCTTTTCGCTCCAAGTAAGACCAATACCACACCAAAGCACTTTTTCTCAACAAAATATGTACGTCGTTAACCAGTCTATTAAAGGCCACATTGTTTGCACCAGATAATCGCTCAACACGGTATAAAAACCGATCGACTGGTTGACTATTAGGTGAACCATCGAAGCTAATGTTCCACTTATGTATACCAATTGTGTGTGTACTAGTCTGCTGAACGTTATGGGTGGACGGATTATACTTTTCCGCGATATTGAAATTGGATGAATTTGGGATTTTAACATTTGCTTGTATTTTTGGTGTACTGATACTTGGATTATTAGATGCGTGGGAAGAACGAACACAAGGTACGTTTTCGCTGAAAGAAGTTTTTCTCGCTGATTCACTGAACTTTGCCAACTCAACATTTGATACAAGTTTTGGAGGAAAACATGCATTAGGGTTCCCAGCACCCTGAGACGGTGGTTCGTCTTGCAAGTTACCATTTTTTTCCCCACCATTGGAATGTGCAGTCATTTGTTGTTGAACAGGAAATCCTGTTGCCATGGTATTGCTTGACTTTTCTTCTTCTTCGGACTCTGTTGAGTCATCGTGTTTTTGATCAAGCAGCGCAGTGCCTGCCGATATAGCCTCACATACTGATTTTTCAAAATCATCCATTGAAACTTTATCATCCATTAAAGATTTAATGGCTTCCAGTACTTTATCGCATCCTGTTAACATATCCAATGACTGTGATCTATAACCGGGTGACGTGTTAAACAGTCGCTGAAATCGACCTCTAACATGTAAAATTTTAGAATGAAGACCAACTAATTTATCCTTTCGTCGTTCTGGTATGATTTGGGCAATTTCTTGCACTTTAGGATTCAATTCACGAAGCTTGTTAGAACAAAGTTCGAGTTCTCGTTGAGGAGATTTTCGTGCCGACTTATGAGGTATTTCAGGTGGACAAGCCATTTCCTTAAATTCATTGGTAAGGGCCTCATCCAACAGTTTTAGTTGCTCGCCTAATGAGCCCGAAATATTTCGAATCACACATTCAATCTCCAATTCATCTATGTTTAGATGATACGGATCCATACTGATTTGATCTGTTTGTTGATCAGTGTAATTGAAAAGGAAAGTATTGATTCGAATTTAAGTCAAAATATCAAAGTTACTGATATTTCAAAAAAAAATTATATAAAATAAAGAATTATATGAAAAAAAATAAAAAATGGTAAATCTATTAAAATTTGTTGAAAACCAACCACTATATTAATAATGAAAAACCGTTTAATATAATTTACTCAAAAATATGTCTAAATATTAATTTGTATTAAAAAAAAATTAAATATACGAATAATAAGAAAATTCCATTGGCGGTAACTACAGAAAACACAAACACACAGTTTCATAATATTTATGGTTGATGGTGTGAGATAACTGATAATAAAATGTAATTAAATATTATTGAATAAAACTTTAAAGCAAAGCTACTGTTCCCATTTTGAACATTTGTCATAATAACAGTCCAATTAACCGGATAACTTGTTTATATGAGAACAACAGACAATCACTTTTCACCAGGCATCTAACACCAATATTCTAGATCAAGAAACACTTGAAAACACGTATTAACGGAAACTAATGAGTTATGCCCGGTAAAAATGTATAGTAACTATTTATTTAATTCTAATGTGTGAAAGTTCCACATTTAAGTCAAAATTAACATTGTACCCAATGAAGAAAAAATTTGTATCCACACATGAAAATATATTTAAAAAAAAATAAAATAAAAAAATATGAAAAAAATACCGAATTGAAATAAAATATGCCACTTGGTAAGTACAGTACCGACATCAAAATCTAAATATCCGCAAGGATAGAATAAACGCGCTGTACTTGGCCTTGACATACTACACTTCATTAACACAAAAAAAAATCACACCATCACTATTTAATGTTAAATTTACCCCTATATAGCCGATACGTTTGGGCGCCACTGTAACAAGTCCCGTACTACATTGCTCACAATGTACGCGAAGCCTGTTGCAGACTCTCTTGCGATTGACCCCGACAGCATTTTTGAGCAGGCTAGGTAACAGTCGTGGGGGAGTTCTTTTCGGGAACCTCAAGAGAGCTTGATTTTGCTGATGAAATATGTATTTTCAAAAAAAAATAAACGGAAAAAAAAGAGAAAAAAAAATTGAAAATTTGCGTTAATTTGGGGCACTGTATGCTTGTCACTGTTATCACCAACCAATGGAATCACTATCGATCAATTAATGTCTCATCTCCACACAAAAATAAAGAAAATCCAATTACCGAACCTTAAATTATATTTAAAAAAAATTTAAAGATTTCACAAAAAAAACCAAACTTAAGACTAAATATTAAATATAATTTGTTCTTATAATTTACCCATCCCGAAGCGTTGCAGATCTGGTCGGTCAAGAAAATCCAATTTTTCCGTAGCAAAATTGTTGTCAATCAGATGCAATATATATTTTTATTATCTCGATAAATTATTATCAAGGCTGATTAAATTTGCGTTGGTACCGATTATTATTATTATTTGTATTATCAAGCTATCATCAATGAATCATCATCAATGAATAATTTGCCATGCAATCCCGGTTATCACAAGTTCTACCGTAGGTATTTTGTATATACCATGTGTACTTATGTATTTTACAGTATATCCGGTTACGGATGATCGTTATGACGATTATTTTTCAGAAAAAAACTCTCCGTATTGTTGGTTATCACCTCGATTTAACAAAAAAAATGTTTATTAATTTGTTTTTAATTTTAGTTCTACTATCACACTTTAATTAATATTTATGGATTAAAATTATTATTATTATATTATGTAATTTATTATCTTATATAGAATTTATTATCTTATTTTGTATTATTTATTAATTATATCTTTAAAGATTTATTTCCTGATTTTATTTTTACTGCCTCGTTCACCGGCTTATCACATTCTGCCCTTTTTTCTTTTTCTATCCGACCACCAAAAACAAGTTCCATCGTTCACCAATACCACCCCAAATTTTTTTTGTTCCCACCAATTTATTTTACATTATATTCTTAAATCTAATTTGTACAATTACGAGTATATATACATTATTAAAGTTAAATACAGTGGCTCAATACAATACAATAAAATTTAAATTATAAAACGACACCAAAAATCCTCATATTATTGTTAATTTTTTTTTCTCATTATATAAGATAATAATTGGAATTCGCCACACGTTTTTATTTTGACTAAACCTAACAACTTTGCTGTGGTCAACCCTACAATTGAACGAGCTCCCTCATTTGGTACTATAATAAAAATTTGCATAACCACTTGTCCTTTACAATTAATGATCAAATTCACTTTACCAATTGGTTTGACCTTAAAACCACCAAAACATTCTAAAATAATATCGGTTCTTTCTAATTGTAATTTTGACTTACGATTGATTTCTTCAAACACTTTGATTGGCAAAATATTAATGTCGGCTCCTGTATCAATTTTACATTGTACCGAACAATCTTCTATCTCAATATATTCTATCCATTCCTTCGAATTTTTCGTTTCAATTTGTAATAAATAATGTGTTTCCCTATCCATTTGCTCTTTAGAATTTTCATTTATGCCTACGTTATCACACTTTTTCTTAAAACAACACTGAGCGAAATGGCCTACTTTGTTACAATTGTGACATTTGACACTGTATGCTGGGCACTTATTCCTAGTATGACATCGATTACATTTACTACACAAATTATAACTATCTCTACGATTATTATAACTAACCTTATTATAATTTTTTTCTAACTTATTTTTACTGTTGAAATTATTATTTCTTTGATTATAATTCTGATAATTACCACCAAATTTTTTAAAATTATTTGTACTATCATTTGAATTTTGTCTTACTTCCATATGTGTTTGCTGCCTCTGTATTGCATCAATCTGTCTTCCATTGTTACTACTCTGTACCTCATTGGTCTGCTTTTGGTTCACTTCAAACGTTCGGCACCTATCCACTGCTTTCTCAAATGTCAGCTGATCCTTGTCTAATAATTCCGCTTGTAGCCTTTTATTTTGTACACCAAGTACAATCCGATCCCGTAATTGATTTTGCTCGTCCATATATTCGCAACTTTTTACCAATTTTAGTATGTCTGCCAAAAACGCATCAAAAGCTTCGTTTTCATGTTGCCCTCGTTGTAAGAATTTATATCGTTCGTATACAATATTTCTCCGCGGATTGAAATATAGCTCAAATTTTTCCAATACTTTTTCAAATATTTCCGATTCATCTTTTTCCACTTCTTCGTCACCCACTTTAACTTTAATTTTATCGACTTTCAACGTGTTGAAAATTGATATCGCTTGCTCACCACCTATATCTAGTAATATAGCTATTTTAATTTCATCATCTTCGTTATTTGATTTTGTCGCTTTTAAATGAATTTCAACTCGTTGTCGAAAAACCTTCCAACATTCTGCGGCATTTGTTCCTATAATTAGCTGCGGTGGTATACTCGATTTAAATGCACCCGCCATTTTGTTTTCCAATATGTCTGAATACCTCTTTTTTGTACACGTGTACTCTCACTTTTTTTTTTTTTTTTTTTTTACACCGAAATTTTATTTTAGTATTTCTAATTTTATTTTTCTTAGTCTTTTTATTTTATTATTATTTTTTTTTCCATAGGCTGCGCCATGTTATATCTTCCTTTATTGCGTCTTCTGTTTCTTATAATTAAACACGTTTTTATTTACTTTTTATTTATTTAGCAATTAGCTCTTTATTCATTCGCTTTTACTTGTCGACTGTCACTGCCATGTAATATGCATATCTATTTTTATATGTCCTAAAGACCTATCTTTATTAATTCAACCCTACCACCAGTATAGATCATTCATTATATAACACCCGATAAATGTCCATCAACGCGAAAACGACCTATGCCATGAAAAAAAACAGAGTGCGAAGGTGAAAAAAAATTAAGAGAGGCTTAAATAGAAGCGCTTCAGTCTCGAATAAAGCTTAACGCCATTAAGATGGAGTTTTATAAGAAAAAAATTGAAAAGCTATAATTATGTATATACTGTAAATACTCGTAATATGAATTAATTTTGTGATTTTTTTTTAAATAATGTGATGAAATGGAAATATGTGATACCTATATGAAATAAAATTAATGAATAAATCAATAAAATGTTTATTTATTAAGCAGATCATCAAATATATCAAAATTTCTTCTTGTAGGTTGGCATTTTTCAATTTATTGTGCTAAATTCCGGCAAATTTCATCTCTAACATCAAAATTAGCTTGAGCTTCAGAACTAATTGGAATTTGATTTTGGACATCTGGCGGAATCATTAAATTTAGGTCTTCATCGAAGGGAGCATTGTCCTCTTTCAAAATAATCGCCAGATTGTGGAGAACTGCAGTTGCCACAATAATTGTTAAAGTGTTTTGTAGGTACATTTGTGACTCTAAGGAAAAAATTGTTTAATTAAATATAAATTATGAAGAAAATAAAAGCAATTTTTTACTTATTGCTAAAACTGGAAATCTTCTCTTCCACTGCCCGAAAGTCCTTTCTATTATAGACCTTGTTGACGATAGGGCATGATTATACCTTTCCTGACTTGCATTTCCAGGGTTTCTGTAACGTGTTATTAAATAAGTGTTACGCCCTTTGGGTGTCCCATTTTGTTTTGTGTGTTCAGTATTGACTTTCACATTTATACCTCCCTTAAGCGGAAATTTAACAGACAATTTTTTTGTTTGTTATATACAACTTGACCACCAAAATGTTGACTTTCAGTGTACCTTACTTCGGTTCCTCTTTATCGAATTTTTTTTGGTAGTGGTTTATGATCTTCGAAATGTAATTTTTTTTCCCCCGCTTATGGCTGAGTCTATAAAAGCTGAACAAAATTGAAAAAGAAAAAAAAGAGGTGATTCTAGTTTTGGTTTTTTTTCTGAAAGGTTGTGCTGACTGACTTGAAGTCATTTAAAACAGAGAGAAAAAAAAATAATTAATATGGACTGTGTATCGATTTCTATTGTGTTAAGTTAAGTTAAGTTGCTAAAAATAATAATAAAACCAAAATAAAATTACCTATAAAATAATTCAATAAAATAATTGTGCATAGTATAAATATCTTTAAGAAAAAGAAATAAAAAAACGTGAACATACTAAAAATTATGTATGAGGTGTTCACGAATTTTGGACAATAAATTTTTTTTGTATATCTAACGTAAATGTGAGAAAAAAAACCGTTACTGATTGACTGTTGTAATTTAAATATATAAATATATTGGCAATTATTATTGTGTAAATGAATGAATAAAAACAACAAAACAACATAAAAACAATAAAAATATTTAAAACATTAATTATAATCTAGTGTTTTACATTGTAACATTTCATTCATAGTAGTGAATAAATCATCACGTTAACTGATGTACATACACCTGATCATAGCAGTAAATGCGTAAGTGTTATTTTATTAACGGTAATATGTATTTTCATTTCGTTCCATGAGTCCACCATATAACGTTCTACAATTCGTTATTTAAATCTAACTCATGGTTCCAATGCTATCGTATTCATCCATATCTTAGGCTCAAAATTCTATAAGTGACTAATGCTTGATACTAATTTAATGAGAAACCAGAATTAGCACAATTATAGAAAGTATTATCACCAGTTATACATAAATCAAATTAATGACTTAAAATTACCTTGATCAAACAAAATTTCGTGTGAAGTATCATAAAATTCATCACTCAACGTTCATCAATGAACTACAGTTGTAGATATTAATTTTGTTTTGTGTATTATCACTTTTGATTTTTTTTATTCAAAATTTTTGTTTTTGAATTTTTCTTTAATTAATTTTCAATTTTTTTTGTTAATTTCAAATGAATTTTTTTTTTGTTTTGCATTACATTTCTTAAATGTTCACTTTAATTTCTGAATATCTTAATTAATTAAATTTAATTTTTTTGAAATTCTAAAAAAATATAAATTTATTGTAATCTAGAATAGACATGAAACATTCCCCAATTGTGATAATCCAAATCAAATTAAACATGAGTAGATAAATTTAATAGTATTTGTTGTAAAATGACGAGGCTTGATTAACGTTTTGGCATACTGAATCAGTTTGTATTTTCCTTCCTGTGTATTTTTGTTTCTTCGTACAACGGTCTAGCAAGATCTATTATGAATACTATCAAATCCCACTCCCAGCCGTCGAGCTTAAGCCAAGCAAGTAAATGACCGTGATAGACTATTCATATAGATAAAAACATATTTCTATAACGAAATGGATTGCACCTGAGCCAAAAACAATAATTTTTTTTTGGTTTTATTACAATCCGGAAGCATTTGGCTTCACATTTCGTTACAGTGGCGCCCAACTTTTAACGGTAATTCGGTACAAGGATTTCTTCCTTTCTACTATTTTTTTTGTGTTTAATGCATTTTCTTTGTACATTGTTGCTACAGCGGTGTTCAAATTTGAATTCCATGCATTGAACCTTAAACAGCTAACAAGTTTAAATTTTTTTTTCGCAGTTTTTTCTTAATTATTAATTGACTCAGGCTGTTAGATGTTTTAAACTTGTTAATACAGATATTGGTTTATGGAATCATGTCGCACTAACTCAATGTAATAATATATTTCGATCTAGTATTAGAACATGGTGATTCCATCAATCAATTCCGAAAATAAACTTAAAAACGTAATTTCAATATCGCATTAAATTCCAATTTTGTTTATTAATTGTTGATGTTAGTGTTTGATATACCATTACGTGTATGTAAATTGAAAAAAACAAAACAAATCCTGGTGACGCGAAAGTGTTCTAGTATTAATATTATTGATTCATTTGTAAGGTTTCACCAGCCCTTTCCCTTTTCGCAGACTGTTTCAGTGCTTTGTTAGTGGTTACCCAAGTCTCGTCTAATTGCAACAAATAATTTCAAATAAAAAAAAAAAAAAAAACAATTTTGTTTACTCATTGGATTATAATTGGTGAATGTTCATCAAGAGTATATGACGTATGTATATACTGGATAGTAAATTTATGTTTTCTTTAAGTTTTTTTTTATATAATTTTACATATTAGTTACATTTCTTAGTTTAATATTTAATTAGATTTATTAAGTTTTTTTGAATTTCTGATTTATTTTTTTTGGTTTTATTTGGTGATTGGTTTATTAATAATAATTAATTTTTTTTTTGGCTTATGGAGCATTCAACGCTTGTAATTATATGAGTACATATTATTAGATTTTTATTTTTATTTTTGTGAATATAATTTTTTTACGATAATTTCAGTTGACCGCTAAACTCCCGTGGTTTCATTGACTTAAACAAATTTGTTCAGTTTTGTACTCATTACCATATTCCCGTAGTGCCAGTGAATTTTTTTTCTCTATACTCTTATATTTACATTATAGTTATTTTGTCAGTATTATTATTTTTTTAAATATTCGTTAATTTTTAATTTATGGCCACTAAAATGACAACCTTTAGAATACGTTCGCGAGATTTATCTCCTGAAGAATTATCCATTGAATTAGAAATACGTAATATAATAGGTGATTTAGATTTTCAAATGCGTAGTTTAGATGAAGCGTTGCAGAAAGAACAGGCTTCGACGATTGATAGACCGAGTAAACCTCATACCAAAGCTTTAATACAACCACATAATGAAGTGACTACCTGCGTGTTTAAGCTACAACAAACTCAAATTAAATTATTGAATTGTATTCAAAATCCCAATTTTGATAGGAAGGACTATTCAGCTCTTATAACAAAATTATGCCATTTAAAAGCAAGAGGGGAACGAATTTTAACTCTAGAATTAATTAGAATTCCTGCTAGTAAATTCGTTCAAGTATGTGATTCTCTGTTAGAGGTATGTCGACTGTTCAATTCAAAGGAAAAAACGCTACCAGATGCTCTTCTCGAATTAAGTACTACGCAAATAGATCACGAGGATATATTAGAGTTAATGATAAGCGCACCTCAGCCTGCAGGGATGTCTCTAGCAGAGTCATTGGTAGAAATTGGAAATACTACTATACTTCAAGAAAACTCTGATAATCAGCCTGCTTCTCATACTAACCTTGAATCTCAGGGTTTAAATGATAATTTGGATTCGATTAGTACAAATCTAAAAGAATCTACTCTCGCAGACGGTGTTGGACGACCTTCACTACAATCGAGATCTGAAGCACCGATTTTGCAGCATTCTTCACCCGCGCAATTAAATCTCCCTCCATTTCCAAATTTTCAGAATCAACCTCATTTGTTCACATTTCCGTACAATTATCCGTATGCACCACTGTCGTCATTTCCAATGGCTCAGCAACCAGTGGTTTTCCCACCTCAACCAATGTTTCCCTCTGAAATACCTTACTATCACCACGGTCCCCCAAATGTAAGAAATCATAAACCACCCCATGTTGAGCCGCAGGTATTTCAAAATCCCGATAATCAAACCAGTACCCGTAGGCAAAATAATCCCAATAATATTGGTGTAGGAGGTTCACATAATGTTAGCTCGCCACCTAATGAGCAATTTCCTGGGTATAATTCACGTACAACTCCTGTACATAAATGGGGCATTTCCTTCGATGGTTCCGCAGCAGGTTTAGCAGTGGAAAGATTTTTATATCGTGCTGAACATATGGCTAAGACAAATAACCTTCCATTAAGTCAACTAATTCATGATATGCCATCGTTACTGAAGGGACTCGCAGGCGAACATTATTGGCTTGTCCTTGAACAACACCCGGGCTGTGACTGGGATTAGTTTAAAACTGCTTTCACTCATCGATTCCAAGATCGGCGAACAGATGTTGACATTATTAGGCTTATTGATGCGCGAAAACAACGACCAAAAGAACCATTCACCGAGTTTTATTATGATATAGTCAATCTGTCTCTCCCATTGAAAGTGCCGTTCTCCGAAGTGCAGACTCTCGAGATTTTAAAGAAGAATATGCGAGCTGGGTTGCAGGTTCATCTCGCAGGTCGACAAATATCGTCAGTTGCGGATCTTGTAAGTACTTGTGTGGCTACTGAGGATATTTGGCGAAACGTGGGACTAGTTCCTGAACAATTAGTTCAAAGACAGCTTCAGGTAGGGCGTGTGAATGAAATAGAGGTTCATGATTCTGAAGACATTAGTGGTTATTCACAAACCTTATCTTCCGGATTAAAATTCGAACCTTCCACATCATTTTGTACTACCTCTCCTATCACTCCAATAGCTCCACAGACTTCCATTAGCAGTTCAGTTAATGTGGAGGCGTACCATCAAGCTCCACTTAATCCTATAAAGCCACCTCCTATTATTACTTGTTGGAATTGTCAACGAGCTGGGCATCCTTATATGGATTGCGATTTAGTGCGGCAACACACCTTTTGCTACGGTTGTGGCCAGTCTAACGTTTTGAAGCCGCATTGCCATTTTTGCAACAGAAAAGGTGCTTCGTTAAACCCGGTGAAGGAGACGACTATGGGAGGGTCCAGTCGTCCTCCTGTACCAAATTTTCAGCGATCCCCACCACAGAATGTAGGTCCGTCATTTATTCTGACCCGAAAATTAACGAACTCTCAAAAATAAAAAAATTACATAACAAACGTCAAAATTGTCGCTCTATTTCTTATTTTGAAATGCGACAACAAATGTACCGAAACATATCTTCCACTAAATTTTGCAATTCCATCGACTTTTTACAGGACAATCGTCCCTATGCAATTATATCCATTAATGGTACGAAAGTGCAGGGTTTGCTCGATAGTGGGGGCAATATATCAGCTTTAGGTAAGAATGCTCTAGCCTTTATTAAGGAACATAACTTGCCTATTCACCCTATTCCTGCTGTAGTCCAGATTGCCAACGGTTCTCCATTGAGAATTCACGGTTTTGTACATACTCAGATCACATATAATAACAAAATTCAGGACATGAAATTATTCATTGTTCCGGCTTTACAGCAAGTATTATATTTGGGATGTGACTTCTGGCAGAAACTTGGCATACAACCAACCTTATCATCCGTTTCCGCTATGCCTTCACTTTTGCCTAACCTTAATGTTCGTCCAATTAGTTCTCCCGACAACTGTCAGCACACACTGTCCGAGGATCAGCATCAAAGGTTGCAAGCAGTTATTGAAATGTTTCCTAGTTCTGAGAGCTTGGGGTTGGGTCGAACTCATCTCCTGAATCACACGATCGACGTTGGGGATGCTAAACCCATTAAGCAGCGCCATTATGCGGTCTCACCCGCGAAACAACAGCAAATTTATACTGAACTCGATCGAATGATTGCGTTGGATGTGATCGAAGAAAGTTACAGCTCATGGAGCTCCCCAATGGCGACCGTGCCGAGGAGGGATGGTGGTGTTCGACTCTGTCTTGATGCTCGAAGGCTCAATAGTCTGACAAGAAAAGATGCGTTTCCTTTGCCGCTGATTGACGGCTTGTTGAGCCGTTTGGATCGTACCCGTTATATTTCGAGTCTCAATTTAAAGGATGCCTTTTGGCAGATACCTTTGTATCCAGCCTCGAGAGATAAGACGGCCTTTACCATCCCGGGACGGCCACTTTATCAATTTAAAGTTATGCCCTTTGGCCTTTGTAATGCGCCTCAGACCTTGTGCCGATTGATGGCTACCGTGATTCCTCATCAACTGCATGACCGGATATTTGTGTATCTGGATGACCTACTTATAACCACTGCTGACTTTGATGAGCATTTATCGTTGGTTCAGAATGTCGCTGAAAGGCTGACAAAAGCTGGGCTAACGATAAATGTTCAGAAAAGTAAGTTTCTGCTAAAGGAGATCAGATATCTGGGTTATGTAGTTGGTGAGCGAGGATTGGAACCTGATCCGGGCAAGGTCGAGGCCATTCTAAAATTTCCTCGGCCAACAAACATCAGACAAATGCGACGATTTTTAGGCGTCACGGGATGGTATCGACGTTTTATTGACGGGTACTCTGCATTGTCGGCACCTCTTTCTTCTCTTTTAAAGAAGAACCATAAATTTGTTTGGTCTTCCGAAGCTGAAACTGCATTTATTATGTTAAAACATGCTCTCTGTTCCGCTCCAGTTCTTACTACTCCCAACTTTAACGCTCGGTTTTACATCCAATGCGATGCCAGTTCTACGGGTATAGGAGCGGTCTTGTTCCAACGCGATGCTGAGGGGCATGATAGACCCATAGCCTATATGTCCAGAAAGCTTAATGCAGCTCAACGGAATTACTCGGTTACAGAGCAAGAATGTCTGGCCGCAATTGAAGCAATCAAAAAGTTTAGAGTGTACGTAGAGGGCCTACCATTCACCGTGATAACAGACCATGCCAGCTTAAAGTGGCTCATGTCTCTTAAGGATGTATCGGGAAGACTGGCACGATGGTCCTTGAAGCTTCAAGGGTACGATTTTGAAATTGAATTTCGAAAGGGAACTCAAAATGCTGTGCCCGATGCCCTATCACGTATCGAAATCGAATCCCTTGATGTTTTTCAGTACCCTTTTTCTGATTCTCCGATGCATGTGGACCTCACTTCTTCAGCTTTCACTGATCCTATTTACCGACAATTAGCAGATTCCATTCAACAGTCTAAAAATCACATTAACCTTTTCACATATCAAAATTTAATTTACATCCAGCCTTACGCGCACAAAAATAGTCTTCCGGATATTCCATCTTACAAATTGCTTGTTCCAGAATCGCTACGATCAGCTCTACTTCAATCCGCTCATCGCCCTCCAACTGCCGCTCATCTGGGGATTAGTAAAACTATCGAATTCATTCAGCGTTATTATTATTGGCCCACGATTCGTTCAGACGTAAAACGGTTTATTAATGCATGCATTAAGTGTAAAATCAATAAACCGCCAAATCAAATTTGCAAACCTCCCCTCGGTTCTTTACCTATGACATTTAGACCCTTTCAGAGGATATATTTGGACTTCTTGGGGCCGTATCCTCGCACAAAAAAGGGCAATACTGGTATTCTGATTGCTCTTGACCATTTGTCAAAATTTGTGATCACCCGACCAGTTAGACAAGCCACTGCTAAAGAAGTGTGTGATTTCCTTGAAGGCGAGATATTTCTGATGTTTGGAGTCCCTGAAGTCATTCTTACGGACAACGGTAGACAGTTCGAATCAGTACTTTTACAAACTTTATGCAAAAAGTATGGTGTCAGGCATATGTTTACGGCCAAATATTCGCCTCAGGGAAATTCCTCCGAGCGCGTTAATCGAACTCTGTTGGCATCCTTACGAGCTTATATTAAATCTGATCAACGCTTATGGGATTCAAATCTTTCTGCCATCACCCATGCCCTTCGCAATACAATTCATGAGACCTCTAAATACTCTCCGCATTTTCTGGTCTTTGGTCAGCATGCCGTTCTTCATGGTTCGCTGTATGAATTGCTGCGGAACGCTTCCGCATTTGGTGGAAATTATCTGCATAGCGAAGATAAACCAGAGTATCTATTTAAAGTCTATAAAAACGTTCAAGAAAATCTAACCAAGTCTGCTGAGAACAGTAAAATTAGATACAATTTAAGAACGCGTTATCCCAAAATCATGATAGGACAGACGGTTTTCGTTAAAAATTTCAAGCAAAGCAAATCTTCTGAACAATATGCTGCCAAACTTGCACCTAAATTTATTAAGGCCATTGTTATTCAACTCGTGGGAAAAGTTGCTTGTGAACTGGGCAATGAAAATGGAAAGAGCCTAGGAATATATCATTTCAAAGATATTAAAATTTGAATTGTAATTTTCTTTTTTTTTCAATTGCTCTATAATAATTTTTGCCCGGCTTTTGAGACCCATCAACAGGGGTGAGTCGTCCCCACGATTGTTACGCCCTTTGGGTGTCCCATTTTGTTTTGTGTGTTCAGTATTGACTTTCACATTTATACCTCCCTTAAGCGGAAATTTAACAGACAATTTTTTTGTTTGTTATATACAACTTGACCACCACAATGTTGACTTTCAGTGTACCTTACTTCGGTTCCTCTTTATCGAATTTTTTTTGGTAGTGGTTTATGATCTTCGAAATTTAATTTTTTTTTCCCCGCTTATGGCTGAGTCTATAAAAGCTGAACAAAATTGAAAAAGAAAAAAAGAGGTGATTCTAGTTTTGGTTTTTTTTCTGAAAGGTTGTGCTGACTGACTTGAAGTCAAGTCAGTTGTAAAATGACGAGGCTTGATTAACGTTTTGGCATACTGAATCAGTTTGTGTTTTCCTTCCTGTGTATTTTTGTTTCTTTGTACAACGGTCTAGCAAGATCTATTATGAATACTATCAAATCCCATTCCCAGCCGTCGAGCTTAAGCCAAGCAAGTAAATGACCGTGATAGACTATTCATATAGATAAAAACATATTTCTATAACGAAATGGATTGCACCTGAGCCAAAAACAATAATTTTTTTTTGGTTTTATTACAATCCGGAAGCATTTGGCTTCACATTTCGTTACATAAGGTTTGCATCCATAACCAGAATCACCAATCAACAGCGTACTGCTGAATTCGTTTTGCTCAAATCGAGCCTTTATTTGTGAAAAATTAAATATTGTCTGGTCATGTGAAGATCCAAACCACCTAAACAAGGAAACAAAAATTGTCTTAATATATAAATGAATTGAATAAATTGAAATTTAATTACCTTGCAACAATATCGAGAAATTTACCATCAGCATCACATATTGCTTGTGTATTAATCGAAAAATATCCTTTTCGATTACGATACAATTCTGCATCGTCTCCACCAGGAGATTTGAATGGTATATGAGTACCATCAATGCACCCAATACAGCGAGGTATTCTTGCTTTGTTATAAAAACTTTCCTGTGTTTTATTAACTTCCTCACCTACAGGCATCTTTATAAAATCTTTATTTCTTCGAGCAAAAGCTCTTGAGACTCTATGGGTTATATTTCCAGCCGCACTCTGGCTTACACCTAGTAAATCACCAATCACAATTTGAAATGATCCTGTAGCATAATACCTCAAGCATAACAAAATTTGTTGAATTGTGGTGAGAGGATATCCACGAAAGTCCAACGGTTCCAGATCTTCTTGGAGAATGCTGGCCAAATAATGAACACCTTCTTTAGAAAAGCGGAATCGGCGCCGAAACTCTTCCTCGTTATAAAACCCCATGTCTATCCTATCGTGAAATATTTTAGGATGTTTAAATCGTGGATTTAATATTAACTCTTAATCTGATTCACCAGACTCTGACGACGAAGACGAAGATTCACTATTTTCCATTTTTATTTAAATTATCAAATATTAATTTAAATAATTGAAATTTGTAATTTACTATGTGATATATATATGTATGAATATACATATGTAAATAAAATAAATAAATGACATTTTCTATTTCCGAATTTTCGAAAATAGCTTTATCCACTGTTTTAGCCATCGATATTGAGGTATAAATCCATGGATACATTTTTAATCCAGGTTTCAATCAGTGGATTTATATTCGTTTAAAAATACGAAAGAGGGGATAAATTCGCCGATTTATCTCTATCCTCATTTAAAAATACGGGCCTTAAAGTACTTTTCATGCCAGGCGCCTCGGCTTTGAGCTTCGTAAATAAAAATTTTTTATTTCGTTTTTTAACTATGTAAATTAGTTTTATTCGATTGTTACCGTTTAATTTTATAGTAATAAATTCAATTTGTTAAAAAATAATTTATTTTTAAGTGATAATTTAAAAAAAACAAAATACAGGGTGGCTGAGACCAAATGTTACTAACTTCACTCTGCTGTCATTTGTGTAGTTGTCATTTTCGCGCATTAATTTTTTGACAGATTGAAGTTTGGTTAGTTGTTTATATGTGGTCAATAAATAATTGTTCTAAATTAATATCTTAATAAAAAAATCGTAATGGAATTCAAACGTAATAGTGTAATTGCACTGTATTTGGGTGGAAATTCACAAACAGCAATAGTTCGTCAGCTCCAGCATTTGAATGTGAATAAAATGTTTGTGTATCGAACCATAACTCGATACAACGAAACTGGTAGCATCGCTAAACGCAACAGAGGCGGTCCTAAAAAGACAGCAACATTAAAAGAAATTATACGAAAGGTGAAGAAACGAATCCAACGAAATCCTCGTCAAAGTGCCAATCAATTAGCCGCACGTCTACATGTTTCACGATACAGCATTCAAACCATATTGAAAAATGAACTACACTTGAAGCCCTACAAGATACAAAAAGTTCAAGATCTTACGGAGGCACAAAAAAAAGTTAGGCTTGAAAGAACACGAGCATTGAAGGCCTTGGCCGAACGTGATGAGATTCCAAAAATTGTCTTTTCTGATGAGAAAATTTTCACCATTCAACAGCATGTGAATAAACAAAATGATCGTGTTTGGTTAGAGGACAAGTCCAACGATAATTTGGACACAAGAGTTGCCATGCGCAAGCAATCACCAGCTTATGTTATGGTTTGGGCTGCAGTTACTGCAGATGGACGCACTCCTCTGGTTTTCATCGAACATGGAGTCAAGGTAAACCAAGAGATGTACCGCCAAAAGATCCTAAACGATGCTTTGCTACCTTGGGCACGTAAACACTTTGGTACGAACCGTTGGACATTCCAACAGGACTCGGCACCGTCACACAAAGCTCGAGCGACACAGCAATTTTTACAAAATTGCGTTCCGCGGCTGATTTCGTCGAAAGAATGGCCACCATATTCACCAGACTTGAATCCCATGGATTTCTCCATATGGTCCATTTTGGAGAGTAAGGTGTCCACTAAAAAATACGAAAGTGTTGATGCATTGAAGTCAGCTCTTGTTCGAGAATGGAATAAAATTCCGCAAGCCCACGTTCGGTCAGCATGCAATGCTTTCTATGGAAGACGGAATCAAATAATCAAAGCCAAAGGAGGTCATATCGAGTAGTAACATGTTTTACATAAAATGTAATATGTTTTCAACATATTCCACGAAATTTCAATAAAAAATAATCAAAATTAAAAAAATTACAGCGTTTTCATTTGGTAACACTTGGTCTCAGCCACCCTGATTACAATGAAGTTATTTACAAAGCCAAGGCAATGCGTTCCACACTCGACTGCGAGATTTTAAAGTAATACAAAGCAAAATGCTTTCTCAACATAACCTACAAATCACATTTTTTGCACAAATATTTCATACTTACCAAAAAATTTAGCTCATATGTACGTTATAACTTTAGAATATCTCAGTTCTTGCGTGTTTCACGTGTAAAATAGTGACTTTGGATCAACCACTTCCAGTTTCACTTTATGCAATTTGAATAAACCTAACCCTGGATCAAAAATATTAGAATATTTTTCCAACATTGAAGAAACCGTTACGTTCGTTTCGACTATAAATTTCATGTTACAAGTACGATGTTCGTATTCTACTACCGTTTGAATTGCCCCAAAAACCTTTAAATTTTCACCCGAATAGCTTTGTAGTATGGTATCATCACGAACGAGACTCAAACTCACAAACTTTTCATTAAAATATTCTTTTGAAATAACAGACGTTGCTGCACCTGTATCTAAATGCATTTCCAACTTAATATTATTTACTTTAATATTTAACAATATAGGCTTATTATTTTTGCAACTCAAATTATATAAACTTATATTTTCATTGATTGATACAAAACAATTTTTCGACATTTTACATACTTTTGAACTGTGCCCTACTTTTTGACAATTAAAACATTTTAAATTCTTAAAAATACAATCTTTTTCCTCGTGATTTGATTTACAACATCTAATACATTTATTGTATTTATTAGGAACACTACCACTAGTATTTTTATTTATAAAATCTTTACCTTGGGCATTATTGTTGTTGCTCCTGCCGCCATTACCTCTATTCGGTGTTTTACGATGATCCTCGTACCTTCTTGTATTGAACGATTCTTTGTTTCTGTTTACATCGCGGCTATTGACATAATTTAATTCTCCCATGTCTTCTTGTTTGATTTCCACGGCATTCGCTTTCTTTAATGCATCTTTGAAGCTTATGTTTTCGTCTTCTTCCAACAGTTTTTTTCTATATATAGGCAACGCTGCTGTTACCAATTTGTTTAACAAATTATGTTCTAAATGAGTACCAAATTTGCAATTTACTGCAGCACAAAATTCATTTATAGATTCATCTTTGTTTTGTACAACATCAAACAATTTTTGCCTTTCCTTAAAAACTGAGAAATTCGGTGCTTAATATTTTTGTAATATGCCGCAAATTTCTTCATAACTTTTTTCACTGGGTAATGCTGGACTGCACAAGTCTCTTACTAACTTGTATACACTGTCCAAATAATTTATTAACACGTCCCTTTTTCTTGTAGCATCGACAATTTTATTTGCGCTGAAGAAAAAATCTAATTTTTCCTTAAAACTGTTTTTTGGAGTGAATTGCTCCACATTCACATGGATGGGAAAATTTTCCATTAAAAAAAAATTTTTAACAACTCGTGCACATTTATGTACTTTTTTTTCTTTTTTTTTTAATTTTTCTATTTTTTTTAATCACTTTTTATTTAGGGCATCGATTAATATTCTTATTAAATATTTTTTTTATCCTCGTAGCCAGTTTGTGGTCTTTATCTTCCTTTAAATATATACACCTTTTTATTTATATTTTGAATTATTTATTTCAATTTATATTCAATGTGACATTCATCACGTTTACGTAGAACCTCGTCGCCAGTTTGTGGTATTTATCTTCTTTTAAATATATACAGCTTTTTATTTATATTTTAAATTATATATTTCAATTTATATTCAATGAGTACGTTAATGCTCAGCGTCGAGTCATTTTTTAGTTAACTTTGGATCATCTTGTAGTTATCTTTTTTAGCGTTTATACTGCAGAGTCAAATCGTAGTCGAGTCGAAACTAGGTTGAAACCGAGTTAGAAACGTCAAAAAAAATCATTTACTATCGTATGTTTATATGTTTTTCTTGTATTATTTTCTGAATTTTATAAAAACAAAATAACAAAGTTTTATTGCCACACAAAAATCGAAGATACGCACACGAATTAAGAAATCAAAATGGTGTCTTTTTATTTATATTTTTTGTTTGTTTGTTTGTTTGTCTTTTAAATTTGCTCAGGTCAGATCTTTCAATCCATAAGACCAGTGAGTTGAGAACAGCCCAAAATTTCCAGAGACCACTCAGGGGAGGTTCTGGAGGGTTGAATGAAGTGTACATAAATTAATTAGATTTATAAATTAAATAAGATAAAGCATAATTATATAAAACAAAGTTTAATGATTAAATTAGATTAAATTAAAGTTATTAAATAAAAATATTAGAGAGAAGATAAAGGATACATAAAAATAAAAGAATTGAAATTAAAAATAAGTTTATAATTCATAATTTTTTTTTTTTTAATTTTTAATTTAATTTTTTTTTTTTTTTTTTTTTGATTTGATTTTAATTTTTTTTTTTTTTTTTATAAAAAAAAGTGTTTATATTAAATTAAACAAAGTTCATAAATCTTAATATTATAATAAAATGAAATAAAATGAAATGATTCTAAAAGAAAGATCATTGTGTGAAAAAAGTCAATAAAAATAAGTGTAGTCTTAATTCATAGTTTATAATTTATTCCATCCACAAAATCACACAATATTTTATACTCTTCCATTCTTTGATCCTTTAAGATGTCTAATAAGGATTTTCTGTATAAAAGAGGGTAGTTATTTCTTAT
This sequence comes from Tipula vernalis, assembly GCA_958295665.1. Classification (NCBI taxonomy): domain Eukaryota; kingdom Metazoa; phylum Arthropoda; class Insecta; order Diptera; family Tipulidae; genus Tipula; species Tipula vernalis. Next base: position 199,233,219 of record OY282559.1, on the reverse strand, counting down.
ATTGTTATATATAACACAATCGTTAATAATATGTTCGTTATCTTCTACGGTGTTGCAAATCTCACAATTAGATGTAGATTCAAGTCCCAAAAGGAATTTAAATTTCTTGTTCACTGTATGACCAGAGATTAATCTGTAAATTAACCTGGTTTGACAAGATGTAAAGTTGGAGTCTTTGAATAGGAAATATGATCTTGGAGAAGGACAAATTTGTTTATAAAAGTGGCCGGATGAATTACACATTAATGTGTAGTTTTCCTTCCACTTATTATTTATGGACCTGGAGATATCGTTAAATAGGTCTGTGAGGGTAGGTTCATTATTAAGAAAGTGAGTAGGTGAAAAAACTGCTTTTTTTGCTAAACTATCTGCTATAGTATTTCCTTTTAAGCCACAGTGACCCGGGAACCAATGAATGACAAAATTTTTAATTTGGTTAAGGCCGATAGTATCAATAATTTGGTTTTCATAGTGTCTATTTGTATAGTGTAATAGAGCTGTTTTTAATGAGATACAAGAACTTTGAGAGTCAGTAATAATGATGATATTTTTGTTTTTGATGATTAGAGATATGGTAATTCCAATTTTAATAGCAATGGTTTCGATATTTTTAATATAAGTAGGGTTATTTAGTTGGATGGCAAAATTCCAATTTTTGTCCTCCACATTCCAATTCCTGGTTTATTGTTAATTATGGAGCCATCTGTGTAAATTTTTGCGAAATTATGATATTTATTAATTTCAGCCATGGATAAGGCATATTGTTCCGAATGGTTTATGAAATTTTTGTTTGTAATTCCATCAATATTTGTTATAATGCTAAAATTAGAAGGAGAAGTTTTTTTAATATGAAAAGGTTTAATTTTGGAAAGAAAAAAATAGTTAGAATATAAGTCATTAAGTTTAGGAAGAGAACTATTGTTTTTAATGTCGTTACCGATTTTGGAATTATTATACAGATTTTTTGTAATATAAATTAGTGATTTTTTAGTAAAATCTAGATCTGAGGTTGTTTCTAGGGATTCGGATAAAATAGCCGGAATCGGAGTGGTTCTTAAGAAGCCTAAACAAGCTCTCAGACAAGCATTTTTAATAGATTGACAGATATTAATATCTTTTTTATATTTAGTGTCTGTGAAAACATAAGTGTATTCAAGTTTTGATTTAACTATTGCTTTAAAAATATTGATCATTGTTTCGGGATTTACACCTCCATTAAAATGGGTGAGAGTTTTAAGTAAATTAATGGAATTGGAAATATTTGCTTTTAAATTTGTGTAATGATTTGATAATGAAAGTCTATTTGTTAAAGTTGTACCCAGTATCTTAGTAGTTAATCTTTCTTCTATATTGATATTATTAATTTTTAAATTTAGAGATTTGGAATTATTTTTGTTAGTGAATAGTCTTAAAAAATGAGATTTATCAGTGTTAATTTGTAGTTTTAAAGATTGTAATTTATCAGTTAATGAGAGTAAAGTAGAATTTGCTATTAATTGTAAGTTATCATGGTTATCAGCAGAAATTACTATGCAAATATCATCGGCATATTGAAAAATTTGTGAATAGGGGTTATTGATGTCGTGTAAAGAAGTGGTATATATATTAAAAAGGGTAGGACTCAAACAGCTACCCTGAGGAATGCCTTTATTAGTATAATGAATGGAAGCTTCATTGATATTTTGAATAGAAATAATTCTATTTGTGAGAAATTGAGAAATCCAATGTGTAATGTTATTAGGGAAATTGAAGTTTTTAAAGGTGTTTTTTTTTTTTTTTTTTTTTTTAATTTAAAATAAATTTTATTTATGTAAACACTTGCCCAAAAATTCACCAAGCGTCAGAATAATTATTATAGTAATTATTTTCGCGTGATTCACCAGCTTACTCCCTTGACGCCCTGTTATTGGCTGCTGCTACTCAACTAACTCGACCGTTATCTAATTTCTCCCCTCTTTCTATATACATATATATTCGTTCGTCCACTTTCGTCGTCCACCGGTATTCGTCGTGTACCTGTTGTTGTATTCTACTCTATCGTTTATACCGGCGATGATAAGTCTCAGTAGTAGTATTCTAATCCTCTTTCCCCTATATACTTGTCTATATATCTTCCTATAAACCCTACAACCGACCCAATCAGTATTTCACCGCGCCAACCGTCAAAAGGAGAGAGCAATGTGAAATCACCATGCCCTAAACACCAAATACGCCAACTTCGAACTGAAGGGATTTTTCAGTCATTACAGCTCGGCCAACCTACTATTTCACTGCCCCCAGTGAACTTCAACACATGCCTCATATATTGTTCACTCAGCATCAGTCAGACTGTGTTATACGAGCATCAGGTCCAGCTTTGACCTCTGAGCAATCATTTACAGCTTTAATTGCTACGCTTCCCTTGTTATCACCGTCTCACTGAACGTCGGTTCTACAGCATACCCCGATCACCAACTATAACAAAAGAATTGACCCCCATGAATTTCACATAATTCATGCGTGGTATTTACAGCCATAGTTTTCGTTCATATTCAGCATAATGAACAGGAAAGCTTAAAAACGAACACGCGTAACTTTCTTCAATTACACAGCAATATTTTATTCAGTTAACATAATAATTGAATTAATTCAGCAGCTCAAATTATATAATGTAATAAAATTCAATAATTTTCATAAAAATTTTTTTTTTTTTTGTCTGAATCTTCGTTTCGATCATCTGAGTCGTCATCAAAGTTTAAATCCTCTAATTTACACCAAGGTTTCATCCGATCTGCCGACTGAACGCCCTCATACGGTTTCTGCGTAATCTGAGTGTTGTTTGTGTCTGTGACTACATATCTATCGTTATCAAGCACCGTTTTAATCTGGTATGGTCCCCTGTATCGAGGTTGAGTTTTTTTCGAAACCCCGGCCAGTGGTTGCTGCCTGATCAATATAAGGTCTCCCTCTTCGTACGTCCTTGGAGATCGGTGAGTTGCATTGAATCTGTCAGCATATTTCGTTTGCTTCTTTAACATTTGCTGACATATTCGATCCCTCAATTCAACCATGGAAACATTAGTTTCAATCTCACCATGCAACTCCTCTTGTAAAGCAATCAAAAGTTTATTCTTCAATATACTTTTAGGCGTATAACTCAATAATAGTTGTTGCGGAGATTCACCAGTCACCGAATGCTTTAGACTATTAATTCCCCATTGGATTGCTGTAATGTGTTTATCCCAATCTATTCCTTCGGCATCAGTTGACATTGCTGATATAGCTGGAGAAATGGTTCGAAAATATCTCTCAATTTGTCCATTTGCCCTAGGAGTTTGAACAGCTGTTGCTACATGTTGGATTGCGTTCTCTTCACAATATTTTCCAAACTCTTTAGACATAAACGATGTTCCTCGATCCGTGATAATCCTTGTGGGCATACCAAAGTATTGCGTAGCTTCATCTAACATCTTAATAACCAGTCCTGTTTTCGTGGTTCTTACAGGTTTTAAAATTAGGAATTTGGTGAATGTGCAAACGATCCCTAAAACATACAAATTCCCGCTTTTGCTCTTAGGGAACGGTCCCGCGTGATCCATATGAATGGTGTGAAATGGAATTGGTTCTCTCTCCACCACATGTAAGGTATAATTCGTTTCATCCCTTCCACGTTGATGATATAGGCATTCCACACAGTTGGCTATATATCTTCTCACAACTGATCGCATCGCACTGAACCAAAAATATTTTCTAATATATCCGAGTGTCCTCTCGAGACCACCATGGCCCAAATCATCATGAGCCATCTTAATTACTCGCCATCGAACGCCACTTGGAACCACAAACTTCTCTCCATCATCACACATTCTATAAACTCGTCCATCTTTCAGTTTATAGGTATCTACATATGATCTGGTCTTGCTATCGATTCTATTCGTTCCATCCAATACCTCTCTTAAGTGAACCAGGTGTGGATCTTGCTGCTGCAATGTTGCAAGCCAGTCATACTTGTCAATACCAATCGACAACACCCTATCACTAACCGTATCACAGTTATGGCCAACCTCATATGGGACGCGGCTCAAAGCATCCACATGGGCCATTTGTTTACCGCTACGAAACTCCAACTCATAGTCAAATTCTGATATACGAAGCCACCATCTAGCTATTCTGGGATTTATATTCTTCTTTTCTTGAGTTAATCTCAGTGAGTTACAATCGGTAACTACTTTGACATGTTTGTTCAGTAAATAATGCTTAAAACGATCGAGACTTTCAACTACAGCCAAAGATTCCAACTCGTAGCTATGGTATTTCGATTCACTTTCTGTCGTCGCTCTGCTAAAATATGATAACGGCCTCATTTCTCCATTTGTTTCTTTCTGCAATAGAATTCCCGCTAACCCATGGCTGCTTGCATCAGTGTGAAGCTCATGATCCGCATTCACGTTATACAAAGCTAGTAGCGGTCGGTTCACTAATATTTCCTTCAATCGGTTAAATGCCCTGTCCTTTTCATCATCCCAACCAAATGGAGTGTCTTTCCTCAATAGATCGTTCAATGGTCGTGCTATATTTGCAAATCCCGGAACAAATCTTCGAAAATAACCACATAATCCCAAGAACTGTCTCACCTCTTTAATCGTCTCTGGCTTTTTGAAATGTTCTACAGCTGCTATTTTTGCTGGCCCCGGTTTAATTCCCTCTCCCGAGATTTCGTGTCCCAGGAATTTAATCTCAGTCTGTAAGAAGTTGCACTTCGCTAAGTTTATAGTGAGACCCGCTTTAGTCATTTCGTTCAACAACTCTTCTAAAATTGCCAAGTTTTCCTCGATTGTCTTGGTGGCAATTAATACATCATCCATATAATGAACAAGGTTATCCGAATTTTTCAGACCGAGACAAAGTTTCTTCATTAGTCTCATGAAAACAGCTGGTGCGTTCGACAGACCAAATGGCATTCGGTTATACTCGTAATGGCCATCAGGGGTCACAAATGCCGTAAGGTGTTTTGACCTCTCGGAAATACCAATTTGGTGATATCCATTCATCATGTCCAAATTCGTGAAATATTTCCTATTGGCTAGAGAATTCAATGTTTCTTCAACATTGGGTACTGGGAAGTTCTCTTTCTTGGTGATAGAATTCAATTTTCGGAAATCAACGCACATTCGGTACTCACCGTTCTTTTTTGGAACCAGTAACACCGGACTAGCATACTCCGAAGCCGATTCTCGAATAATGCCTTGTTGTAATAACGTGTCGACAATTGTTTTTATTGTAGATTTCAATCCATATGGCACTTTATAAGGACGATAATTGATGATTTCATTACTTTTCAATACTATTTCCTTCTCCAGTAGATCCGTTCTTCCAATTTCATCTGATGTCAAAGCCACACAATTGCGATATTTATTTAATAGTGATAATACCAATTCGATCGCGGCGCTCTTTGAATTTTCCCCGATATTAAGGTCGCATACTTCGATTGGTTCACAACTTGAGTCAGCATTTGTATTATGCTTCTTCACAATTTCAAAGGTTTTGTATGACTTAACAATCTGTACATCTGGCCTATCAAATAAATCACGTCCGATGATAACAGGGTAATCCTGAGAAGAATCATCCACCAAAATTAATTCAATATCGAACGTTTTATTTTGTAATGTCAATTTGCTGTTAAATTTCCCTAACGACTGAACTCTACTGCCACCGAATCCCTTCAAAATCATTACGTGCGGTTCGATCTTCCATTTATTTTGGTTTACAATGCTCTGCCAAATGGTAGTACAGCAACTTCCCAAATCCATGAAAGCGACTAATTCCATACCTTCGATCTGAATCAGAATATGATATTCATCTTTCGGATATTTGTCCAGATTATTGATGGTCATTTGTTTTAACCTACAGTCGTTAGCCAGATGTCCCTCTTTTTTACAATTAAAACAAATTCTCACTTTGCATGGGCAACTATTCGCTAAGTGGCCAAGTTCCCCACATTTGAAACATCTACGGACATTGGTTTCAATATTTCTACGAATAACTTCTTTATTTCCATTCACATGACAAGGACGACGTTTATGATTATATGGGTTAAACCGTTGAGTTTTCAATTCAGCACTGTTAAATTCTTTTCTCGAGTTATTAGAAATCCGGTTCCGATTACCAACTTGTATATCAACAGCTTCAATCTTTTTAATTTGTTTCAGTAAGTCATACATGTCAACACAGTTTGAAGCCAAGAGAACGCCCTTTAAATGTTCATTATCTAATCCCGAAATGATATACCGCATGATTGCTTCATCAGGTAAACTGATTTCCTTTCCCAGGCTAACAATTTCGTAAAAATAATTTTCAATGCATTCATCCATTTTCCGTCTACGGCTCATTATCTTGAATAATATGTCGCCATCATTACAACACTCGGGAAAACTCTTAATAATTTCGATTTTAAAATCTTCCCAGGAACAAATTTGGCTTTGTACTGCAGTAAACCAAAAACTTGCTGGCCCTGACAACCTGAGTGACGCGTAAAATAGAACACTCATGTCGTCCCACTGATAATTTATTTTCAAACGTTCAACATGTCTTACCCATGTACCCGCAGACAATTTACGGTTTTGTTGAGGATCAAACATTGGGATCAAAACACTGACTTCGTTAATTCCCATACGAAAAGTTTTTCCACTCACCTGAGATGCCTGTACCCCAGTTGTGTTCATTCCCGACGAACGACTTTCATCTTCTAGACGATCAGGTAATTCAATTTCCGAAATCACATTTTCGCCAACACGATTCATTTGCGATCGTAAAGTTTCGTTGTCTTTTCTCAAACGACCCATTTCCGCCATTGCTGTATCTAATTGAGCTGTTACTTCTTTCAATTGTCTCGCAATCGCCATTTTGACTATTAAACACTTTGATTTGATTTTGTTTTTGTCTTTTGTTATTATTTTTTTTTAATTAATATTACGCAATACGACACGCGAATGTACGACCCCACATCTGAACTGTAAACACTTGCCCAAAAATTCACCAAGCGTCAGAATAATTATTATAGTAATTATTTTCGCGTGATTCACCAGCTTACTCCCTTGACGCCCTGTTATTGGCTGCTGCTACTCAACTAACTCAACCGTTATCTAATTTCTCCCCTCTTTCTATATACATATATATTCGTTCGTCCACTTTCGTCGTCCACCGGTATTCGTCGTGTACCTGTTGTTGTATTCTACTCTATCGTTTATACCGGCGATGATAAGTCTCAGTAGTAGTATTCTAATCCTCTTTCCCCTATATACTTGTCTATATATCTTCCTATAAACCCTACAACCGACCCAATCAGTATTTCACCGCGCCAACCGTCAAAAGGAGAGAGCAATGTGAAATCACCATGCCCTAAACACCAAATACGCCAACTTCGAACTGAAGGGATTTTTCAGTCATTACATTTATTTATTTTATGTAATTACAATCTAGTCTCCTGGACTAATGAGCAATTTGTTTCTGACTTAATTTACTAACTTAAATTAATCTATGGATTCTTCCCATTGGCGTTCCATAGTGTTTGGTAAATTAAAGTAAACCACATCTTTGTAGTGGATTTTAGATCAGCATAATGCTGCTTAAACTGACAGTCACACCAGCTCAAAAGGTTTGGTTCTTTTAAGTCTGCGAACTAAATTCGTGATGCTTAGGAGCTGAGTTGTCTCAATGTTCACATGTTGGCGGAGCCTTTCTTCGTGTCTCCGTGATTTTTCCTGGATTTCATTTAAGATGAGGTTCATTTTAAGGTCCCTATGAAGGTCATTGTTCCTGACATACCAAGGTGCATCAACGATGTTCCTTAATACCATATTCTGAAATCTTTGGATGATATTTACGTTGCTCTGTTTGGTACAACCCCAAAGCTGAATACCATAAGTTCAAATCGGTTTCAATATTTGCTTATAAAGTAGAAGCTTGTTGTATGTTGATAAAGAAGAGTTCCTTCCCATCAGCCAATACATTTTTCTGTATTTAAGTCTTAATTCTTCACTTTTCTTCTTGACGTGTGCTTTCCATCGTAGTTTAGCATCCAGGGTCATGCCGAGATACTTAGCTGTGTTTGCATGCGGTATTATTTCCCGATTTATGGTAATCGGAATATGTTCGATTCGTCTGTTTGTAAAGTTGATGTGAACTGATTTAGCTTCATTTAGTTTTATTCTCCATCTTTTTGTCCATTTATATATTTGAGTTATAGCTGATTGTAACTTCTGTGTTGATTCTTCGTTGCTTTTTCCAACAGCTAAGATCGCCGTATCATCTGCAAAAGTTGCCACTGTGTTGTTTTCTACTGCAGGAAGATCATAAGTATATAGTAGGTATAAAACCGGCCCTAATACACTGCCCTGTGGAACTCCTGCATTGATTTCTTTCAATTCAGAAAATGTATCATCTAACTTAATCCTGAAGAACCTATCTTTCAAGTATGATTCTAGTATCTTAGCAAATTGCATTGGTAGAAGATTCCTTAACTTGTGGTTAAGTCCTTCATGCCACACTCTATCAAACGCTTGTGCAACGTCTAGAAATACTGTTGAACAGACTTTTTTCTCCTCTAATGCTTTCTCAATTATACTGGTAATTCTGTGTACTTGATCAATTGTTGAGTGTTGGTTGCGAAAACCGAACTGATGATTTGGGATCAAGTTTTTACTTTCGATTATCGGATTTAATCTTTTTACCAGAAGCTTCTCAAAGAGTTTGGACATGACTGGCAATAGCGAAATTGGCCTATAAGACGATGTTATGTGTGGTGGTTTCCCAGGTTTTGGGATCATAATTACTTCTGCAATTTTCCATAAGCTTGGTACACATTTAATTCTAAATGCTGCATTTATAAGATTGGTGAGTTTCACCAGAGCTTTCCTTGGCAGTTCTTTTAAGATTTCTGCAGTAATAAGATCGTACCCAGGAGCTTTTTTCGTATTCATATTAGCTGTTATCTCACGCATGACTTCTTTTGGTGTTGTGGGTAGGATTTCTGTACTTTCTTGCACAGCTTGTTCAGTTATTATCTCGGCTTCCAACGTTTGGTCTTCATGTGGCTGGAATATTTTTTCGAGGTGTTCGGCAAATTCTCGAGCTTTGTCTTCATTATTTCTAGCCCATTTCTCACCTGCTATTTTTATTGGGGGAATCTGCATTATTGGTCTTTTGATTCTTTTGGTTGCTTTCCAAAGAGAATAATCAGTACTGTTATCATTAGTTAATTTTCTTAGATAGTTGCTGATTGATTCATCTTTCAATTCTTTGATCTCTCTTCTTAATTGTTGAGTGAGGTTGTTCAAATGAGTTTTATCTTGGGGGGCCCTTGTTTGTTGCCATACTCTTCTCGCTCTTCTTTTTTCTGCGAGGAGTTCCCTAATTTCCATAGGGTAATTGTTTCCCTTGATTTTCGTTTTAATTTCAGGAGTATTTTCCCAAGCTGATTGCTGTATATCGTTTACAAATTTGTGAACTTCTTTGTCTTATTGTTCTTCAGTCTTTAATGGAACCATTAAGTTAATTTTTTCTTCTAGCGATAGTCTAAAGCATGCCCAATTAGTGTGATTATTTACTAGGAAAGGGTTTCTTTCTTTCTGAATGATTTTTTCACTTAACGTTAGAAGTATTGGTGAATGATCAGAGTTTAAGTCGTGGCTTTCATCTACTTGTACATAATTTACAGATATGTTCTTTATTATAAAGAAATCAATCAGATCTGGCACTTTGTTTGGATCAGTTGGCCAGTAGGTTGGTTTTCCAGTTGAGAGGGCTTCACAACTGCATTTTCTGATAGCTTTTAGGAGTTCTTTACCCTTAGTTGTTGTTAATCTGGATCCCCAGTGGACATTTTTTGCATTAAAGTCTCCTCCAAGTACAAATCGTTTTCCTAATTTACTGAGGAACTCGAGATAATCTTTTTCTTTCATTGAGTGCTTCGGTGGGCAGTAAATACTAGCAATACAAATAGAACTACTTTTGGATTTGACAATAACAGCAGTTGCTTGTATTTCTTCCGTTTCATATTTTAACTCCTCATAGTGATGAATACTATTTCTAATTATAACAGCACTACCTCCTTTAGCAGTGTTTCCAGGGTGAATAGTGTGATATATTTGATAATTTTTGAATTTAATGTTTGATTGTCTAGTGAAGTGTGTTTCCGTGATGAGACATACATCGATTTTTTCTCTGTCCAGGACCACTTGCTTGTATGATCTACTTGAAAAATGATTATTAAAGGTGTTTAATAAAATATTTTTATCTACATTATCAAAAGCTTTGGAAATATCAATGTTAATTAAAACAATTTTTTTTTGTTTTTGTTTAAGGGAGTTGATGAAATTAAACATTTCTACAAAATAATCAGTGATACTTTTATTTTTTCTAAAACCAAAATTAAAATAGTTGAGAGTATTATGGGAGATTAAATGGTCATTAATTCGTTTTAAAATGAGTTTATTGAAGATTTTTGAGAAAATTGGTAACAGGCAAATAGGACGGTAATTAATAATGTTTCGATCATCTTTCCCCTTTTTCAAAAAGGCAATAATATAAGAAGTTTTCCATTTAGTTGGGTAAATTTGATTATGCCAGATGTTATTAAAATGGTTTGTAATAATGTTGATTAAGTCAGGATTAGTGGAAATTAACTGTTTAATGATTTTATATGAGATTTTATCATATCCTGGAGCAGTATTATTGGAGTTTTTAATAATGTCAAGAATTTCAGAGTTATTAAATTCCGCAGGATTAATAGGATTGAAATTATTAGAGAGATTAAAATGAGATTCAAAGGAGACAGGAAAATTATAATTTAAAAATGTATTTGCTAGTATAGGGTCTTCTAGAATTCTATAATTGGATTGTTTTTTATTTTTAATTTTATTGATATTGTTCCAGAGATCGGAATTGTTAGTTTTATGATTTATACTCATCAAAAAAATGTTCCAAGATTTTTTCTTTTCTCTTCTGATTGTTAATTTAAGTTTTTGTACCGATTTTTTTAGTTCAATAGCGGTAAAAATATTTTTGTTTTGATTGTAAATTATTTGTTTGTGTTTTTTGATGGTCCATAGTCTCTGGATAAGGTCGTTCCACCAGGGTTTAGGTTTGAATGAATTTTTACTTGTGATGATAGAAGTGTTTTCAGAAATTAATTTTTCTAGATATTCTTCAACATTGCATTTATCATCAATATTATTTAGATCAAAATCTCTCAATACTTTTGACCAGTTTGTGATTTGTTTTTTTTGATAATAGTTTAGTTTATAGTCAATAAGTATTGGGAGATGATCACTTCCTAAATTGATGGGATCAATTTTCCATGAGAGTTTTCTGATTAAACTGGTTGAGCACAAAGTGATGTCTAATGATGAAGAATTATTTCTGTAAAGATCTAGTCTAGTGTGAGATTCATCATTCAATAAAAAGACGTTATTAGCAGTGATTATATCTGCAATTTTATCGCCGACTCTGTCGTGAGTAGGGGTTAATGACCCATCCCAAAGACTATTATGAATATTTATGTCTCCCGCTATTAAACAGTTATCTAGATTTTGAGTGATGAGGTGTTCAAATTCATTAATGATTTCCTGCGGCCTAATAACCGAGTTATTATAAAAAGATAAGATATTAAAATCAATATTTTTAAATTTGATGTTAATTTTGAAAGCTTGAAAACGGGTGTAATGAAAATTTAAATTAATAGACTTCCAAGAAAGTTTTTTATGTATTAAAAAACCTACTCCGCCAAAACCATCTGGTCTGTCATCAGTAATGAGATTGTAATTATTAAAAATTAAATTACTATTTGGACTTGTCCATGTTTCGGATAAAATAACTATATCAATGTGATTGGATTGAATATAATGGTATAGTAAATCTTTGTTACTATTTAAACTACGAATATTAATTTGTAAAATTTTTAAAGACTGCATAATGAATGGATAAATGAAAAGAAAACGAAAATGGCAAGAAAAATTTATTTTTTAATAAGTGTATTTAGTTTAATTTTTAGAGAGTCTATGTTAGCCGGATTTTTCTTAAAGTCATCGGAATTATCTAAGAGTAATTTAACGTCATTAAAGATTGAATCTCTTTCACTTAGTTGACTTCTTAACTCTTTTACTAATTCATTTAAGACATTAATTTTTCTAGCTTCAAAATTCATTAAATTATTATTGGGCCAAGTTTGATTATTATTACTTATGTGATGTCGTTTTTGAAATCTATCGGTTTTGGAATATTTTGTTGTCTACCATAAAGGTGGCTTTTAGATTCTCTATAACTTGACTTGTTTATTATCATATGCTCTCTAATTTGTTTCTGTCTGAATCTTTCGTTACATTGGAAAAAATTAGTAGCATGGCCCGTTCCACAATATTTACAAGACACTATCTTGTCACAATCATGGTCGGCCTCTATAGTTTTAGCACATGTAATACATCTATTAATTTTTGATCTGCATCTAGTGGCTGTGTGACCGTAATTCAAGCATTTTTTGCAGAATAACGGGGTAGGAATAAAATAATCAACTTTTAATAAAATGTTGTCGTAAAGGGAGACATTGTGTGGAATAATTCCTGAATCGAAAGTGATTTTAACTGATTCGATATCTTCGGCTGTTTTGGTGGTATTATTCCATTTAGTCATCCTTTCTATTTTTGAGATATTATATTTTGATTTAATATTTTCTTTAATTTCATCAATTGAGAGTATAATAGGAATATTCCTAACAATACCGATTGAAGAAGTGAAATTTTTTGGTATATATGTTGTATAATTATCAAATTTATGGAAAGCTTCAGATTTGACACAGTTATTTGCATCTTCAAATTTGTTGAAAATAACTTTGGCCACATTTTTACTAACCATTGAGATATTTTTGACGTCATTGAACTTGTTAAATTTGATTGCTTTACCTAATAAAACTAAATTTAAATTCTCTTTACTCACGAAAACGGCAAATGGGCCGAGGTCTAATTTGTTATATAAATTGATTTTGGTTTCAGTGTTAAGCGTCATGTTTGAAATATTAGATTGATCCATAGATATATCTGAAGTAGGCAAAGTGGGAGTTATTTCATTATATGACGCATTTGCGACTTGCTTATTAATTTGTTTTCTTTTCAAGTCCTTATTACGCATATTATTATATTCACTGTTTTCTATTATGTTATTATTAATGACGATTTTGGATTTTTTATTTTTATTTATTACATTTTCAGAATCAGAGTCGGAGAAATCACCGGAAATTGGCAGAGGTGCAAAGTACTGCGTACTTTGCCCCTCCTTGCTTGTATTGGATGGATTTACTATTTTGTGGATGGAAAAACAACTATGAAAAGACTTACCCGAAAATAAACAAACAAAACAGAATAAAGTTATTAAGATATTATTTAAATTCAAAAACAATTAATTAAATTAAATGAAAATTTTAATTTATAAACACTTCACTAAAAAAGGACGCTCACACAATAAAGTTTCGAGAAAGAATGCCTTATATTTTTTGTTGTTTTTATTTTTTGACTCGACTCCGTTTATAGTGAATGTTTTTAGAGTTAACTCGACTCGACCCTAGAAATGTTTTAGGTCGAGTTGAGTTAACTACAAGATGACTCGACTCCGTTTATAGTAAAAGATAAACTAGGTTCAAACCAGGTTGAACCCTAAGCATAAACGTACTCAATGTGACATTCATCACGTATTCATAGAACCACTTCAATGAATATGTGTTTTCTCTTTTGCTCACTCTACCCAGAATGTTATTTTTAGTACTAATCAATACGTTTATGTGGGTAGTTTAGTTTGTAATGAGGGCATTTAAACACTACATTTATATTTATACACACACTGCGCCAATTAAAAAACGGAACAGAAATTTTCTTCGAAAAAACACCCAGATTTGAACGCTTGTATCTTGGTGAAATAAGACTTTTTAAAAATAAATTTTTGTTTCAAGTTGAAGTAAATTTTGTTTTCTTTTCGATGCTGGAAACCGTTTTATTTTATTTTGTTTTTTTATGACGTTTTTGAGTAAAACAAAAGGTGTCTAAAAAAAAAAATTTGCTGCTGTTTGAAACTGTAAACGAACTTGCTCGTTAAGTCATTCAAAAATCCAAATCGGCCATTTTATAGAGAATTAACAAACCTTGCAAAATGATTCTAGGAAAATTTCTGTGCGGCCACTCCTTGTCGAGTTATTGAAGTTTTAGAGAGAACGTATCAAAAAGCGTAGACACGTTAACAAGGACATTTTTTAATCTTGTAAACTAAGCACTCTACGATAAAATTTTGAGCCACATTTTGATATCAGTGCTGGGATGTTCTAACATCACTATTTTCGATATTCGATACGCTTTATGTCTCTTTTTTCATGAACAAAGTTGCCCATTATTTCGCTTCCTCAATTACGCTCATCTATTGCGATCTCAGCCTATTAGAATAAATTTCTTTACTATCCTTTTTCAACATAATCGACAAAGTATCACAAAAAATTTTTGTAGTGATAAAGTGATGAAGAAATAGCAGGCTGAATCGAAAATACTTAGACAATAATAGTAAAAACGTCATTAAATAAGTGAAAGATAATGCGATTTTGTTTTGAAAAAAGAGACATAAAGCGTATCGAATATCGAAAATAGTGATGTTAGAACATCCCAGCACAGGCGTAATTTTGGTGATCCAAAAACAAGGAGAAAATATGTTTTTACAGTGAAAAATATGATTTATTTCAAAAGGTATATTGCAAACAAAATCCTTTTAAACTTTATTCAAATGTAATAAAACTGAAATCTACGAACAAACTGGAATTTTCAATAACGCGTGTTACCTTCTCTAGCCCGCATTACATCATAAATACCCCGTGGCATATTTAAAACATTGCATATTTTTTGCATGGTGAATTGTTGCCATGCTTCTTGTAAAGCGTCTCGAAGTTTCTGCGAATTTGTTGGTTGCCTTGTCCGTTTTCTTACACGCCATTTTAACATATCCCAGACGTGTTCTACGGGGTTTAAATCTGGACTTCGCGGAGGATGGCTTATTAAATTAATGCGGTGCTGTTGCAGAAATTGGCGTCTGTTTAGAGCTGTGTGCGGCCGGGCATTATCATGCATAAAAAAAAATCCGCGCCCAATTTGTCTTTTCATGGAAAGCATATGAAGCCTTAAAATTTCTTCCACGTATCGTGCTGATGTTAAAGCTGGATGTGGTATTACTACCGAATCTGTCTTGCAATTCCAAGAAATACCCGCCCAAACCACAACCGAACCTCCATGAAATGCTACGACTTCCCCTAGTGAACGCCAAACTCTGCATCGGCCGTCTGATGCATACAAAAACCGCGATTCATCCGAAAAAGTACCTTACACCTGTCCCTCTGAGTCCAGTTGCCATACTGCAACGCATAATTTCTTCTTTGTCGACGGTGATTATCAGTCAGATACGGAACTCTGACAGTTCGACGTGATCTTAGTCGATAAGCTTCCAACCGATTTAATATAAACTGTTTTGATGTCTGGTTTTGTATAGTTACATTACTTCTTATTTCTTGAGCACTGCTTGCCCTGTTTTTTCTAGCATAACGTGCAATAGCTCGATCTGCTCTTGATGTAGTTCTTCTTGGTCGACCAGACTCTTCGCGCTGACTCACACTGGCTGTTTCTAAATATCGATGCCAAGTCGGGTTGTCCGGTTCACAACAGACACACTAATATCACAGATTCACCAAATTTCCCGATAAGTTTCACCGGCTTCAACTAAAGCCACAGTTTTTGTAGCGCGAACGAGTAATTGTTCTTTTCGATTCATATCGCTTGACTCTTCCTCTTGGTTCTTACGAAAAGTCGATTGCAAATATTTGCAAAGGGAAATTTTTTTATTTACAGGAAATTTTTTATTTACAAAGTAAAAAATGTATGCTTGACTACTTTTGGTTGCAAATCGCATTGTAATTTTGAATATTGTGTGTACCGATATATAATTTTTTTTAATGTGTACTATCCATGTGAACGAAAATCAAATAGATTGCAAATATTTGCAATCTACTTTTGGTGAGAACCCATAGTTCAAATAACTATGCGATAAATTAAATTATTGTTTTCCATAAAATAACGTAAAATTTAAAGTGGCTCAAAATTTTATCGTACAGTAATATTATTCTATAAAAAATAAGATAATGTTTACACGTGATAATCAGTGAACGAAAAGAGAATCGAAAAACAATTTAATGTAATTTTAGTAAAAAATCACAAAGTTTACCCGTTTTCACGTTTACACATTATCTTATTTTTTACAGAATAAGGGTGCAGTCCTCAGTTTACAAGATAAAAAAATGTACTTGTTAACGTGTATACGCTTTTTGATACGTTTTCTCTAAAACTTCAATAACTCGACAAGGAGTGGCCGCACAGAAATTTTACTAGTTTCATTTTGCAAGGTTTATAAATTTTCTATAAAATGGCCGATTTAGATTTTTCAATGAAATAACGAGCAAGTTCGTTTACAGTTTCAAACAGCAGCAAATTTTTTTTTTTTATACACCTTTTGTTTTACTCAAAAACGTCATAAAAAAACAAAATAAAATAAAACGGTTTCCAGTATCGAAAAGAAAACAAAATTTACTTCAAATAGAAACAAAAATTTATTTTTGAAAAGTGTTATTTCACCAAGATACAAGAGTTCAAATCTGGGTATTTTTTCGAAGAAAATTTCTGTTCCGTTTTTTAATTGGCGCAGTGTATTATTTTAGTCTTTTATAAATAACGATAAATAATTTAGTGGTAATTTTGTGAATGCATTAAATCAAAAATTTCAATTAAACATTTGAAAAACTGTTCGTGGTTCTATTTCTCGTGGCTGATTCCTACACAACAATGATAATTTTATAACTTTACGGGCTGATGCTTCCCATTAAAATTTTTTATTTTACCCGTTAATCAGCCTGTTTAGACGAGTACTACTTCATCGATTTTTTGTGTTGTATCAACAACACCTCGCGTTTAGACTGTTTGTTGTTACTCGTCTATGTATGTGTACATATATTACATTCTAGAAAATTTGAAAATAAAAATTTACTGATTTATCCTGGGATACTGAGATCCTGATTTATACTGAGGTCCTGATTTTTTTTTTCAATTGTGCAATTGCTACATTTTGTCTGATTTGTTTTATTGCATCTAACATTAAATTATATTTCTCCGATCGCTTAATTTTATTTGTGAAATTAATATCCAACGGATTGTATAAAGATGGATATTTTTTAAATTCATTGATTAAAAAGAGTGTTTGCTCTTTATTCCAATCAATTTTACTCATTTTATTATTTGTTCACCTCGCTTGTAACAAGAAAATTAGAATGAGCTCCTGTCAAAATAAAAAAATAAGAAAAAATAACCGTAAATATTTTTATATGTGTTGGTGTGTAACAACACGATCAGCGCTACAAATTTTTGTTGAAAACGTTCATCGAAATATCCCTACTCCAAAATTAGTTTGTAGGCAAAGAAGTAAGAAACGAGGAAAATCAGCGCCCAAAAAGTACTCGTCTAAACAGGCCCAATGGGCATATTTCAAATGAATAGCAGATAAAACAATCGAATTTATACCTAAACCACGTTTAAAAAGACGGAAAACCCTAAAACAAAATCGAAAACATATGATTTAATTTTTTTATGTTATACCGATTTTCCATCGTCATAGTATAATAGTATTATACTATTATACTACGACGATGGAAAACCGAAGTAGATAGTATAATAGTATAATTATAATATTTTGTTATACTACTTATACCGATTTTCCATCGTCAATAGTATAATAGCATAATAGTATAATACTATTATACTATTATTCCTTGTCGGTTTTCCATCGCACGCGTTGAAGTTAGCACCAATTATAGTTTTTTTTATGTGAACGTAGGTATAATTCTTATTTTGAAAATGTTAACGTCTATTCAAAATAAAAAAACGATTAAAAATAACCAAGCATACGCATTAGTTGTGTTTTTAAAAAATTAATAAAATGTATGGACTATGCGGATACCACCAAAAAAAAAAAATCGAATGGTAATTTAGTGAATTGTCAAAATAATACACTGTTAGATAAATTTACAATGTTAAAAATACAATTTGCTACCTATTATATTTTTGATAGCTAGTATAACAAAATATTATATTAATACTATTATACTATCAACTTCGGTTTTCCATCGTCGTAGTATAATAGTATAATACTATTATACTATGACGATGGAAAATCGGTATTAGCTATCAAAAATATAATAGGTAGCAAATTGTGTTTTTAACATTGTAAATTTATCTGACAGTGTATTATTTTGACAATTCACTAAATTCATTCGATTTTTTTTTTGTTTTTTCTTTTTGTGGTATCTGCATAGTGCATACATTTTATTAATTTTTTAAAAACACAACTAATGCGTATGCTTGGTTATTTTTAATTGTTTTTTTATTATGAATACACGTTAAAATTTTCAAAATAAGAATTATACCTACGTTCACATAAAAAAAACTATAATTGGTGCTAACTTCGTCGCATGCGATGGCAAACCGACAAGGAATAATAGTATAATAGTATTATACTATTATGCTATTATACTATTGACGATGGAAAATCGGTATTACTCTCTCAATGGTCTTATTTCAAATGAATAGCAAAAAAAAAAAAAAATTCGACCCAAAAATTTTTTATTGCTTTTTCAGTGTATTAGTACAACAGAAATATCCCCATTCCAAAATTTAGTTTATAGGCAAAAACAGTGCAAAGAGGTAAGAGACGAAGAAATGCAACAGCGTAAGCACGACTCGTGTGGAATGGCTGGATGGTATACAAAAAAAATTTGTATTTAAAAAAAGCAAAAAAGGTATTACGCATTTCGTAATCGCACCATCAGGAAAAGGAAAGTACTAAAATAAACCAACTCGATTTTTTTTTTATTTATCTGTCAATAGACAGAAATAAAAAAATTTCCCCACGGTTGGACATAACATCGTACAAGAACGACCGATTATCATGAATTGCAACGCAATACTAAAGAAAATAAACAAAATCAGTTTATTTTCATACATTTTGTTTTGTTAATTTTTTATGTTTTGATTCTCTCTCGCAGTTTTGTAGACAAAAATTTTAGAAAACTGTGAAACGGCGTTGAATGAAAATATGCAAAACATTCATCAATAATTTTTTTTTTTGCCCAATATTATAATTCAATACCCTAGTTCATTGCCAATGGAATGAAAATTCATTTTTGGCCATAAATTAAAAGTTATTAAATGCGAAACGAAAAAGAATGAAAAAAAAAAATTTTTTTTCATAGAACTTTTTACGTTTTGTATGGAAATAGTTTTGTTTGTTATCCTATAACACATACATAAGACACGCCATTTTTTTTGTGCTCACACGGCCTTTAATCATAGGCATTGATATTAATAAGAATTATGAATATTTTATAACTTTATTTAAAATTTAATAAAAAAAAAATAATAATAATATAAAAAAAAAAAGATTATGAATTAATATTTAATTTCAAAACTTTTATTAATAATATGTATTCTTTCATTTTCTTTATAATACTCCTCATTAACTTCATTTAATCTAATTTATTTATTAATTTTGTTTTATATAATTATGTTTAATTTAATTAATTAATTTTAGAGATTTTAATTCAACTATGCACACTTTATTCAACCCTCCAGAACCTCCCCTGAGTGGTCTCTGGAAATCTGGGCTGTTCTCAACTCACTGGTCTTATGGATTGAAAGATCTGACCTGTGCAAATTTAAAAACAAACAAACAAACAGTACGTATTTAAATAAATATGTATAATTTAAAATTTATTTGTGTACTATTTATTTGTTTATAATATTTATTGTGATGAAAATAAAAGATCAATATCTGGATCGTCCTCATTTTCTTCCACAGCTTCTATTAATTACCGAAACAAAATATGATTCATTAACACTAGAACTACCAACCCGTCAAAATGACGAATTGTACATTTATTGAATTCAATTTTTTAAATTACATATTATGTTAATATTTTTAGGAAGTTTATGATGAATTTTATTTAACATAATTATAATTACTTTGTTGTCATATTAAAAGTCATCATAGATTCCCCCAAACATTTTAACATAATAGTTAAAAAAATTGAATTCAATAAATGTATAACCGGTCATTTTAACCGGTCGGTAGTTCTAGTGTTAAATGTTTTGAAACTTGTGTACAGCATACAGATACTTGAATGATTGCATATTTAAATCTACGTAGCTTTATCGATTAAATAAAAATCTGACAAACAAATTTATGGTTTTATATGGTTTTTATTATTTATTTTGTTACGACTGACATACGTCTTCACCGATCAGAAGAGAAAAATTGCGGATGTCCCAAGCGCACAAATGAATTAACATTTTTTTTTAAACATTTTCCCTTGAGCGTTAAATATATGCTCGGTTTATGTTGTTACCAAAATTGGATGTAACATTCCATTCACTTGGTATACATATTTTGCGTTCTTTATAAATTGAAACGAGTGAGATGAAATTTGTATTTCTGCCAAAAACATCTATAATTCCAAGACGAACTATTCAAAATTTAAAGGTACAAAGTGACTACTGGGTGGTCATTTTGTGGTGCTATATCACATTTGGTGATAAAACTGTGATAAACTGGCAATTGTCCTAGCTTACTGCGGTCCCATCATGGATGAACAACGTCACGTCGTATAATGATTTGAATGAAAATGACCACAATAACTTCCGTCTTACTTCTACAAGTGGAAAAAATTGTTTATTTTGTTGTTTAAATTTTTTTTACATGGAGTTTGGTTCAAAACACCTCTAATCAAAATTTAAAAAAATTAATGAAATTTACATTGACGCTAATGATAAACAAATGATATTTATTAACAAAATAATCATTTATCTATTATTGAAATAAAATTAATGGATTATTGTTAAATTTACAGGAAAACGGAATATAAAAATCATCAATTATTTTAGTTTTGTGTAGTAAATTGTATGTTAAAAGAACCATTCTAGTAGCCTAGAATAACAAATTTCACAAAAACAATCATCCTCCTAATAGAAATGGACAAAAAATAAGCAATTCTTAAACGAAAATCAACATAAACCATTTGATATAACCTCACAAAATGCAAATAATGGTCGGTGTTTAAACATAAAATTCTAATATACCAAAGGGTTTTCTAGTTATGTTAACTTAAAAATATAATAATTAGTCTTTTGTTAATCAACAATTTTGGTTTGCAGTTCGTATCACAGTAATTTTCATTCATTTTTTTTAAATTTTAAATTAATTTTTTTATATCAAACTACATTGAGTTTGATCGAAAGCTACTAAATTAAAGTTTTAAAAAAATGAATGAAAATTACTGTGATACGAACTGCAAACCAAAATTGTTGATTAACAAAAGACTAATTATTATATTTTTAAGTTAACATAACTAGAAAACCCTTTGGTATATTAGGATTTTATGTTTAAACACCGACCATTATTTGCATTTTGTGAGGTTATGTCAAATGGTTTATGTTGATTTTCGTTTAAGAATTGCTTATTTTTTGTCCATTTCTGTTAGGAGGATGATTGTTTTTGTGAAATTTGTTATTCTAGGCTACTAGAATGGTTCTTTTAACATACAATTTAATACACAAAACTAAAATAATTGTTGATTTTTATATTACATAGTAATATAAAAATCAACAATTGAGGTTACGTGTCAAATCATCACTTTGATTCATTGCTTTCCCCTTAAAATTCATTTTGCAGTGTTGTCATTTTGTGGTAATATATCACATTTGGCGATACTATGCGAAAAATAAATTGTCGTAGCTAACTATGGTGTTGTCATGGATGAATATCGTCACGTCGCATAATGATTTGAATGAAAAAGACCACAACTTCTTCCGTCTTACTTTTACAAGTGGAACAAAAAAAAAATATTTTCTTGTTTACATTTGTTTTATATGGAGTTTAGTTAAAAAAAGCTCTCATAAAAATACCAAAAAATGAATGAAATTTACATTGACGCGAAATATAAATGAATGATATTTATTAACAAAATGATCATTTATATATTTTTGAAATAAAATTAATGGGTTATTGTTAAATTTACAAGAAAAATGCAATATAAAAATCAACAATTATTTTAATTTTGTGTAGTAAATTATTTGTTAAAAATCAAGGTATACAGAAAAAATAGGTAGTATATTCCCGTGTCTCATTTTTATGTTTCTTTGCGCATCACGTCACGTGTAGTCAAAAAAACATATTTGTATATGAAGTTTGGCGGTTTTTTGATTAGTTTTTTTAAATAAATCAAGAATAATCGTAATTTTTTTTAACAAACCGTATTTACAATTGATAATGATAGTTTACCGAGACCATTTTTATGCTTTATATTTTTTTTATGGTCCAAATATTTGAGAAATAATTCATTCAAGTATATAATGTCTAAGATAAAGGGGAAAAAAGGGTAGACAAAATTATGAGTACATAACATAAAACAATTAAATTATTAAATGTTTTTGGTCATTTGAACATATGCACGTACCAATTATTAAAATTTTTATTTGTTTACGTTCGACAATTTTATTTTGCACTTGGTTTCATGGTAATTTTCATTCATTTTTTTGAAACTTTAATTTAGTTGTTTTTGATCAAACTCCAAATAGTTTGATGGAAAACAACTAAATTGGGGTTTTAAAAAAATGAATGAAAATTATCATGAAACCAAGTGCAAAATAAAATTGATGATTGACAAAGGACTGATTATTATATTTTTAACATTTTATGTAAATAATAAACACCTTTGCATTAAAGTATTACTTTATCACCACACAAATAGCACTTCGTATAAAATTTTCATATAATGTCATTTGAGGTTATGTGGAAACGTCAACTTATCACTTTGATTCATCATTTTCCCCTTAAAATTCATTTTGCAGGGTTGTGTTTGTAGACTTTCTCCATTTTTTTATATCACACAAAAAAAGTCTCCACTAGTGATATAAAGGTGTGATATAGCACCACAAAATGACCACCCTGGAGTCAGATTTTGCACAAAAGGCGAGAAGAGAGTTTATTTCTCTTTTTAAAAGAATAAATTTTACTCCATTTCATTCGGTCTATGTCACTTTTTCTATTGCGATCTCAGTCAATTATATTATGTATAAGAGCTATCCCGTCAAACAAGGTGTTACGTTTACGTAACACTAGTGAAGAATTTTGTTCATACAACTCTTCGTAAACGTAACAGTTTGGTGCTGCAATAACGAAGCAGTTATGTCGTTCCCGTCCTATGATAATTAGACTTTTGTCGAGGAGTTATCAATGTGGTAGTAGTTCGTAAACTATTCACTTGAGGTGTTGCATTAAGTCACGTGATTAGTGAAATAATAACGTAACATTTTTAGTGATATGAATTTAATGAAGCATTTTTTTGCAATTTTTTTTTCTAAAAAAATAATAAGTATTTACTTTTATTCTAAAAAAAAAAATCAAGTAACAAATTATATTTTTCTAAATCAAACTTGGACATTAATTATTTGTTTAGTTATTTATTTATAAAAAAAAAATTCTTCAACCCAAAAAATACGTAATGGTGATCGAAAACTCAAAACTAAATAGTTATCGTTTCTTTATATTATTCTAATAATATTCATAAAGGAATTTGGTGTTATGTTTAGGTGTAGCAAAAACGAAACATTTACGTCGTTTCTGCATCATGATAATTAAGTTTGGTTGCGAGGTATTTTTATACTACATATATTTTATTTAAATTTGAGAATGTATTTGTGACAAGCAAAAAAGTGTTACGTTTATAGTACGCTTATGCAACGTATTTTGCGAATTCGCTTAAATTGTTTAGCGGGGCTTTTCTCCGCTTCGACCACGTACCTTCGTTGGTGAGAGACACAGACGAATGATAGTTGAAATAGAATATCATTTTATTGTTACTAGTTGAAATCGCAATGGGGGTGTTTACATTAGGCATTTTATTCCGGATTCTTCGGCAACAAAATCCCTCATCGTTTACACTAAGCATTAAAAAACCGGAATTTTTTCATATGTATGTGTAAAAAATATTATCATTTCGTATTTGTTCTTCAAACTTTTAGGCCCTTTCCGAAAGTTATACTTATTTATTTAAACATACTTATTTGCCGCCATCTTAAATAAGTATGTAAAATCATCCGAATTGATTTCACATACTTATTTTTTATTTTGACTATTTTGTAACTATAAAATAATTTTTAATTAAATTTTTTATAAAACTTAATTACTACATAATATCACAATATGTATGCAATGAAATTAACAGAATTTTGGTTTTCGTTTAAGATTTTTTTTTTTTGTAAGAACATACTTATTTTAAGTTACCTCGCCAACATACTTATTTAAATAAGTAGGTCTAAATAAATAAGTATAACTTTCGGAAAGGGCCTTAATAATTTCTGTTTGTGTTAGTGCGAAGAATCCAAAGAAACCAACAAAATTTTGGTGTAAAAAAAATCCCAAAAATAAAATCACACAAAACCGGTTTTGTATGAAACGAGAAAAAATTCCAGGAATAAAATGCCTAGTGTAAACACCGTCAATAATAAAACACATTTCTACGGAGCGAAATAGTGTTCATATTCAGTTTAACCAAAGAGAATACACATCAAGAGGAACATCTTATATGAACCCCTGTTGTATATGAAGTAAAAATCTTAAAATATTTCAGAATTATTTGGTGATGGCAAACGAAATAGGATAAACATATATTTTTTATTTGGTTTTCTCTTTCGAACAAAAACAAAAAAAATTATTTTACTATTTAAAAATAACATAAACTTTCTCTTACTAACTCATATTATAATTCCATTGTAAAATGGAATAGATATATGTATTATCATATAATAATATACAAGTTATACATATTCGTACAATGAATATTTTGTTTTCATTTTATACAATATATGTATGTATTTGTTTTGCTAATGACGGTGTTTACACTAGGCATTTTATTCCTGGAATTTTTTCTCGTTTCATACAAAACCGGTTTTGTGTGATTTTATTTTTGGGATTTTTTTTACACCAAAATTTTGTTGGTTTCTTTGGATTCTTCGCACTAACACAAACAGAAATTATTAAGGCCCTTTCCGAAAGTTATACTTATTTATTTAGACCTACTTATTTATATAAGTATGTTGGCGAGGTAACTTAAAATAAGTATGTTCTTACAAAAAAAAAAAAATCTTAAACGAAAACCAAAATTCTGTTAATTTCATTGCATACATATTGTGATATTATGTAGTAATTAAGTTTTATAAAAAATTTAATTAAAAATTATTTTATAGTTACAAAATAGTCAAAATAAAAAATAAGTATGTGAAATCAATTCGGATGATTTTACATACTTATTTAAGATGGCGGCAAATAAGTATGTCTAAATAAATAAGTATAACTTTCGGAAAGGGCCTAAAGGTTTGAAGAACAAATACGAAATGATAATATTTTTTACACATACATATAAAAAAATTCCGGTTTTTTAATGCTTAGTGTAAACGATGAGGGATTTTGTTGCCGAAGAATCCGGAATAAAATGCCTAATAGGTAGTACTGTCCTGCGGACGGAATATATAAAGGAACGAAAAAAAACGACGATAAATAGAATTTTATACGAATGAATAAATGAATTGTAAATTGTAATGCATAAATGTTCATAATTTAAAATTTGTCTTATATACTAAAGATACATGTTAAACCGAAAGTGATCTGACTGAAAACGTCTGAGTTAAATTCAACATGTAAACGGCGACTTGACTGAAAGTGTTCTGAAAGTAGTCTGAGTTCGGTCAACTTAAATTTGGTTGGTTGAGTCAGTTTGTATATTGAGTTAAACATGTAAACTTTAGTTTAGTTGAACTGACAGATTTTTTCTTACTGTTAATAGGGCAAAATGTTTTTATACATTTTCCAACTGGTTTTTAAATTATTTTAAATAATTTTTTAATAATTTAAATGTAATTTTAAAACAAAGTGACATTTGAACTGTCAGCTCAGATCAAATAAAAAAGTCCCATGTAAACACCAACCCAAATTTTCAGTCAGATCACGTTCAGATAAAACTCAGTCAGATCACTTTCGGTTTAACATGTATCTTTAGTAATAGTCTCATAAAAATATACCATAACTATCTATTTTATTATCAATACCAATTTACATAACTACAAAAATTTTACTAACTCCACCGTATAATTAAAACATTCAAATACACTGTGATGTGTGATCTATAAAAATCTATACACTTGTTATGTACAATAATATATATGTTGTATATTGTCCTTTAGGACTGATTGTATTTGATCGTATTAAGGAATACTTGTGGATTTGACCATGAAAATACAACAACACGGTTTCGTTATTTTTTTAGATTTTTATTTTTGTGGATTTAACAAAACAGATTTCAATATCTTATGGAGTCGAATGTTTATTCTGATATATAAATTCCTGGATAATTAAAACGCGTTTTTAGTGGTTCACAAGCGGCTACACAAATTTATGGGCGTGTGCCGCATTTATTTATTTTAATTCAACGTTATAAATATGGGGAATACAAAAAACCACCACCACGTTATGAACGACTGTAATTTTATTTTTAATTATTTTAAACCCGGAATATAATATTTTAGTTATAATAAATTTTCTTTTTATCAAAATTGAAAGTATGTCACCGTGCTTAACCGTGAGAGAGTGTGTGTGAGTATATATTTTTTTGACACGATGAACTAAAAATATATGATGAATATTCTGCGCTCGTAAATCAGCGCACTGAAATAAAAGTTAAATTGTGCTAAAACATTATTTGATGATTGGTTATGAATAACTACAAAAGATGGTAGTGAAATCGTTTTTGAGTGTTGTACTAAGGTGTCTAAGATATCTGCTTAGTACAAAGTAGCGAACTCTAGGTATAAATATTGCTGCGTTCCATTTAACGTGGCAAACTACACACAAGTACTTCTCACTGCTCGCAGCTACTCTTGCTAAATTTTATGAGTAGTTTGCTTTTTGAATTTATGGCGACTTCGTTACCAGAATATTTAGTACAACTAATCGGAAAGAAATGGCTGATCAGTTTTCAAATTAATAATTAATTTTCCAACTTTCCATGTTGCACGTAAATATTTTTAAATTAAATTTTATTTTCGCAACTAATTTTCTGCGTTCCATTCACCATCTACTCCCAAGTACTTTGCCAGGTCAAATGGAACGCAGCATATATTATATGTGGGATATATTTAAGCACAGATTCGAACCCTAGAGTAAATCAAAATACACTTAATTGTCACTACTAAACTCAAAAAAGGCTATTCAAATACAATTATATTTTATAGTCGAAATGAGTTGCATTTCGAATAATTGTAGGGATAAACGAATTGGAATAATTAATTGCATGAGTGAATCACTACATGACTCCCCCGCAAGTTGAATTCCTCCACAAAAAAAATGTTTATTCGGCTGAAATACGGACAGTTTTAGGTGTTTTACAAACTGATTTTTGGTCAGTGGAACACAGTATGCCGTAAGCCGGTTTGAGCCGGTCGATTGAAATGGTTTGATTTTTACCATTAATCAACACGGTGAATTGTTTGCGAAGGCGACGAATCACTTTAAATGGACCTTCGTATGGAGGAGATAATCCGGTACGAACCTTGTCTGTTCTTACGAACACGAAATCGCAGTTATTGAGCGATTTTGGAATAAAAACGTCGTCTTGCTTGGACTGACGAGTGGATTTTGGTACAAGGTTTTGCATTGTTTCACGTAATTGGTCGATGACTGTATCGGTAGTTGGAATTGGTGAAAGAGGATTTTCGACAAAGAACTCACCAGGTAGTTTAATGGTTTGACCATAAACTAATTCTGCCGGTGAGCACTTTAGATCTTCTTTCACTGTTGCTCGGATGCCAAGTAAAACGATTGGGAATTCCGAGCTCCAATGAGTTGTATTGCTTCTGGCCATAAGCGCAGCTTTGAGTTGCCGATGAAAGCGTTCGACCATGCCATTGGCTTGCGGGTGATAAGCCGTTGTACGTATTCGGTTTGAGCCAAGGAGTTTTGTTAACTCGGTAAAAAGCTTGGACTCAAATTGCGTTCCTTGATCAGTTGTGATCGTAAGGGGTACGCCGAAACGAGATACGTAATTATTGACGAAGGTAATGGCAATGGTTGCTGCAGACATATTGGTCATGCAGTACGCTTCGGGCCAGCGAGTGAAGCGATTGACACAGGTAAGTAAATACGTGTATCCATTAGATGGAGGAAGTGGACCTACTATATCTAAATGGATATGTTCAAATCGACTATGTGGAATTTCGAATTTTCCATGGGGTGATTTTGTGTGACGTTGTACTTTTGCACGTTGGCAAGATAAACAAGACTGAGCCCAATTGCCTACGTCTTTGTTTATACTGGGCCAAAAGTAACGAGCAGCGATCAATTTACGAGATGCTCGGACAGCAGGATGCGAAATATTGTGCAGTGTGTCGAAAATTGTTCGACGTAATGATTCTGCAATGTAAGGGCGATTGTTACCCGTAGAAGTTTCGCATACGATTTCAAGGCCAGGAAGTTTAAAAGTTTCTAGTTTCCATGATGAACTAGTGTGACATTCGGAACCAGAAAGTAAATTCTGAAGTTCTAGGTCAACTTTTTGAGTGTTTGCAATTTTGCTCAAGTCGAAATGTGTTTCGACTGCGGCCGTTTCGTTGTCAGTAGTGCGGGATAACGTGTCCGCGACAACGTTGTCATGTCCGGAAACATGTTGAATATCCGAAGTAAATTGAGTTATATAATCCAAGTGGCGTGATTGCCTTGGATTACGTTCAGTTTTTGACTGAATCGCTCGTGTCAGAGGTTTGTGGTCGGTGTAGATTGTAAAATCTCGACCTTCTACAAAATATCTGAAGTGTTTGACTGCCAGATAAATTGCGAGTAATTCCCTGTCGAATGCGGAATATTTCTTTTCGGCATCCGAGAGTTTTTTCAAAAAGAATCCCAGGGGCTCCCAACACTCGTTATGGTACTGTTGCAGTACTGCACCGACGGCAGTGTTTGATGCATCAGTAGTCAAACTAAGCTTTGAGTCGCTTAGTGGGTATGCCAGAAGTGTTATCTGTTCCAATTCATTTTTCAACGACGTGAATGCTTGTTGGCATTCGTCGGTCCAAGAGAAGTTCTTGGCGGTCTTGGGCTTTTTGAGTAAAGATGCCAAGTGGCCGTGAATTGGTGCGAGTGTTTGTGCGAGTTTCGGTATAAATCGATGGTAGTAATTTACCATACCGACAAATCGCTGAATACTTTTAATTGATGTAGGAGCTGGAAATTCTCTGATTGCGTTAATTCGTTCGTCTGATGGCAGAATACCATCAGGTGTAATCTTGTGGCTGAGGAAATCAAGAGTGGTTGCGCCAAAAACGCATTTTGCGCTTTTGATATGCACGTCAAACTGTGCTAACTTATTGAACAATTGTTCTAAGTGTAGTTTGTGCTGTTCCTCAGTGTGCGAAGCAACAAGAATATCGTCAATGTAGACGAAAACGAATTCTAGTTCACGAACAACTTCGTTCATGAAGCGCTGAAATGTTTGTGCGGCGTTTCGTAGACCGAATGGCATTCGAATGAACTCGAAGAGGCCAAATGGGGTCGTTATTGCCGTTTTGTGAACATCTTCAGACGCTACGGGAATTAAATGGTACGCTCTAACTAGATCAATTTTGGAGAAAATCTTGCATCCATGTAAGTGCATGGAGAAATTTTGAATGTGGGGTATCGGGTAGCGATCCGGTGTTGTGACCGAGTTTAACCGCCGATAATCCCCACATGGTCTCCAATCTTGATCTTTTTTCTTGACCATGTGCAAAGGGCACGAAACGGAAGATGCCGATGGCCGACAAATCCCTAATTCCACCATGTGCTGAAATTCAGTGAAAGCAGCTTTATGACGGATTGGATCTAGCCTACGTGGTCTTGACACGGGCAGATGGCCTGCGGTGACAATATGGTGGACCACGTTATGTCGGACTGGTAAGTTATAGTTCGGCTCTGCTGTTAAAGAAGGAAATTGTTTAAGCAGAGCGCCGTAATCATTGTTGACCGTGAAATGGATCGGTGTCGGTGTGTCGACGCGAACCATGGTGGCATTGATTGACAGCTTAGTCGCTGAATCAACCAGCCGTTTGTTTTTTAGGTCAACAAGAAGTCCGAATTTGCATAGAAAATCGGCGCCAATGATCGGACGATTCACAGCAGCTATGATAAAAGCGTGCGTGAAGGTTCGTTTTAGTCCGAGATCCACCTGTAGCCACTTTGTGCCGTAGGTAAGGATGGGTGTTCCATTGGCGGCCGATAAGACGAGATCGGGGTTTCGTTTATGAATAGTATATAAATGTTTGAAGTTAAAGACTGGAATAACCGATAGGTCAGCGCCAGTATCTATCAAATAGGTTAATTTTGTTAATTTATCGTGTATATGTAGACGAGTCGAGGTTTTAATGTTTGATGTAGCAGGTATAATGTGGCTGTTCGATGTGTTGATCGAAACCCGCTGAATTTTTAGTTTTTTGTGTTCGGATCGACTTCCATGCTGGCAGTTGAATTGGATTTACGCCAGTTGCACGGATTGTAGCATTTTTTAGCTGCTTTACCGAACTTGTAATGATACCAACATAAACCTCGTTGGTGGTTGTTGGTATTGTTATTGGTAGAGTGAGTGCGCGATGTGGATCGTCGCCCTTGCGACCTGTTTCTACCGCTTCGACATAGATTATCTAATCTGGATTCTAAGCGGGCCAGGCGATCTGCGATCGTGCCGGTATGTGCAGGAGAACGATTTTCTCTACTGTGGTCACGATTCGTCTGCACTCTACTTCTCGATTGTCTATTGGTATTTTGACTATAAGAGGGTTGTACCTCGTGAACTTGGCGATTTGATTGGGGACCGATGTTCATTATATCAAACATCCGATCAGCCGTCGCTGCCAATTCGTCGATTTCTGTTGTGTCTGGTTGGGCCGCTAGTGCGATCCGAATTAGCTCGGGCATTTTTCGCAACCAGATTGATCGGACGAATCTTTCACTGACCAGTTGATTCTTGCCAGCGAGTGCGCGTATATGACGCAATGCCTCTGATGGGCGACGGTCGCCAAGGTTTTGCTCCGACAATAATACTTCCAATTTTTGTTCGTCGGTGGGTTCGAGGCGCGCCAATAACGTATGTTTCAGTTCGTTATAATGGTTTTCTTGTGGCGGCTTTTGGAGGAAGTCTGTTATTATTGCGAATGTCTCGGGTGAAATGCAACTTAATATATGTGCGTATTTTGATTTTTGGGCGGTGATGCTACGGAGCTCAAACTGGATCTCCGCCAGTTGGAACCAGCTATTTGCTTGGTTATGCCAGAATGGAGGCAGGTTCAATTTCGTTTGTCCTGCGATCTCCATATTCACGTCTGTACTATCACCCGTGATGTGTGCATCAAGCAGGGTTGGCGGAACATTTTTGTTTTGTGAGCCCGTAGGTTTTGGCTGTTCGCCCTTATCACCGTTTAATGGCATTTTTAATAAAATCGAAATATGTTTTTTCGTTAAACCCAAAAAAAAAATAAAAATATAACGCAAAGTGAAAAGGTGCTGCTAGTGTTTGCACTGCCGAGACCCCCCCAAGTACGGGACGAGCCGCCACCTTCGTCTTGGGTCGTCGCCTCGACAGTCGTTAGACCCGCAGAAGGAACTAACTAAGAAAAAAATTCGGAATGATTACCGTGTAAAAAATAAAGTGAAATTTTTGAAAATTGATAATGAAGAGAAAAAAAATTTTTATTGCGAAAGATAATTAAAGGAAATTTTAGCCGAACGGAAAAATAAAATCCTTTGAAAACGAACGAGAGAGAAAAAAAAAAAAAAAAGAAAAAAAATAAAACCAATCGTTAAATAATGCTTCGAACCGGGATGTAAGTAAAAAAATTAATGCGAAGAGTGGTGGTGGAAATTTTACACAATTTTGAAAATAAATGATAATAATGATTCTACGTTACACAGCCAAGTCGATGCAAGAAAATTAATAATTAAAAAAAATATAAAACTGGATTTTTATATATATTGCGACTTGGGCTGTACAAAAAAAATTATGAATATTAATTAAAATTGTAATTGTAAAAACTTGCGATTCTTCACTGCTTCATTGCACCACGTGCGTTGGTGTTTGTTTTTTTTTTGACTCTTTCGGATTTTGTAATGTTCCTATTATGTTTTAAATTACCGTTACCAGTTGATTTGGTAATAAATAATTTGTGTTAGGCGTTGGTTACGCCGTTGCTTAATTTTCCGTTCTGTCGCCGTTTGA
The DNA here is from genome assembly GCA_958295665.1 of Tipula vernalis. Taxonomy (NCBI): domain Eukaryota; kingdom Metazoa; phylum Arthropoda; class Insecta; order Diptera; family Tipulidae; genus Tipula; species Tipula vernalis. The sequence goes on along the minus strand of OY282559.1, from coordinate 199,200,779 downwards.
AAATAATCAAATTTTTATTTTTGTTGTTTCGTATGTTGTATTTCCTGGATGATTGTTATCTTTTTGGGATTTATACCGCGTTGTCGTTATTATTGTAATAGTATCCTTGATAAAAGTTGTGTTTCAATGTTGCATGATTTGCAATTTACTGTTGTTTATGCCTCCTTTGTTTGTGACTCCATTTTATTATTATTCTTTTGTTTGTGACTCCATTTTTTGGTAGTGTACGCATAAAATAATAAAAAAAATCGTGTTAGCGTACTTAAAAAAAAACGTATTTTTATTATGTTGGAAGACAATCTTACCTTGTGGCCGGTGCTTGTTTTGCACCTGGCCGATTTTAGTGAAACACCTTTTTGTTTAAATATTCCGCTCGTATTGCGTGTTTCCTCGCCTACTGGCGTTATGTGAGTTTCCGCTCCTGCGGATGGTCCCCTCACGGCTATTGTGTCCTTTGTCGGACGGTCACCACTATGGAGTCGAATGTTTATTCTGATATATAAATTCCTGGATAATTAAAACGCGTTTTTAGTGGTTCACAAGCGGCTACACAAATTTATGGGCGTGTGCCGCATTTATTTATTTTAATTCAACGTTATAAATATGGGGAATACAAAAAACCACCACCACGTTATGAACGACTGTAATTTTATTTTTAATTATTTTAAACCCGGAATATAATATTTTAGTTATAATAAATTTTCTTTTTATCAAAATTGAAAGTATGTCACCGTGCTTAACCGTGAGAGAGTGTGTGTGAGTATATATTTTTTTGACACGATGAACTAAAAATATATTGTGACGGTGACACCTAGTGTGTAATAGAATAAGTAAAACTAATAGCTCAATGTTTACTGTACTAAATGGAATTTTCCATGATAAAAATTGTTATGTAATGTTTCTACGCTATTCCAACTGGAAAAGTCGTGAACTTTCGAGAAGCTTGGTTTGTGTATATAAAAAGGCGAACAAGATCGAATTGGATTATTAGTATTTGGAACGCGATAGTGTAAAGTTGTAAGAATAAGTAATATTTGGAAAGCGATAGTATAAAGATTAAAAAGGAATTAAAAAGTGATTTAAAAAGTGTTTTTGTGGAAATAAAAAGTAAAAGTGATTAGTAAAATTTGAGAATAATTTATATAAAGTGATTTTGTGAATTTTGATTGATAAACTGTGTTGTAATAATTTTTGTGTGAAATAAATAAATTCGTTGGAGATAAATTAAATTGAATTGGTTTTATTCACAATCCAGTGATACGAACCTTATTTGACAAGGCAAAAACGTAACAAATTGGTGACAGCGGTGGGATTGTGAATAAAAAGATAAAGAAAATGATTCTCAACGAATTAAAAGTTCCAGAATTAAAAAGAGAACTAGAGAAACGGGGTTTGGCTACTGATGGTACTAAAGCAGCTTTACAAGCGCGACTACGTGAGGCCATGCAGAACGAAGGGCTGGACGCGGAACATTATGATTTTGGAGAGAAAGTAACGGATGCAGCAACCATAGAGCAGAAAGCAGAAGATAAACAACCGTTGGGCGAAAAGACACAAGAACATTCTGGAAGTTTCGATTTGTCGCAGTTAATAGCTGCTATGAACCAAATGACAGGACAGATGTGTCTCATGAAACAACAAAACGAACGACAAATGGTGAAAATTGACCAGTCAAACGAAGAAATAAAACGACAGTTGGAACAACAAAATCAGTCTAACCAAGAAATGAAACAACAAGGAGAGGAAATTAAAGACCAAATTATAGATGGTCAAAAGAGAATGGACGAGAAACTTCTCGAATTATCTACTAACATTCACGGCGAAGTGGAGAAGCTGCAAATGGAGATTCAAAAGGTTGACGAAAAATTTGAAACGAAGGTTCAGCAGGTCGAAGAAAAATTACAAGCAGAGGTTCAACGTCTCGGGAAAGAGCTAACTGATATCAAGGCAAGTGGAACAACAACACAAGTGGTACAAACCATTCAATCAGTTAAGTTAAAACCACCAAACTTCGACGGTACAACATCTTTCGGCATTTTCAAATTTCAATTTGAAACGGCAGCTAATCAAAACCGTTGGAATGATGAACATCTTGTCGCAGCGTTAATAGTGGCCCTTAAAGGTGAAGCTGCGGAGGCCTTACAAACAATTCCGGAAAAAGATCGCAACAGTTATCTCGAAATTATGAAGGCGCTGGATAGGAAGTACGGCAGTGATCACAAGCGAGAAATTTATCGAATGGAATTGAAAAGCCGCTACCAAAAGGGAGGAGAATCACTTCAGGAATTTTCATCGGCAATCGAGCGGCTAGTACATCTAGCACATACCAGTACATCGGCTGATTATATGGAAAGACTAAAAATTGACGCATTCATTGACGGCATTCGAGATCCAGAGACACGCAGGGCGGTGATGTTGTCACCTAAAGCAACCTTTGCGGAAACCATCGCTTGTGCGTTAACAAATGAAACTGCACAAGCCATCACCAAACCGTCAATGAAAATACGCCGAGTAGAAATCGATACAAGCATAAACAACGAGCGGGCAACACCAAGATACCGAGATGGAAGCGGCAAAATCAGATGTTGGGCATGTGATAAGGTCGGTCACATCTCTCGCGACTGCTGGGAATTAAGAAGAAAAAGGGGAAGATCACCATCTCCTATGCAGCGACGACCAAGCGGAGAGCAGGCGTTGGCTAGGCAAGAAGGCCAAATGACGGCGGAGCCGTTAAACTACAACGAGTCAGCTTAAAGGGGCAGAAGCTGACTCCCACAACCGATTGCCCCATAACCTCCATCCGCGTTTCGAAAGTAGCAAGAGGCGGTGACAGCTTAACAATCAAAGGCGACATTGATGGCACGGATTGCATCATCACTCTGGATACGGGAGCAAATCGCACGATTGTCCGTAAAGATCTGATCGATGGAGGTGTACAACCAGCTAATGGATTGAAGTTACAAACGGCAACTGGAGATAGTTCAATAATAAAAGGCAAAAAGATCGTGAAAATAAAAATCGGGAGAACTCTTTTCCAACACGAAGTGCTGATTGCAGATATTGTGGATGAAGTCATAATGGGGATGGACTTCATGAGGGCAAATGGCTTCGTGGTGGATGTTGGACGAGGAGTTTTAAGTTACGATAACATCGAGTTGCCACTTCAATCTAGCAGTGCCGGAGCAACTATCAGGCGAATTATTATTGATCATCGGGAGAAGCTGCCACCGAATTCGGAGACGATCCTATGGGGAAAATTGGAGGGAGGTTCTGGGTCACCCAGGTTGTGGGTTGTGGAAGCTAACGAAGAGGAGAACGGAGCCAAGGAAATTATAATCGGGAAAGCCCTAGTTAAACCAGACAACGACTATAGAGTACCAATTAGGACTCTAAATCTCTCGGATAAGACGAAAACCATCAAGAAAGGGACAGTCATCGGAAAATGTAACGAGGTTTCAACTATAGTAAAGTGTGAACAGAGAAGTCCGGTTGAAAAAGCTGACATGCAAGGGCAGAAAGAAATGGTAGAACAACTTATGCAGAAATGGACCGAAGATCTTACCGAGGCACAGAAAAATTCTGCACATCAACTACTCAAACGGTACACTTCCATATTCTGCAGTACATCGGATAATAACGGAAGGACCTCAATGGTAAAGCACCGCATTGATACGGGAGCAGAGATGCCAATTCGTCAACCACCCAGGAGATTACCTTTGGCAAAACAACAAGAAGTCAATCGAATGGTAACAGATATGCAGGCAGCAGGAGTAATTGAACCATCTAATAGCCCATGGAGTTCACCGGTAGTATTGGTCGAGAAGAAGGACGGTAGCATGAGATTTTGCGTTGATTACCGAAAACTCAATGCTGTGACGAAAAAAGATAGCTACCCACTGCCAAGGATCGATGACACGTTAGACACATTATCGGGTGCTCAAATATTTTCGACATTAGATCTACAAAGCGGCTATTGGCAGGTGGAAGTCCATGAGGAAGATCGCGAGAAAACAGCGTTCAGTGTGGGTAACGGACTTTGGCAATTTAATGTTATGCCGTTCGGATTATGTAATGCCCCTGCGACTTTTGAACGATTAATGGAGCGCGTGTTAAAGGGATTACATTGGAAGACTTGCCTAATATATCTGGACGACATCATCGTTATGGGGAAGGATTTTGACGAGCATCTAAAGAACTTGGCAGAAGTTTTGGATCGGATACAGGCTGCCGGATTGAAGTTAAGTCCAAAGAAGTGTAAGCTGTTCAGAACTGAAGTCAAATATTTGGGTCATCTCGTAACGATTAATGGAATTCACACAGACGAAGAAAAGATCGCAGCGGTTAAGAACTGGCCAAGACCTAAAAATTTACACGAATTACGAAGCTTTCTCGGATTGTGCACCTATTATAGACGCTTCGTGCCAGGATTCGCCAACATCGCCAAGAGTTTACACGAGTTGACCAGGAAGAACAAGGCATTCGAATGGAAGAATGACCAGGAAGAAGCATTCGTGGAACTAAGGAGACGGTTGTGTGCCGCGCCAATCCTCGCGTACCCTATACCCAACGTGAAATTTATTTTGGACACCGATGCAAGTAATGACGGTATAGGAGGTGTGTTATCACAGAAAATTAATGGTCAAGAAAGAGTTATTGCGTACTTCTCCAAAACATTATCAAAACCGGAGCGTAATTACTGCGTGACACGGAAAGAATTGTTGGCTATAGTGGAGTGTGTCAAGCATTTCCATAAGTATCTTTATGGCCAAAAATTCCATTTACGGACAGATCACGGCGCTTTACGGTGGCTGTTACAATTCAAGAATCCAGAGGGACAAGTAGCACGCTGGATCGAACGTCTTCAAAGCTACGATTTCCAAATTGAACATCGGAAGGGAAGTGCACACAGAAATGCCGACGCATTATCAAGACGGCCGTGTCCAGTAGAATGTAAACATTGTGGCCATGTTGAAGCAAAGGAAGGCATCATCGACGTTAGGCTTACGCAAGTGCTGCCTGATGAGGAGTGGACCGACGAAATGATCAGGAAAGAGCAATTGGATGATACGGATTTATCAGTTATAATGGAATGGAAGGAAAAGGAACACCGGCCAACTTGGAGCGAGATCGCGGACAAAACTCCCATTGTCAAGGCTTATTGGGCTCAATGGGATAGCCTCCGTCTTGAGAATGGCTGTTTAAAACGATTGTGGGAAAGCACGGATGGCAAAGTGAAGCAATTGTTGCTGGTGATACCAAAGTGCCGGATTGTAGAAATTCTGAATGAGTATCATGGAGGAGCAAGTGGGGGCCACCTTGGAATTAATAAAACTCTAGCAAAGATACGTCAACGATTCTACTGGGCAGGATGTAGGCAGTCTGTGATAGAATGGTGCCAAAAATGTGACCAATGTGCGGCGGTGAAGGGACCTGCACGCAAAAGTCGTGGAACCATGAAGCAATATAACGTTGGAGCACCATTCGAAAGAATTGCAATGGATGTAGCGGGCCCATTTCCCACCACTGAGAGCGGCAACAAATATGTGCTAGTAATCATGGATTATTTCAGCAAATGGCCGGAGGTGTACCCCATTCCCAATCAGGAGACGACAACAATAGCTGATGCCGTGGTAAACAATTGGATTAGCAGATTTGGAGTGCCGATGGAGATTCATACCGATCAAGGACGGAATTTTGAATCGGTGGTGTTTCAAGAAATATGCCAGATGCTCGGTATAAATAAAACGAGAACAACGCCTTTGCATCCACAGTCTGACGGTATGGTGGAAAGATTCAATGGTACATTGGAGGAATATCTAGCAAAGGTCGTTGAGAAAAACCAACGTAACTGGGATCGACATATACCGATGTTTCTGATGGCCTATCGATCAGCAATACATGACACAACCGGAATGACACCAGCTAAAACGTTATTTGGAGATAATCTACGGTTACCTGGAGATCTAAAGTTTGGGGCTGTACCATCATCGGCTTTATGTGGACAAGATTACGTAGACCGAATGAAAGAGGAACTTAATGAGATTCATCAATTTGTACGGGAGAAAATACGGATGTCAAGTGACCGGATGAAGGCTCGATATGACATACGAGCAAATAACCAGGGCTTCCAGGAAGGGCAATTAGTATGGCTTCACAACCCGCAACGGAAAAAGGGATTATCACCGAAGCTGCAACCAGCATGGGAAGGACCTTATACTGTCATCACAAGGATGAACGACGTGGTTTATCGGATACGGAAGGGACATCGAGGTAAACCAAAGGTGGTGCATTTGGAGAGGCTGGCCCTATACAGAGGAGGTGATTTGGGTCCTGTTCGGGACGAACAGGCTTAGGTGAGGGGTAGTGTGACGGTGACACCTAGTGTGTAATAGAATAAGTAAAACTAATAGCTCAATGTTTACTGTACTAAATGGAATTTTCCATGATAAAAATTGTTATGTAATGTTTCTACGCTATTCCAACTGGAAAAGTCGTGAACTTTCGAGAAGCTTGGTTTGTGTATATAAAAAGGCGAACAAGATCGAATTGGATTATTAGTATTTGGAACGCGATAGTGTAAAGTTGTAAGAATAAGTAATATTTGGAAAGCGATAGTATAAAGATTAAAAAGGAATTAAAAAGTGATTTAAAAAGTGTTTTTGTGGAAATAAAAAGTAAAAGTGATTAGTAAAATTTGAGAATAATTTATATAAAGTGATTTTGTGAATTTTGATTGATAAACTGTGTTGTAATAATTTTTGTGTGAAATAAATAAATTCGTTGGAGATAAATTAAATTGAATTGGTTTTATTCACAATCCAGTGATACGAACCTTATTTGACAAGGCAAAAACGTAACAATATGATGAATATTCTGCGCTCGTAAATCAGCGCACTGAAATAAAAGTTAAATTGTGCTAAAACATTATTTGATGATTGGTTATGAATAACTACAAAAGATGGTAGTGAAATCGTTTTTGAGTGTTGTACTAAGGTGTCTAAGATATCTGCTTAGTACAAAGTAGCGAACTCTAGGTATAAATATATTATATGTGGGATATATTTAAGCACAGATTCGAACCCTAGAGTAAATCAAAATACACTTAATTGTCACTACTAAACTCAAAAAAGGCTATTCAAATACAATTATATTTTATAGTCGAAATGAGTTGCATTTCGAATAATTGTAGGGATAAACGAATTGGAATAATTAATTGCATGAGTGAATCACTACAATCTTTTTACCTAGTATTTCATCGAATATGAAAACGCTGTAATTTTTTGGTTTATTAGCTGAATTTATTATAATTTGTTAGAAATGGTAGATTTTAAAACTAGGTTTATTTTAAAATTATTCGAATGGCGTTAAACACAAGTTTCAATCGCTTTTAAAAAGATGCACACGATTTATTTTCTTAAACGGTTCCATTCAGGAGTCGGGTCTGTTTTCAAATCATCCAAAGTTGTCTGTTTTTTTTTGGCATGCTTGAAAAATTCCCCAAATTGAATAATACAACGGATTCGGTCGGCTATCGAAATAAAATATGGATCATTGAATGTAAACAGATGTTTTGGAAATGCTTTCTGGTACATGGTAAAAAAGCGTAATTTAAAATCAATTTTTGATAAACATCGCCATTAATCTGGTGTCTGGAAAATTAGCGGTGAACAAATATTTTCAGTGGCAACCGCTCAAACCATCACCAGTACTGCACTGTGTCTTCGTGTGACTGTGAAATGCCCAGAATTGTCATCGGAACGTCTCTTTAACCAAACAAGATAATCTTGTTTGTTGAGAAATTGATTAACGCAGAAGGTTTTTTGATCCGAAATTATCAATGTTGCTAAAGAAGTGCTCGAGTCCCTGAAACAGGGACTGCGTTCCTCGTTAAATGGCGGTGTGCACCTATATATCCGTTCGGTAAATGACGTTCTCATTCATAATTGTACTTGTTTTTCAAACTTGACAAACCAATCGCATTGCTCCAAACGGAACCTCTAATTGGATCCTTTGGAAATTGAAAAATTGCAAGTCAGCATGAGTTGATGATGATATTTTGCAACATCGCACAACACAATTAAAAATTTCCTTTCTGGACGACATTTTATTCCAAATGTTTAGAAAATGTATTTATTTTATTCAGTTAAAAACTTTTAACGATAACAATTTTTGCTTCGTAATAACAGAGTAGAAAACATTTCTATTTCAATATGAAATATGAAAAAAAACCAACAGACATTTTGAATAAAAGCCAAACCGGAGCATAAACATAGACTTCCGTCAGTACATGCATCGCACACATTTTTGTTAATTACACGACTCCGATGTCATTTCCATCCACTAGCTCCATTTTTATACATATATTGTAAATATGTGTCAAATTAGCGGCACCTATAGACTCTGGTGCCCAATATCTTCTAACCTACTTAGCCAAACAGACATGAGGAAAATTTCATAACGTTCGGTTGAGTGAGCAGTTTAAAAAAAATGACATTTTAGGGAACATTTGTATCGGGCACTTAGGCTCAGGGCTCAGCCTCTTCAAAAATATTCTAAGGTTGATTCTTAGGATGCCAAACATACTTGATGAAAATTCCAGGACGATCGTTTGAGTCGTTTTGAAAACAATTTAAATTTTAAACCGACGGTATTTAAAAAAATTACAGCGTTTTCATATTCGATGAAATACTAGGTAAAAAGATATTGAAATCTGTTTTGTTAAATCCACAAAAATAAAAATCTAAAAAAATAACGATACCGTGTTGTTGTATTTTCATGTTCAAATCCACAAGTATTCCTTAATACGATCAAATACAATCAGTCCTAAAGGACAATATACAACATATATATTATTGTACATAACAAGTGTATAGATTTTTATAGATCACACATCACAGTGTATTTGAATGTTTTAATTATACGGTGGGGTTAGTAAAATTTTTGTAGTTATGTAAATTGGTATTGATAATAAAATAGATAGTTATGGTATATTTTTATGAGACTATAAAACAAATATTAAATTATGAACATTTATGCATTACAATTTACAATTCATTTATTCATTCGTATAAAATTCTATTTATCCTCGTTTTTTTTCGTTCCTTTATATATTCCGTCCGCAGGACAGTACTACCAGTGCCAGTGTACATAGGCAATGGTACTACCTATTAGCAAAACAAATACATACATATATTGTATAAAATGAAAACAAAATATTCATTGTACGAATATGTATAACTTGTATATTATTATATGATAATCCTAGTGTTCAATCGGGCAAAAATGATAAAAAATATCATGATATTTTTTATCACTTTTGGCATTAAACGCACTCATTTATCACACAAAAAAACCAACTTTTTTCTTGGTTTTTTGGGTTCCTGCTGTCAATTTTGAATTTATTTTCTTTATGATATTTTCGGTAATTAAATTAAATCAAATTTGCTTTTTTAAGATATTTATATGGTATTTACACCGTCACCTATTTATTTAAACATAAATAATCATTTATGTTTCGTAGTTTTGTCTGAGAACACAAACACAACGAAACTCAAACTAAAATTATTTGTGTCTCCAATATTTGGATAAAAACCAAATAGTTTCAATATCAAAATAATTTATAAAAAAAAATAATTAAAAAATATATACATTTAATTAAAAATCTGGCGACAGAACGAGTTTGTTAAATTTTACAAAGCGATTTAAAATCAAATGTAACATTTAAAATCAATTTATCATTTTTTATCAATTTTGGTTGTTCAATCGGGTTTGACGTACAGTATTACGGAATGAAGTTAGGGTGGGATAAAATATCATGATATTTTTTATCATTTTTGCCCGATTGAACACGACCAATACATATCGATGGCTTATTATGAATAGGGCGTAACATGAATTTTTTCGAAATTGTTTTTTTTTAATAATAAGGCGCCTCTGGTTGATTTACATTGTATAATAAAAACATTAGAATCGTTGACCAATTGGAAAGCATAGATTTCCCGCTTTTTTTGTAAGACGTAACATCAAAACGTCAAAACGTCAAATTAATAAGCCGTAACACACATTTTGTAATAGGTTTTGTCTGGTGTAAGTCGGGTAGTTGGGCTGCTGCTAAAAAATAATATTTAAAATGCTAAAAAGAGGGTAAGTTTAAATTTTATTCTATGTAATTAACTTTTGAGGTTATATTTACAAAAAAATCAATTAAAATTATGCAAAATTGTACAAAGAGACATAGAAATAAAACTTAAACGTTGTTACGTCTTATGTTGTCATTTATATTTTTTTTTGTTACGTCTTATTATTTATCGGTTATTTTTATTTGGTGTGTAGTTATAAAAATCGGAATGCTATTATGCTAGAGCTAGCCTAAAAACGTATTGTCGAAAGTAGTACAATGCCCGAAAATATGAATGTAGATTTTACAGAAAATGAGCGAAATACCGGTAACGTAAATCCTTTTGTAACATCATCTGAGGCAGTTATGGACATTAATGACATGATCGAAAACGTTGAGTACGAAATTGAAATCGAAGAAACCGTTAGCAACGTACAAACATATTATGTGGACAATGAGGCGGTGTTTGAGACAAATAATAATAAAGAAATACAACGGTTTGATGATTTTGACAGCAGTAGCGCGGTTCATATAGAAGATAGTGGAGATGAAATGAGTAACAGTCGAAAACGGAATTCAAAACTGGATAGTTCCAATTATGCCAAAGTTATATCTAGGAAAAACCGAATGATTGGGTCTGAGTATCAGGGTTATGAAAGGTCGGAAACTAAGGACATAACATATGGCATAAAACGGCCAAAACGAGTGCTTGGCAATACGTGCATTTCAAAATATTGCCTTAACAGTAAAATGAGAAACTGTCCACTATTTACTGAAGCAGAAAGGAATCATCTTTTTACGGATTTTTGGAAAATGACCTGGGACCAAAAACGAATGTTTTTTTGCAATTTAATAAACGAAATCACTAAAAAAAGACTATACACGGAGGGCACATCCAAAGCATGTGAAGTTATCCCAGTTTTTCATCCCAGAAAAAATAAAAATATTCATCAGGTAACACTATCCCATCCCATCCCACTTAAATTTTGTTTACGAAAGAATAACATAAAATTAAAATATTTTCATCCCATCCCAGTTTTTTTCGTTTTTCATTTATCATATACACATATAAGAAAAAATTGGATTTTGCTTTAAATTACATCATTTTTATTTGCTAAGAACTTTGTGGGCCGGAAATAATTCTTGGTGTTTTGAGTAGGCTGTAGTGAGGACTATCTCTGATAAATAGCTGGGTACCAGCCGTATGGTGCAATTTGCACAATCGGCCAACATCCAAATTGTTCCATATAAAATTATCAGTTTTATGAACATTATGGTGTCCATCTCCTAAGAACTTTGTGGGCCGGAAATAATTCTTGGTGTTTTGAGTAGGCAGTAGTAAGGACTATCTCTGATAAATAGCTGAGTACCAGCCGTATGGTGCAATTTGCACAATCGGCCAACATCCAAAATATTCCATATAAAATTATCAGTTTTATAAACATTATGCTGTCCATCTCCTAAGAACTTTGTGGGCCGGAAATAATTCTTGGTGTTTTGAGTAGGCAGTAGTGAGGACTATCTCTGATAAACAGCTGAGTACCAGCCGTATGGTGCAATTTGCACAATCGGCCAACTTCCAAATTGTTCCATATAAAATTATCAGTTTTATGAACATTATGGTGTCCATCTCCTAAGAACTTTGTGGGCCGGAAATAATTCTTGGTGTTTTGAGTAGGCAATGTTAAGGACTATCTCTGATAAATAGCTGGGTACCAGCCGTATGGTGCAATTTGCACAATCGGCCAACATCCAAATTGTTCCATATAAAATTATCAGTTTTTTTAACATTACGGTGTCCATCTCCTAAGAACTTTGTGGGCCGGAAATAATTCTTGGTGTTTTGAGTAGACAGTAGTGAGGACTATCTCTGATAAACAGCTGAGTACCAGCCGTATGGTGCAATTTGCACAATCGGCCAACTTCCAAATTGTTCCATATAAAATTATCAGTTTTATGAACATTATTGTGTCCATCTCCAAAGAACTTTGTGGGCCGGAAATAATTCTTGGTGTTTTAAGTAGGTGGTAGTAAGGACTATCTCTGATAAATAGCTGGGTACTAGCCGTATAGTGCAATTTGCACAATCGGCCAACATCCAAAATTTTTCATATACAATTATCAGTTTTATAAACATTATGGTGTCCATCTCCAAAGAACTTTGTGGGCCGGAAATAATTCTTGTTGTTTTGAGTAGGCAGTAGTGAGGACTATCTCTGATAAACAGCTGAGTACCAGCCGTATGGTGCAATTTGCACAATCGGCCAACTTCCAAATTGTTCCATATAAAATTATCAGTTTTATGAACATTATTGTGTCCATCTCCAAAGAACTTTGTGGGCCGGAAATATTTCTTGGTGTTTTGAGTAGGCAGTAGTGAGGACTAACTCTGATAAATAGCTGGGTACCAGCCGTATGGTGCAATTTGCACAATCGGCCAACATCCAAAATATTCCATATAAAATTATCAGTTTTATAAACATTATTGTGTCCATCTACTAAGAACTTTTTGGGCCGGAAATAATTCTTGGTGTTTTGAGTAGACAGTAGTGAGGACTGTCTCTGATAAACAGCTTAGTACCAGCAGTATGGTGCAATTTGCACAATCGGCCAACTTCCAAATTGTTCCATATAAAATTATCAGTTTTATAAACATTATTGTGTCCATCTCCAAAGAACTTTGTGAGCCGGAAATAATTCTTGGTGTTTTGAGTAGGCAGTAGTGAGGACTATCTCTGATAAACAGCTGAGTACCAGCCGTATGGTGCAATCTGCACAATCGGCCAACTTCCAAATTGTTCCATATAAAATTATCAGTTTTATGAAAATTATTGTGTCCATCTCCAAAGAACTTTGTGGGCCGGAAATAATTCTTGGTGTTTTGAGTAGGCAGTAGTGAGGACTATCTCTGATAAACAGCTGAGTACCAGCCGTATGGTGCAATTTGCACAATCGGCCAACTTCCAAATTGTTCCATATACAATTATCAGTTTTATGAACATTATTGTGTCCATCTCCAAAGAACTTTGTGGGCCGGTAATATTTCTTGGTGTTTTGAGTAGGCAGTAGTGAGGACTATCTCTGATAAATAGCTGGGTACCAGCCGTATGGTGCAATTTGCACAATCGGCCAACATCCAAAATATTCCATATAAAATTATCAGTTTTATAAACATTATGGTGTCCATCTACTAAGAACTTTGTGGGCCGGAAATAATTCTTGGTGTTTTAAATAGGCAGTAGTGAGGACTATCTCTGATAAACAGCTGAGTACCAGCCGTATGGTGCAATTTGCACAATCGGCCAACTTCCAAATTGTTCCATATAAAATTATCAGTTTTATAAACATTATGGTGTCCATCTCCAAAGAACTTTGTGGGCCGGAAATAATTCTTGGTGTTTTGAGTAGGCAGTAGTGAGGACTACCTCTGATAAACAGCTGAGTACCAGCCGTATGGTGCAATTTGCACAATCGGCCAACTTCCAAATTGTTCCAAATAAAATTATCAGTTTTATAAACATTATTGTGTCCATCTTTAAAGAACTTTGTGGGCCGGAAATAATTCTTGGTGTTTTGAGTAGGCAGTAGTGAGGACTATCTCTGATAAACAGCTGAGTACCAGCCGTATGGTGCAATTTGCACAATCGGCCAACATCCAAAATATTCCATATAAAATTATCAGTTTTATGAACATTATGGTGTCCATCTCCTAAGAACTTTGTGGGCCGGAAGTAGTTCTTGGTGTTTTGAGTAGGCAGTAGTGAGGACTATCTCTGATAAACAGCTGAGTACCAGCCGTATGGTGCAATTTGCACAATCGGCCAACTTCCAAATTGTTCCATATAAAATTATCAGTTTTATGAACATTATGGTGTCCATCTCCTAAGAACTTTGTGGGCCGGAAATAATTCTTGGTGTTTTGAGTAGGCAGTGTTAAGGACTATCTCTAATAAATAGCTGAGTACCAGCCGTATGGTGCAATTTGCACAATCGGCCAACTTCCAAATTGTTCCATATAAAATTATCAGTTTTTTTAACATTATGGGGTCCATCTACTAAGAACTTTGTGAGCCGGAAATAATTCTTGGTGTTTTGAGTAGGCAGTAGTGAGGACTATCTCTGATAAACAGCTGAGTACCAGCCGTATGGTGCAATTTGCACAATCGGCCAACATCCAAATTGTTCCATATAAAATTATCAGTTTTATGAACATTATGGTGTCCATCTCCTAAGAACTTTGTGGGCCGGAAATAATTCTTGGTGTTTTGAGTAGGCAGTAGTAAGGACTATCTCTGATAAACAGCTGAGTACCAGCCGTATGGTGCAATTTGCACAATCGGCCAACTTCCAAATTGTTCCATATAAAATTATCAGTTTTATAAACATTATGGTGTCCATCTCCAAAGAACTTTGTGGGCCGGAAATAATTCTTGGTGTTTTGAGTAGGCAGTAGTGAGGACTACCTCTGATAAATAGCTGGGTACCAGCCGTATGGTGCAATTTGCACAATCGGCCAACACCCAAAATATTCCATCTAAAATTATCAGTTTTATAAACATTATGGTGTCCATCTAGTAAGAACTTTGTGGGCCGGAAATAATTCTTGGTGTTTTGAGTAGGCAGTAGTGAGGACTATCTCTGATAAACAGCTGGGTACCAGCCGTATGGTGCAATTTGCACAATCGGCCAACATCCAAATTGTTCCATATAAAATTATCAGTTTTATGAACATTATTGTGTCCATCTCCAAAGAACTTTGTGGGCCGGAAATAATTCTTGGTGTTTTGAGTAGGCAGTAGTGAGGACTATCTCTGATAAACAGCTGAGTACCAGCCGTATGATGCAATTTGCACAATCGGCCAACTTCCAAATTGTTCCATATAAAATTATCAGTTTTATGAACATTATTGTGTCCATCTCCAAAGAACTTTGTGGGCCGGAAATAATTCTTGGTGTTTTGAGTAGGCAGTAGTGAGGACTATCTCTGATAAACAGCTGAGTACCAGCCGTATGGTGCAATTTGCACAATCGGCCAACATCCAAAATATTCCATATAAAATTATCAGTTTTATAAACATTATTGTGTCCATCTACTAAGAACTTTGTGGGCCGGAAATAATTCTTGGTGTTTTGAGTAGACAGTAGTGAGGACTGTCTCTGATAAACAGCTTAGTACCAGCAGTATTGTGCAATTTGCCCAGCAGTATGTTTGCATTTTTAATCCTTACTACCACCTACTCAAAACACCAAGAATTATTTCCGGCCCACAAAGTTCTTTGGAGATGGACACAATAATGTTTATAAAACTGATAATTTTATATGAAATATTTTGGATGTTGGCCGATTGTGCAAATTGCACCATACGGCTGGTACCCAGCTATTTATCAGAGATAGTCCTTACTACCACCTACTCAAAACACCAAGAATTATTTCCGGCCCACAAAGTTCTTTGGAGATGGACACAATAATGTTCATAAAACTGATAATTTTATATGGAACAATTTGGAAGTTGGCCGATTGTGCAAATTGCACCATACGGCTGGTACTCAGCGGTTTATCAGAGATAGTCCTCACTACTGCCTACTCAAAACACCAAGAACTATTTCCGGCCCACAAAGTTCTTAGGAGATGGACACCATAATGTTTATAAAACTGATAATTTTATATGAAATATTTTGGATGTTGGCCGATTGTGCAAATTGCACCATACGGCTGGTACCCAGCTATTTATCAGAGATAGTCCTTACTACCACCTACTCAAAACACCAAGAATTATTTCCGGCCCACAAAGTTCTTTGGAGATGGACACAATAATGTTCATAAAACTGATAATTTTATATGAAATATTTTGGATGTTGGCCGATTGTGCAAATTGCACCATACGGCTGGTACTCAGCTATTTATCAGAGATAGTCCTTACTACCACCTACTCAAAACACCAAGAATTATTTCCGGCCCACAAAGTTCTTTGGAGATGGACACAATAATGTTCATAAAACTGATAATTTTATATGGAACAATTTGAAAGTTGGCCGATTGTGCAAATTGCACCATACGGCTGGTACTCAGCTGTTTATCAGAGATAGTCCTCACTACTGCCTACTCAAAACACCAAGAATTATTTCCGGCCCACAAAGTTCTTAGGAGATGGACACCATAATGTTTATAAAACTGATAATTTTATATGAAATATTTTGGATGTTGGCCGATTGTGCAAATTGCACCATACGGCTGGTACCCAGCTATTTATCAGAGATAGTCCTTACCAAGACCTACTCAAAAAACTAAGAATTATTTCCGGCCCACAAAGTTCTTTGGAGATGGACACAATAATGTTCATAAAACTGATAATTTTATATGGAACAATTTGGAAGTTGGCCGATTGTGCAAATTGCACCATACGGCTGGTACTCAGCTGTTTATCAGAGATAGTCCTCACTACTGCCTACTCAAAACACCAAGAATTATTTCCGGCCCACAAAGTTCTTAGGAGATGGACACCATAATGTTTATAAAACTGATAATTTTATATGAAATATTTTGGATGTTGGCCGATTGTGCAAATTGCACCATACGGCTGGTACCCAGCTATTTATCAGAGATAGTCCTTACTACCACCTACTCAAAACACCAAGAATTATTTCCGGCCCACAAAGTTCTTTGGAGATGGACACCATAATGTTCATAAAACTGATAATTTTATATGGAACAATTTGGAAGTTGGCCGATTGTGCAAATTGCATCATACGGCTGGTACTCAGCTGTTTATCAGAGATAGTCCTCACTACTGCCTACTCAAAACACCAAGAATTATTTCCGGCCCACAAAGTTCTTAGGAGATGGACACCATAATGTTTATAAAACTGATAATTTTATATGGAATATTTTGGATGTTGGCCGATTGTGCAAATTGCACCATACGGCTGGTACCCAGCTATTTATCAGAGATAGTCCTTACTACCACCTACTCAAAACACCAAGAATTATTTCCGGCCCACAAAGTTCTTTGGAGATGGACACAATAATGTTCATAAAACTGATAATTTTATATGGAACAATTTGAAAGTTGGCCGATTGTGCAAATTGCACCATACGGCTGGTACTCAGCTGTTTATCAGAGATATTCCTCACTACTGCCTACTCAAAACACCAAGAATTATTTCCGGCCCACAAAGTTCTTAGGAGATGGACACCATAATGTTTATAAAACTGATAATTTTATATGAAATATTTTGGATGTTGGCCGATTGTGCAAATTGCACCATACGGCTGGTACCCAGCTATTTATCAGAGATAGTCCTTACCACGACCTACTCAAAAAACTAAGAATTATTTCCGGCCCACAAAGTTCTTTGGAGATGGACACAATAATGTTCATAAAACTGATAATTTTATATGGAACAATTTGGAAGTTGGCCGATTGTGCAAATTGCACCATACGGCTGGTACTCAGCTGTTTATCAGAAATAGTCCTCACTACTGCCTACTCAAAACACCAAGAATTATTTCCGGCCCACAAAGTTCTTAGGAGATGGACACCATAATGTTTATAAAACTGATAATTTTATATGAAATATTTTGGATGTTGGCCGATTGTGCAAATTGCACCATACGGCTGGTACCCAGCTATTTATCAGAGATAGTCCTTACTACCACCTACTCAAAACACCAAGAATTATTTCCGGCCCACAAAGTTCTTTGGAGATGGACACAATAATGTTCATAAAACTGATAATTTTATATGGAACAATTTGAAAGTTGGCCGATTGTGCAAATTGCATCATACGGCTGGTACTCAGCTGTTTATCAGAGATAGTCCTCACTACCACCTACTCAAAACACCAAGAACTATTTCCGGCCCAAAAAGTTCTTAGGAGATGGACACCATAATGTTTATAAAACTGATAATTTTATATGAAATATTTTGGATGTTGGCCGATTGTGCAAATTGCACCATACGGCTGGTACCCACCTATTTATCAGAGATAGTCCTCACTACTGCCTACTCAAAACACCATGAATTATTTCCGGCCCACAAAGTTCTTAGGAGATGGACACAATAATGTTCATAAAACTGATAATTTTATATGGAACAATTTGGAAGTTGGCCGATTGTGCAAATTGCATCATACGGCTGGTACTCAGCTGTTTATCAGAGATAGTCCTCACTACTGCCTACTCAAAACACCAAGAATTATTTCCGGCCCAAAAAGTTCTTAGGAGATGGACACCATAATGTTTATAAAACTGATAATTTTATATGGAATATTTTGGATGTTGGCCGATTGTGCAAATTGCACCATACGGCTGGTACCCAGCTATTTATCAGAGATAATCCTCACTACTGCCTACTCAAAACACCAAGAATTATTTCCGGCCCACAAAGTTCTTAGGAGATGGACACAATAATGTTCATAAAACTGATAATTTTATATGGAACAATTTGGATGTTGGCCGATTGTGCAAATTGCACCATACGGCTGGTACTCAGCTGTTTATCAGAGATAGTCCTCACTACTGCCTACACAAAACACCAAGAATTATTTCCGGCCCACAAAGTTCTTAAGAGATGGACACCATAATGTTTATAAATCTTATAATTTTATATGAAATATTTTGGATGTTGGCCGATTGTGCAAATTGCACCATACGGCTGGTACCCAGCTATTTATCAGAGATAGTTCTTACCACGACCTACTCTAAAAACTAAGAATTATTTCCGGCCCACAAAGTTCTTTGGAGATGGACACAATAATGTTCATAAAACTGATAATTTTATATGGAACAATTTGGAAGTTGGCCGATTGTGCAAATTGCATCATACGGCTTGGACTCAGCTGTTTATCAGAGATAGTCCTCACTACTGCCTACTCAAAACACCAAGAACTATTTCCGGCCCACAAAGTTCTTAGGAGATGGACACCATAATGTTTATAAAACTGATAATTTTATATGAAATATTTTGGATGTTGGCCGATTGTGCAAATTGCACCATACGGCTGGTACCCAGCTATTTATCAGAGATAGTCCTCACTACCACCTACTCAAAACACCAAGAATTATTTCCGGCCAACAAAGTTCTTTGGAGATGGACACAATAATGTTCATAAAACTGATAATTTTATATGGAACAATTTGGAAGTTGGCCGATTGTGCAAATTGCACCATACGGCTGGTACTCAGCTGTTTATCAGAGATAGTCCTCACTACTGCCTACTCAAAACACCAAGAATTATTTCCGGCCCACAAAGTTCTTAGGAGATGGACAGCATAATGTTTATAAAACTGATAATTTTATATGAAATATTTTGAATGTTGGCCGATTGTGCAAATTGCACCATACGGCTGGTACCCAGCTATTTATCAGAGATAGTCCTTACTACCACCTACTCAAAACA
Organism: Tipula vernalis; assembly: GCA_958295665.1. NCBI lineage: Eukaryota > Metazoa > Arthropoda > Insecta > Diptera > Tipulidae > Tipula > Tipula vernalis. The sequence goes on along the minus strand of OY282559.1, from coordinate 199,181,264 downwards.
CCAAGAATTATTTCCGGCCAACAAAGTTCTTTGGAGAGGGACACAATAATGTTCATAAAACTGATAATTTTATATGGAAAAATTTGGAAGTTGGCCGATTGTGCAAATTGCACCATACGGCTGGTACTCAGCTGTTTATCAGAGATAGTCCTCACTACTGCCTACTCAAAACACCAAGAATTATTTCCGGCCCACAAAGTTCTTTGCAAATAAAAATGATGTAATTTAAAGCAAAATACAATTTTTTCTTATATGTGTATATGATATATGAAAAACGAAAAAAACTGGGATGGGATGAAAATATTTTAATTTTATGTTATTCTTTCGTATACAAAATTTAACTGGGATGGGATGGGATAGTGTTACCTGATGAATACTTTTATTTTTTCTGGGATGAAAAACTGGGATAAATTCACATGCTTATTTCTTCACGATAAAATTTTAAAAGGTTGAATTTTATTTAATTTAAAACAAACCTTATCTATTTATGACAACACGGCAAAACCTGTCACTTTTTCGATTTATTAAAATAACACCAAATTTTTATTTTTATTATTATAAATTTATAATTATATAATCATTAAATAATCACACAACAAACAAATTACTCAAAAATAAAAAAATTAACTTAATACCACAAAATCAAAATGTCAAAAACATGGCTTCTATTTTGCATTAATAAAAAAAAAAATTTCTAATAATTATTTCCGTTCCTCTCGAATCAAAGAAAAATTACAAAATGACCATTTTACACACACACATATATATATATATATATATATATATATATATATATATATATATATATATATATATATATATATATATATATATATATATATATATATATATATATATATATATATCATATAAATGTATTATAAGTTACAACAAAGAGATGCAACACAATGTAAACTTGCGGCATTGTTGTTACAACATGCATATACAACACAGTCTGAATTGGCTCGATTATCATGAGTTGCAACGCAATACTAAAGAAAATAAAAAATTTTACAATAACCCATTAATTTTATTTCAAAAATATATAAATGATCATTTTGTTAATAAATATCATTCATTTATATTTCGCGTCAATGTAAATTTCATTCATTTTTTGGTATTTCTATTAGAGCATTTTTTAACTAAACTCCATATAAAACAAATGTAAACAAGAAAATAATTTTTTTTGTTCCACTTGTAAAAGTAAGACGGAAGAAGTTGTGGTCTTTTTCATTTAAATCATTATGCGACGTGACGATATTTATCCATGACAACACCATAGTTAGCTACGACAATTTATTTTTCGCACAGTATCGCCAAATGTAATATATTACCACAAAATGACAACACTGCAAAATGAATTTTAAGGGGAAAACAATGAATCAAAGTGGTGATTTGACACGTAACCTCAATTGTTGATTTTTATATTACTATGTAATATAAAAATCAACAATTATTTCAGTTTTGTGTATTAAATTGTATGTTAAAAGAACCATTGTAGTAGCCTAGAATAACAAATTTCACAAAAACAATCATCCTCCTAACAGAAACGGACAAAAAATAAGCAATTCTTAAACGAAAATCAACATAAACCATCTGACATAACCTCACAAAATGCAAATAATGGTCGGTGTTTAAACATGAAATTCTAATATACCAAAGGGTTTTCTAGTTATGTTACCTTAAAAATATAATAATTAGTCTTTTGTTAATCAACAATTTTGGTTTGCAGTTCGTATCACAGTCATTTTCATTCATTTTTTTAAACCTTTAATTTAGTTGCTTTCGATCAAACTCAATGTAGTTTGATATAAAAAAATTAATTTAAAATTTTAAAAAAATGAATGAAAATTACCATGATTTGAAATGCAAAACAAAATTGTTTGTTAACAAAAGACTAATTATTACATTTTTAAGTTAACATAACTAGAAAATCCTTTGATTTATTAGAATTTCATGTTTAAACACCGACCATTATTTGCATTTTGTGAGGTTATGTCAGATGGTTTATGTTGATTTTCGTTTAAGAATAGCTTATTTTTTGTCCATTTCTATTAGGAGGATGATTGTTTTTGTAAAATTTGTTATTCTAGGCTACTAGAATGGTTCTTTTAACATACAATTTACAATACAAAACTAAAATAATTGTTGATTTTTATATTTTGTTTTCCTGTAAATTAAACAATAATCCATTAATTTTATTTCAATAATATATAAAGGATTATTTTGTTAATAAATATCATTTATTTATCATTCGCGTCAATGTAAATTTCATTCATTTTTTGAAATTTTGTTTAGAGGTGTTTTTAACCAAACTCCATAGAAAAAAAATTTAAACAACAAAATAAACAATTTTTTCCACTTGTAGAAGTAAGACGCAAGATTTTGTGGTCATTTTCATTCAAATCAATATGCGACGTGACGTTGTTCATCCAAGATGGGACCGCAGTAAGCTACGACAAATGTCAGTTTATCACAGTTTTATCACCAAATGTGATATAGCACCACAAAATGACCACCCAGGTATGATACATTTAAACGTACATGTATGTATGTTAGGTATTGCTCTATAGTATTTATGAATATCAACAAAATTCATTCTTTGCAGCGACCAATAATGTACACAATTCTCTCAACAAACAGTATTGTTAATGCAATACTTAGTTATAATGATCCTGTGACGATAATGCATTTAAGGATATCGTTTAATACTTTCATCGCTATTAGCAAATTCTTACCCTATAAAAACCATGGTTGGGGACCGGAAATGGAACCAATGATATTTTTGCTGTGGCTGGCAAGTGGGACTAGTTATAGAATTGTAGGTGCAGCAATGAATATGTCAAGATCCACAGTTTTTGATATTGTTCACAAAATGCTAGACATTAGAAAATGCTGGAACTTATACCGATTTTCCATCGTCATATACTAAAGATACATGTTAAACCGAAAGTGATCTGACTGAAAACGTCTGAGTTAAATTCAACATGTAAACGGCGACTTGACTGAAAGTGTTCTGAAAGTAGTCTGAGTTCGGTCAACTTAAATTTGGTTGGTTGAGTCAGTTTGTATATTGAGTTAAACATGTAAACTTTAGTTTAGTTGAACTGACAGATTTTTTCATACTGTTAAAAGGGCAAAATGTTTTTATACATTTTCCAAGTGGTTTTTAAATTATTTTAAATAATTTTTTAATAATTTAAATGTAATTTTAGAACAAAGTGACATTTGAACTGTCAGCTCAGATCAAATAAAAAAGTCCCATGTAAACACCAACCCAAATTTTCAGTCAGATCACGTTCAGATAAAACTCAGTCAGATCACTTTCGGTTTAACATGTATCTTTAGTAATAGTATAAAGTACTTTTCATACCAGGCGCCTCGCCTCGAAATATTTAGTTACCACAAATGCGAAGCTGAGACCCTTTCATACCGGTGGCGTTGGCTTTGAACATTCGGTTGCTATCAAATATTTTATTTAGGTCTATTTTACACGTGAATTATAGCAAGAACTGAGATATTCTAAATTCGTAACGTACATATGAGCTAGATTTTTTAGTAAGTATGGAATATTTGTGCAAAAAATGTGATTTGTAGGTTATGTTGAGAAAGCACTTGGCTTTGTATTACTTTAAAATCTCGCAGTCGAGTGTGGAACGAATTGCCTTGGCTTTGAAGATAACTTCATTGTAATATATTTTGATTTTTTTTAAATTATCACTTAAAAATAAATTATTTTTCAACAAATTGAATTTATTACTATAAAATTAAACGGTATCAATCGAATAAAACTAATTTATATAATTAAAAACGAAATAAAATTTTTTTATTTTCGAAGCTCAAAGCCGAGGCGCCTGGTATGAAAAGTACTTAATAGTATAATGGTATTATACTATTATACTAAGACGATGGAAAACCGAAGTTGATAGTATAATAGTATAATTATAATATTTTGTTATACTAGCTATCAAAAATATAATAGGTAGCAAATTTCGTTTTTAACATTGTAAATTTATCTGACAGTGTATTATTTTGACAATTCACTAAATTCATTCGATTTTTTTTTTTTTTTTTTTTGGTGGAATCTGCATCGCGCATACATTTTATTAATTTTTTAAAAACACAACTAATGCGTATGCTTGGTTATTTTTAATTGTTTTTTTATTATGAATACACGTTAAAATTTTCAAAATAGGAATTATACCTACGTTCACAAAAAACAAACTATAATTGGTACTAACTTCGTCGCATGCGATGGAAAACCGACAAGGAATAATAGTATAATAGCATTATACTATTATGCTATTATACTATTGACGATGGAAAACCGGTATTATTATATTATTACGGCCATGTCAAAATTATAGCACACCTGCTGTGATAATTTGGTTGCGTACAGTTTAACATTAATTTATCACAATAAAATTATTTCGCACAAAAATCGGACACGTCCTAAAAGACTTAACATGGAGAAGAACAACTTTTGATTCTAATAGACTCATACCGATTTTCCATCGTCATAGTATAATAGTGAGCGTGTTTTTTTATTAGCTCCGGATAGCTGGTATCCGGAGCAGCTAATTTTCTGTTATAAAACTAATGTTTGACAAGCTATTTATACATATAACTAATTTATTTAAAACTAATCTATAATTTTTAATTCAACTTTTTAACTAAAAACCTATAAAAAAATATTTAGCTCTACCTATTTATCTGGAGCTGTTATCCGGAGCTGCTATCCGGAGCAAAGAGAAATTTGAAATATTTTTGAATTTTGTACAACCCTAATTGTGGCAAATTTCATTTTGGTTTAAAAATTTTGATAGATGTCAAATTCAAATGTCATATGGTTGTATGACATTTCTTCCAAATAAAAAATCATCGGGATATTGATGAGGAATACGGTAAAGCAGAAGCTGCAAAAATATTTTGGCTACGGTATAGTTATTTGACGCCAAATGAATTTCAGCGCCAATTTTTTAAAAGCAGATTTTTTTTAAACTAAATACGCCTTTTTTTTTTAATTAGAATTTTTATGAATTAAAAATATAAAATAAAAAAGCGCTTTTTTGTAAAATTGTTTGTTTTCTAAACTACAAAATTAGTACCAAATATAAAAAATTAGTACCAAAATTAGTACCAAATAGGAATAAAATCGAGTCGTCCATCTTATAAACATTTTTTGTACTTTTTTATATGAAAATTAGTACCAAAATATAAGCGCTTAAACTGGATATATTAAAAAATGAAATGCGCATTTTCCAAAATATGCGCTTAAACGAAATCTGCATTTTCAAGATATTTATTTTGTTTTATTTTGATTTCATTTTCCAGGAAAAATAATGAAATGTATCACTGGATTAAAAAAATGAAATGCGCATTTTCCAAAATACGCGCTTAAACTGGATATATTAAAAAATGAAATGCGCATTTTCCAAAATATGCGCTTAAACGAAATCTGCATTTTCCAGATATTTATTTTGTTTTATTTTGATTTCATTTTCCAGGAAAAATAATGAAATGTATCACTGGATTAAAAAAATGAAATGCGTATTTTCCAAAATAAGCGCTTAAACTGGATATATTAAAAAAATGAAATGCGCATTTTCCAAAATATGCGCTTAAACGAAATCTCCATTTTCCAGATATTTATTTTGTTTTATTTTTATTTTATTTTCCAGGAAAAATAATGAAATGTATCACTGGATTAAAAAAATGAAATGAGCATTTTCCAAAATCTAAGTTGTCAAAATTACCAAAAATTAGTGCTAATTTATATAATAGATGGCACTAATTAGCAAAGACTCAAAAATTTGCTAAACCAAGGAAACAAACATCATTTGATACACTTATCAAAGAGTTGAACCATTTTAGTACATATTGTGCCCAAATTTAGCAATTACTCAAACCATTTTGCATGTTTTCCCATCATTTCCGCTGTATTTAATTTGGCGCCAATGTCGTTTCGTTGACGTAAAATATCTATTGACGATTGTAAAAGTAGAAAAAGCGCCTCTCGAGGAAAAAAGTTCAAATGAGGCAACTGCTAAAATGACATTTCTCATAAATGCGACGCAAGGAAATTTTGCAATCCGGCAGTTAAAAATTGTTTTTACAATCCAAAATATGAATTATTTACAATTATTAGCAATATGGTAAGTAAAAATTGTGTTTACAGTTCAAAATTGGAATTGTTTACAACAATTTCGAACGTCAAATTAGCAGCTACCTCAGTTTAAAAATTTTCCACTAGGTGGAATCCGTGATGCTCCAATCGTCAATTGACGATTGTAAAAGTAGAGAAAGCGCCTCTCGAGGAAAAAAGTTCAAATGAGGCAACTGCTAAAATGACATTTCTCATAAATGCGACGAAAGGAAATTTTGCAATCCGGCAGTTAAAAATTGTTTTTATAATCCAAAATATGAATTATTTACAATTATTAGCAATCTGGTAAGTCAAAATTGTGTTTACAGTTCAAAATTGGAATTCTTTACAACAATTTCGAACGTCAAATTAGCAGCTACCTCAGTTTAAAAATTTTCCACTAGGTGGAATCTGTGATGCTCCAATCGTCAATACTTGTTCCAATAATATTTTGATGAAATTGACATGCCTGGTACAAAAGTTAAGTCGATTCAAAACAAAAAGTTGCTGTACGTATTCTACGTACATGTGAAGACACAGCTTATTATCACATATATTTGAACCCCAATTCGGCATATTATGATCCAAAACACGTTCTATGAGGGATATTACTGATCCAAAATCACATCCCTGGGGCCCTATTCTCGAATTCCACAACCATTTTCCACATGCGGACATCTGTCAAAATGCATCAAAACGTTCGGAAATTTTAATTCGTATATAAAACACTTGATACATGGCCATTTTCCTTTATGGAGAATTTCTTCCACCTGCTTATACCCATTCGGAAATATTCCCTTAGTACCAAAAAAATTCAATTTTTATGAATTTTGACTGATGTCCACATGTGGAAAATGGATGTGGAATTCGAGAATAGGATGTGATTTTGGATCAGTAATATCCCTCATAGAACGTGTTTTGGATCATAATATGCCGAATTGGGGTTCAAATTTATGTGATATTAAGCTGTGTCTTCACATATACGTAGAATACGTACAGTAACTTTTTGTTTTGAATCGACTTGACTTTTGTACCAGGCATGTCCATTTCATCAAAATATTATTTGGCTAGCATTGGTTTTAGCTGTCTCAGTCAAAGTGGCGCCATTTATTTCTGGATGTGGAAATATTAATAACTAAAAATCGCTGTTTATTTAATTTAAAAAAAAATTAAATCTTCCTTTTCCAAAATTTGCAAACATAATACACAATTGAATAAACATTAGTAAATTTTATTTCATTTCTATTTTAATTTAAAAAAAAATTAAATCTTCCTTTTCCAAAGTTTACCACCGTCGCCTGTCAAGTGAGACAGCTAAAACCAATCCGTGCCCCTCAACAATCTCCCGATGATTTTTAGATAGTTTTATTCCGATTTTTTATTCGGAAGAAATGTCATACAACTGCATGAAGATAGGTAAAATTTTAGTTTTTTGTTTAATAGCGACACATGTGTATAATAGCAAAACTTTCAATACAAATTTCCCATGAGCTCCCGATAGCTTGCTATCCGGAGCTAATAAAAAAACACGCTCAGTATAATAGAGCGTGTTTTTTTATTAGCTCCGGATAGCTGGTATCCGGAGCAGCTAATTTTCTGTTATAAAACTAATGTTTGACAAGCTATTTATACATATAACTAATTTATTTAAAACTAATCTATAATTTTTAATTCAACTTTTAACTAAAAATATAAAAAAAATATTTAGCTCTACCTATTTATCTGGAGCTGCTATCCGGAGCAAAGGGAAATTTGAAATTTTGTTGGTTTTTGTACAACCCTAATTGTGGCAAACTTCATTTTGGTTTAAAAATTTTGATGGATGTCAAATTCAAATGTCATATGGTTGTATGACATTTCTTCCAAATAAAAAATCATCGGGAGATTGATGAGGAATACGTTAAAGTAGAAGCTGCAAAAATATTTTTAAAAGCTGGAAAGCAAAACGATAATCGAAATGCATCATTGAGCGTGTTTTTTTATTAGCTCCGGATAGCAAGCTATCGGGAGCTCATGGGAAATTTGTATTGAAAGTTTTGCTATTATACACATGTGTCGCTATTAAACAAAAAACTAAAATTTTACCTAACTTCATGCAGTTGTATGACATTTCTTCCGAATAAAAAATCGGAATAAAACTATCTAATGTCGAATTCTTTTCGTTTTTTCAAATCAATGTAAATTTTGTGGTGCGAAAAGTACACGAAACCAAATTGATATTTTTTTTGACGTTACTAACAACAACAAAAATAGAAACTTCATTTTGTATTTGTCAAAAGCTGTATTTTGTTGAGAAATTTACAACAACAATTGCACGTGACAGGAATTAAATAATTCCCTCTAAACAAAGCGATTCGTTTACGATACGAAAATGATGTTTGTTGTTCATACAAAATATCGTTTACGAATCGTTTTTGCGATTCGAAATCGATATGTTTACGAATCCAACGTCCCATGATAATTAGAATTTTTTACGTAACGTAAATAGAAAGATTTTTACGATCCGTTTACGATGCTTACTTTTCATATCGTAAACAGATCTAATTATGCGATAGATTTACATATCGTATTTTTCGTGTTGGTTACGATAGTATTTATTTTGGATTAGCAAAAATAAAAAGCCAGTTTTATAATACGATTAATTTTTTTTTATTTATTTGAAGTATTATAGTATAATAATTATTACATTATATATAAAATTTACTTTTTTATATGACGGTTTAATTACATCGGGTTTCATAATACTTCGCTCCTCAATTCAATCGGAAGTAGTAAAATTTGATCACATCTTAAAAAATAAACAATTAGTATAAAAGGATTAAATTAATAAACAAAAATGGTTTAAACAAATTGTAAAATAAATATATAATTACTTTATGAAACACCAAATATTTCCTAATGATTTTAGTTTCTTTTTACACAAATATCGCCATCCGCTTTTGTTTTAGGTTAAACTTGAATTGAAATGGCGAGTAAGAGAATGCGCAATATACAATTTTTATTTTCGTTGTTTCTATGGGAGTAGAAATACAAATAAGAAAGTGCGTGGTGTGATATAAAAAAATATGTATCGTTCTCATATCGTAATAGTATCGTTATTTCCGAATCGCTTTTTTTGTTTAGAGGGTTCGAACAAAAAATTTGAGTTATTTAATTCGAGCTCGAACAAATAAAATACGTAACTCCTTGAATGAAAAATAAAAAAAATACCAACATAGAATGTAAAAATTAAATCGAAAAAATATTTCGCGGCTTATTATGTTAAGAAAAAAATTACTCCAAAATAATTCGAATTATTTTTTTCTCAACAAAATACAGCTAAAGTTGTGAATATACGAGTTTTTTGTGTCTTGATTTTAAATCTGTAGGGGATTAATATATTTCTTAACGAGAAAATTAATCTCTACATGAATAAAAAACGGAAAAATTTAAAATTGAAATTATACAAAGTATTCGTCATTTACTACTGAGCTCATGCGCCATACAAATATAAATTTATTAAATAATTTCAGAAGATATGAAATCAACAAAATTATTTTCATGATCAAGGTTATTGCGTTTTCTATTTGGTCATATGATTGATTTGCAGTATAATCAGCAATCATCAAAATCATCATCAGCAAAATATTTTATTAACATTTCAATGTGTAGCGTATTCTCCTCTAATTCTATACAAGCGAATTTCCATAACGAAAAATACGAATTAGGAGAAATACTGGCATATACATGCAACAAATACTCTCGATGTACTTATTACATTGCCTGTCAAGTTATGCAATACCATTAGCATTTTATTTATGTGTTTCAGAATAATATACTCTGGCACATAAGGGGTTGTGATATACACGGACAAACAAAATATATTTTGTTTGAACGAAATAAAAACGAGGGGATCAGTTCTATCGATGAAGTGACTTTTACCAACGTAGGTAAAAATTATAAAAAGAAATAAATTCTAAAAAATACCAAAAAAGTGTTGGAAATTAATTTTTCTTTTTTTTGGAAAAAGTTCATATAAAAAGTGTATGATACAATAGTAAAAATTATAACTAAAAACTTTGTTCATAAATTGAAATAATAAATTAATAAATTGGTTAAAGTGAATTTTATAAATAAAAAACTTTAAAAACCAAATCCAAAAAAGATTTTTAATCAAATTATTACATTGGTGACACACCGACAACGGTTTTTACCGTTAAGTATATTTGTAAATATATTGGAGTCAGCAGAGGAGCAGCATATTGCAGTACGAGGCGCACATGGAGCGCTTATTTGGCAAAGAGATTTTATAACTGGACATCAGTCGTACCAGGTAAAGGTACGTAGCCAACAATTTTAGCAAAATTTAAAAAAAAAAAACACATAAATTACAGCGCTTTGTTTTTTTTTATTCTTACATAAGCGACTATATCAACGAGGTTACGATTGTTTTTATATAATGAAGTAGCAACGGTGCGACTGCAGCAATAAACATCACATCCACAAGGAAATTATAATTATAAACGTGCGTATACAGTAAATACCCGCACAAACGAGAAAATAGCGGTTAAAAGTACGTTTACAAAAATCATCGCACTAACGGAGGATACACATTTATACGGTGTAGCGGCCAACCCACACCGCAACGCGGGAGCAACAGTAACGGGAGCGGCAGAAGGATAGACGAAGAAAATCGGCAAGTTTTTATTTCAAAGAAAATTTAAAATTTATTGTATCAAAATTATTCTTAAATTATTTGTAAAATTTCCAACATTTTCGGTAATTTTTTTTCTGTTTCTTTCGCTCTTTCAAATCGTGTTTCATTCAATCGTTTGCAATTGGTCGTCCCGTCAAAATATAGTTTTCAAAATCCCTGCATTAGTCATTGGTCGAATTCCGGAACTAAGCGAGAGCTAAATAATAACGCCCGCAGCATCCGACGATTATCGAAACAATTATTATTTTTTAAAGAATTTCGGATCAAGGAATCCGAAGGCAACCCATTTTTTTTTTATCGAATATTGTTCAAAGTAATTGACAGTTATACGACGAGTCTGAAAATAAATAAAACAACAAAAAAATAAAATGGCAGACGGCGAAAATAAAATGGATACATTAGACAAAAACGCTCCAACACAGGCAACAAGTGACGTACGCATAACAGACACTGTAAATGGGAAGGAAATATCATCAACAAGCTGTGTCTTCACATATACGTAGAATACGTACAGTAACTTTTTGTTTTGAATCGACTTGACTTTTGTACCAGGCATGTCCATTTCATCAAAATATTATTTGGCTAGCATTGGTTTTAGCTGTCTCAGTCAAAGTGGCGCCATTTATTTCTGGATGTGGAAATATTAATAACTAAAAATCGCTGTTTATTTAATTTAAAAAAAAATTAAATCTTCCTTTTCCAAAATTTGCAAACATAATACACAATTGAATAAACATTAGTAAATTTTATTTCATTTCTATTTTAATTTAAAAAAAAATTAAATCTTCCTTTTCCAAAGTTTACCACCGTCGCCTGTCAAGTGAGACAGCTAAAACCAATCCGTGCCCCTCAACAATCTCCCGATGATTTTTAGATAGTTTTATTCCGATTTTTTATTCGGAAGAAATGTCATACAACTGCATGAAGATAGGTAAAATTTTAGTTTTTTGTTTAATAGCGACACATGTGTATAATAGCAAAACTTTCAATACAAATTTCCCATGAGCTCCCGATAGCTTGCTATCCGGAGCTAATAAAAAAACACGCTCAGTATAATAGAGCGTGTTTTTTTATTAGCTCCGGATAGCTGGTATCCGGAGCAGCTAATTTTCTGTTATAAAACTAATGTTTGACAAGCTATTTATACATATAACTAATTTATTTAAAACTAATCTATAATTTTTAATTCAACTTTTAACTAAAAATATAAAAAAAATATTTAGCTCTACCTATTTATCTGGAGCTGCTATCCGGAGCAAAGGGAAATTTGAAATTTTGTTGGTTTTTGTACAACCCTAATTGTGGCAAACTTCATTTTGGTTTAAAAATTTTGATGGATGTCAAATTCAAATGTCATATGGTTGTATGACATTTCTTCCAAATAAAAAATCATCGGGAGATTGATGAGGAATACGTTAAAGTAGAAGCTGCAAAAATATTTTTAAAAGCTGGAAAGCAAAACGATAATCGAAATGCATCATTGAGCGTGTTTTTTTATTAGCTCCGGATAGCAAGCTATCGGGAGCTCATGGGAAATTTGTATTGAAAGTTTTGCTATTATACACATGTGTCGCTATTAAACAAAAAACTAAAATTTTACCTAACTTCATGCAGTTGTATGACATTTCTTCCGAATAAAAAATCGGAATAAAACTATCTAATGTCGAATTCTTTTCGTTTTTTCAAATCAATGTAAATTTTGTGGTGCGAAAAGTACACGAAACCAAATTGATATTTTTTTTGACGTTACTAACAACAACAAAAATAGAAACTTCATTTTGTATTTGTCAAAAGCTGTATTTTGTTGAGAAATTTACAACAACAATTGCACGTGACAGGAATTAAATAATTCCCTCTAAACAAAGCGATTCGTTTACGATACGAAAATGATGTTTGTTGTTCATACAAAATATCGTTTACGAATCGTTTTTGCGATTCGAAATCGATATGTTTACGAATCCAACGTCCCATGATAATTAGAATTTTTTACGTAACGTAAATAGAAAGATTTTTACGATCCGTTTACGATGCTTACTTTTCATATCGTAAACAGATCTAATTATGCGATAGATTTACATATCGTATTTTTCGTGTTGGTTACGATAGTATTTATTTTGGATTAGCAAAAATAAAAAGCCAGTTTTATAATACGATTAATTTTTTTTTATTTATTTGAAGTATTATAGTATAATAATTATTACATTATATATAAAATTTACTTTTTTATATGACGGTTTAATTACATCGGGTTTCATAATACTTCGCTCCTCAATTCAATCGGAAGTAGTAAAATTTGATCACATCTTAAAAAATAAACAATTAGTATAAAAGGATTAAATTAATAAACAAAAATGGTTTAAACAAATTGTAAAATAAATATATAATTACTTTATGAAACACCAAATATTTCCTAATGATTTTAGTTTCTTTTTACACAAATATCGCCATCCGCTTTTGTTTTAGGTTAAACTTGAATTGAAATGGCGAGTAAGAGAATGCGCAATATACAATTTTTATTTTCGTTGTTTCTATGGGAGTAGAAATACAAATAAGAAAGTGCGTGGTGTGATATAAAAAAATATGTATCGTTCTCATATCGTAATAGTATCGTTATTTCCGAATCGCTTTTTTTGTTTAGAGGGTTCGAACAAAAAATTTGAGTTATTTAATTCGAGCTCGAACAAATAAAATACGTAACTCCTTGAATGAAAAATAAAAAAAATACCAACATAGAATGTAAAAATTAAATCGAAAAAATATTTCGCGGCTTATTATGTTAAGAAAAAAATTACTCCAAAATAATTCGAATTATTTTTTTCTCAACAAAATACAGCTAAAGTTGTGAATATACGAGTTTTTTGTGTCTTGATTTTAAATCTGTAGGGGATTAATATATTTCTTAACGAGAAAATTAATCTCTACATGAATAAAAAACGGAAAAATTTAAAATTGAAATTATACAAAGTATTCGTCATTTACTACTGAGCTCATGCGCCATACAAATATAAATTTATTAAATAATTTCAGAAGATATGAAATCAACAAAATTATTTTCATGATCAAGGTTATTGCGTTTTCTATTTGGTCATATGATTGATTTGCAGTATAATCAGCAATCATCAAAATCATCATCAGCAAAATATTTTATTAACATTTCAATGTGTAGCGTATTCTCCTCTAATTCTATACAAGCGAATTTCCATAACGAAAAATACGAATTAGGAGAAATACTGGCATATACATGCAACAAATACTCTCGATGTACTTATTACATTGCCTGTCAAGTTATGCAATACCATTAGCATTTTATTTATGTGTTTCAGAATAATATACTCTGGCACATAAGGGGTTGTGATATACACGGACAAACAAAATATATTTTGTTTGAACGAAATAAAAACGAGGGGATCAGTTCTATCGATGAAGTGACTTTTACCAACGTAGGTAAAAATTATAAAAAGAAATAAATTCTAAAAAATACCAAAAAAGTGTTGGAAATTAATTTTTCTTTTTTTTGGAAAAAGTTCATATAAAAAGTGTATGATACAATAGTAAAAATTATAACTAAAAACTTTGTTCATAAATTGAAATAATAAATTAATAAATTGGTTAAAGTGAATTTTATAAATAAAAAACTTTAAAAACCAAATCCAAAAAAGATTTTTAATCAAATTATTACAAATCATTTTAATTGTTGTTTAATTATTTTAATCGTTTAAATAAAATTTTCAATATAAAAAGTTTTTTCCGTCTCGATTTTTATTATCGTTTTGTTTGTTTGTTGTGTTTAATTATTTTAATCGTATGAAATAAAGTTTTCAATATAAACAGTTTTTGTCCGTCTCGATTTCTTATCCTTTTAAATTGTTGTGCTTAATTATTTTAATCGAATTAAATAAAATCAAGACACAAAAACTCTAATTGACAACTTTGACAACTAAAAATTGACGTTTCTAATTTGTTGTTGTAGTTGATTTATGAAAAAATATACATTTCGTAAAATTGATGTACATCGAAAAAACATTGATGTTTTTTGGCAAATCGAATATGGTTTTCGATGTACATCAATTTTTTTTGATGTTTTTTGGCGAGAAGAATTTAACATAAAAATCATCGGGTGATTGTTGAGGGGCACGGATTGGTTTTAGCTGTCTCACTTGACAGGCGACGGTGGTAAATTTTGGAAAAGATTTAATTTTTTTTTAAATTAAATAAACAGCGATTTTTAGTTATTAATATTTCCACATCCAGAAATAAATGGCGCCACTTTGACTGAGACAGCTAAAACCAATGCTAGCCAAATAATATTTTGATGAAATGGACATGCCTGGTACAAAAGTCAAATCGATTCAAAACAAAAAGTTACTGTACGTATTCTACGTATATGTGAAGACACAGCTTAATATCACATAAATTTGAACCCCAATTCGGCATATTATGATCCAAAACATGTTCTATGAGGGATATTACTGATCCAAAATCACATCCTATTCTCGAATTCCACATCCATTTTCCACATGTAGACATCAGTCAAAATTCATAAAAATTGAATTTTTTTGGTACTCAGGGAATATTTCCGAATGGGTATAAGCAGGTGGAAGAAATTCTCCATATAGGAAAATGACCATGTATCAAGTGTTTTATATACGAATTAAAATTTCCGAACGTTTTGATGCATTTTGACAGATGTCCGCATGTGGAAAACGGATGTGGAATTCGAGAATAGGATGTTATTTTGGATCAGTAATATCCCTCATAGAACGTGTTTTGGATCATAATATGCCGAATTGGGGTTCAAATTTATGTGATATTAAGCTGTGTCTTCACATATACGTAGAATACGTACAGTAACTTTTTGTTTTGAATCGATTTGACTTTTGTACCAGGCCTGTCCATTTCATCAAAATATTATTTATCTTCATCTTCGTCACCTTCCGACAATGATGCATTTCGATTATCGTTTTGCTTTCCAGCTTTTAAAAATATTTTTGCAGCTTCTACTTTAACGTATTCCTCATCAAGTCATCAATCTCCCGATGATTTTTTTATTTGGAAGAAATGTCATACAACCATATGACATTTGAATTTGACATCTATCAAAATTTTTAAACCAAAATGAAGTTTGCCACAATAAGGGTTGTACAAAAATCAAAAATATTTCAAATTTCCCTTTGCTCCGGATAGCAGCTCCGGATAGCAGCTCCAGATAAATAGGTAGAGCTAAATATTTTTTTATAGGTTTTTAGTTAAAAAGTTGAATTAAAAATTATAGATTAATTTTAAATAAATTATTTATATGGATAAATAGCTTGTCAAACATAAGTTTTATAACAGAAAATTAGCTGCTCCGGATAGCAGCTATCCGGAGCTAATAAAAAAACACGCTCAGTATTATACTATTATTCTACGACGATGGAAAACCGAAGTTGATAGTGAGCGTGTTTTTTTATTAGCTCCGGATAGCAAGCTATCGGGAGCACAAGGGAAATTTCTATTGAAAGTTGTTCTATTATACACATGTGTCGCTAATAAACAAAAAACTAAAATTTTACCTAACTTCATGCAATTGTATGACATTTCTTCCGAATAAAAAATCGGAATAAAAATATCTAAAAATCATAGGGAGATTGTTGAGCACTACGTTAATGTAGAAGCTGCAAAAATATTTTTAAAAGCTGGAATAAGCAAAACGATAAACGAGATGCATCATTGTCGAAAAGTGACGAAGATGAATATAAATAATATTTTGAGGACATGCCTGGTACAAAAGTCAAGTCGATTCAAAACAAAGAATTACTGTACGTATTCTACGTATACGTGAAGACACAGCTTAATATTACGGAAATCTGAACCCCAATTCGGCATATTATGATCCAAAACACGTTCTATGAGGAATATTCCTGATCCAAAATCACATCCTGAAGAGTAAATAATTTTTGTTTACTAAGTTTAGAATTAAATAAATTAATTAATTTTATTATTTTAGAGTTGAGTTGTGTGCTGGAGACATGGAAAAATATTCTAAAGCAGAACTATTTGCTTGCGAAGCTTATGGAAAAATATTCTCCAAGTGGAGAAATCATTAAAGGACAAGAGAAACAAATCATTCGAAGCCGATATGAAAAGATGTACATACAGGGATGATATTTTGGGTGGATTAGGACTTTTTTGACTCCTTTCAATTTGAGAAAGTACCGAGGTACTTTCGACCCAAAAAAGTACTTTCATTAAATATAAACGAGTAGAGGGAATTCCTAGCTATCGAAAAGCATGTGGACGGCGAATTGTATAAAGCGCGTTTGGATGACATTGATACGATTGAGGCAATCAATTTTGACCTTCAATTTAAATTAATATTAAGATTAAAATACGGTAATTGGGTACGAGAAACGCCGCATTCGATTTATTGACCTTCGCCTGAGATTTGGAAACGAGGGAACTACCACGATCATTCGACCTGTTACTTAACTTGGATATGGAGAATTCACAAAAATTGAATTGACCAGCGCCCTACAATCGGACATGAAATATTTACAATTCTACAACAATAAATAAACTTTAGATATCTGAATTTCGGAAACGGTGAACTGTGCTTTACTACTTTTAACGGATTGGCGCCCTTTTTAATAATCTTGGAGTAAATTCAAAATAACAAAATTTAATACATACGAGTATTAATTATCCAAAATCGTTATTTAAACTGCGATAGTGAGGAACTTGAAGTGAAAAGTTATTGAGAACTTTTCGAACAATAACTGTGAAATTTTCGAAATTTTTTGAGAAACTAACCCCATGTTGAATGGCTTTGAAAATATTAAAGCTCGAGTGAAAACTTTTAGTGACACCTATTCACTCGCTTCTAGAAGACGGATTGGTGGAATTCCTAATGATTCCATTTGATCTGAAGCCAATTAATTAAATAGGAAAAATTACATGAGAAAATAATGCTTCCCAAAATAATATCTCGATGAACCATATAATACAAACTCAAAATAATTTTTTTCAAGAACTACGAGATCTATACGCCGATCAATTCAGAGAAACCTAGAAATTGGGCGTATAAGGAGATTCCAGAAACCAACGATAAAATAAATAACAGGATAAGTAAGATTGTTGAAGAACAATGGTACTAATCGGAACTTAAATTTATTGAATTCAATCGATGTTATCCCGAAATAAAATCAAATTAAACTAGAGAATACGGCCAAAATAGTGGGAAAAAACTAAATTACAACCAATTGTTCAATCGCAGTAACCGTTATTCCGGGGAACAGTAACCGGTACGTAAAAAAACTTTGAAACGATTCTTTAAAGCTTACACCTGGATCAAGACATGTGGCGGTACAACTTAAACGTACCAAAACACCCGTGGCCAAAACACACAGCACGAACAAAATACACAAATATTTTCGATGGTGATCCGTGATTATTATCGGCTCGATCGCACCTTTGTCATCATCGTCGATGTTAGAAACAAGACCAACCGTCGATTTGTCCAAAATTACAAAACTTTCCGACGATGATCCGCATCAAGATTACAGCACATCAGTTAATTATTTGCTAAAGCGAAATAAGCAGTAATTTCAAGTGAAACAGTTGAACAAAAACAAAACAAAGGGTCGAAATTTATTTAAATCGAACACAAATACAGACGCTAAAATTAAAAACAAAACAGCTTTGGATACAAATAAAACCAGTGATAATAAAAATGGAACTAAACCCGAGATTAAAGAAAATAATAAATAAAAACTACGGGCAACGTCAATGTTGGTACTGGAACCGACAACAGTAGTGAATGTGAGATAAACAAGTGAGGTATCATTAAATACTCCAGAGACAAGGAAAACATCAACGAAGGGGAAGAATTTAGCAGATTACAACAACCAAAATATAAATAGTGAAGTAAGGTTAACAATAACAAGTAAATCTTGAACTGAAAATGATGACAAAGAAAGCACATCAGCGAAATCCAAAGCAAATTCATCACCAACTGTTGGATCAACATTAGTATCCGGTATATCTCCAGTATTATCCGGTACATCTATGGTAACGAGAGCTTATGATATAAAACCATTATTCTCACAATATGCTAAAGTGATTGTAGCAAAAGTTGTCACTAATACACTAACCACCGGGCTTAAATATGTTACGGCAATGTTACAGCGAGTGATCTCTTGTAATCGTCATCACCATTTTCAAAATTCAGACACGAAAGCTCAATTATTGGGTTTAAATTCCAGTTTAGGAAGGCATGTTGACTTTAAATTTATGCCATACTCCCTCAAACTTTGTTCTGCCCAGATCAGAAAAATTGGTTCAATTTAATTCTCTTGTTATAAAAAAAATAAAGAATATTTAGATTATTCGAAAAGTTGTTTGCTCTGCGGTTATTTTAAGAAAAAAAACAAAATAATTTAGAAAATTAGATATGTTTGGGTTCGTCCCGCAACCATCAACTAGCAACTTCAATATTAAGCAATATTCGCATACGCGGATTTTCGAAATTCGAGAAGAAAGCTTAAAACGGTTAAATGTTATTTAGTTTATTTCAATCTTTCGGCTGTTAATTTGCAAAATATTTATTTCATACAGACATAGAATTCTTGAAAAATCCAAAGACGACTGGAAAATCGCAAAATATAAAACGTCGTTACAAATTATTAGCTGGAATTTCAACAAAACCTTAAGTAGAAATCTAAATTAAAATTTTTTGATTGAATTTTCTTAAAATAAAAAACAAAGCTGCTTGCTTTGCCTATTTATTCTATACTATAGAGAACTGCATGTAGATCTGGCGGCAGGAAATTAAACTTTGATGGAGGCAAATGGACGAAAAGTATATTTTTGTGTATTTATTAAAAACAACAATTTATATATAAAGTTTAGTTCTGTAAAATTAATAATTATTTAGCAGTATTATTTGAGGAATTTGCAGTAGATTCTCCACACAAATCGCGAATTTTCAAAATTTTCAATTCTAGATGTCACTTACACGTACTTTAACAGTTCTCAATACAGACGTTTTATGTTTGCATGACAGATTTCAAACCGGAAAACGAATCTTTTCTATCTATTCTCTTTAAATTAAAAGTAACGAATGAAATTTACGGGATTGGTAGCTCCTTCGACGCCTCGTAACAGTGCAGGCAAAATAGCTTTAAAAAAAATAAACTGTAACAAGAATTTTTTATTGAAATTATTTTCGGTAAAACGGGATCCTTCGGCTAGTTTCCTTTTGTTATTAATTCGTAATTAAATCTATGTTGATTACTTTCTTAAGCCGTTTAGGTTTTTACATATTTTCATTGAAAAACATCACCAGCAACGAAAAAAATCCAACAATTAAAAATATTTTAACTATCGCTTACAAATGCAATTCGACGATTGTTGCATTAAACCTTTAATAAGACGGGTGCGGGCGAAGGGACCGAAGGAGGGGTAAATAACAATAAAATCTTAAATCCAAAGATCTCTTCTTTAAAAAAGCTGAAATGTTTTTTTTTTTTCAAGTAAAAAGTACTTTCGGGTATGAAGAAGTACTCTCTGGTGCATGGAAAAAGTACTATCAGAAATACTCTTGTATCATCCCTGGTACATATATGTATTTAAATAATCACTGAATATATTAAAAATAATCCAACATGTATTTATACTTCTTATCTTCCACGATTTCCAGTAAGGCTTATTAATTTTATTCAAAGATTCAGTTTTATTAAATCACAATTTGTATACTCCTTCGAATAACTTACAAACTTAAATCGTTTGCTTGCTGTTCGTTAAACAACCTTGACATGTTACCTGACCGCAAATTAAAATTTTGTACAAGGTAATTCCGCTGCCGCTAGATAGTAAACATTTTACAGCAATCCGAGTAACAATTTTCACTTATTTCCCCTTCTCAAACTCTAGCCTTTTTAGTCTTGCTTGAACCCCATAAAATTGGCCAGACATAACTGCGGCGTTATCCGATCCTAGATAGGCCCATTCTGCACCGGGATTTGCAATAAATACAATTGGTATAAAATACTACTAAAAATAGAGAGTCCCTTTTAGTTAGATTCAAAAGACCTGAATACCTATCTCTTGGTGAACATTTTCTCCGATCAAAAACGCGAGCTTCCAAAGCCAATGAATTTGGCGCACCACTTTGAATATATTCCATCCATTTCAGCTGTTTTTCGTTTTTTGAGTATCGAGTATCCATTTCTTAAATTATTAGTATTAAATGCCATAAAAAATATTAAAAAGGCTAGAATTTGTCGAAGGTAAAGGGAAACAGGCGAAGATTGTTACTCGGATTGCTGTAAAATGTTTACTATCTAGCGGCAGCGGAATTACCTTGTACAAAATTTTAATTTGCGGTCAGGTAACATGTCAAGGTTGTTTAACGAACAGCAAGCAAACGATTTAAGTTTGTAATTTATATTCGAAGGAGTATACAAATTATAATTTAATAAAACTGAATCTTTTTTTTTTTTTTTTTTTTTTTTTTAATAATTTTGTTTATGATAACAATAAATTTTTTTTACAAAGTAACACCGCATACCCAATAGAAAACTTATGACTTATGACTTACAGAACAGTATGAAAAAAATTTTGAGAAAAAAAAAATTTGAGCTCGTTATGTTGGTGAAAAACTTATGAAAAAAGTTATCTAACTTTTAACTTTTTGCTTATGAGAAATGCAATGAAGTAAACCGCGTTTGTAAAATAGTTGTTGTTGTTGTTTTATTTTCAAAAAATTCGTTCAAAAAATTTGTTTAGCTGTGTGTAGTGATTTATGTTTTATTTTAAATTAAATTAATTTAATACATTTTTAAAAATGGAAGACAAACTGATCGACGCGGTAAGGGGCTACGTCTATTTGTACGACAAAAAATGCAAATTATATCACAACAAATTGGCAACAGAAAATGCCTGGCAGGATATAAGCAAAATGATTGAATTGCCTTCAGAAGACTGCATAAAACTATGGACTAAACTACGCAACAATTACTCAAAGGCCATTCAGGATAACAAAAATTTGCCAAGTGGATCTGGTAGTGGCAAAAAAAAAAAAGAATTTCCATATATTGAGAAAATGGGGTTTTTACGACCCTATATCCAGAAGAGAAAGTAAGTTTTATATATTACCCAAAAATCGAAAAATTAATTCTCGTTTATTTTAGAACTGTTGGCAATATTCAGCCATCTGAAACCATAAACATGGTTGAGGAGTATTTGGAGGATGAAAATTCCGAGAAGGAAATGGATTATGATGGGGGTTTTTGTTCTAATCTAAACATTTTTGATAATAGAAGTCAAACAGTCAATCTGGATAGCGACGAAGAGCTATTCGAGAATGTTTTGGATAACATGTCGGAAGAGACTAATAATAAGCCGTCAGACGAGCAACCTGGGCCATCACATCGCTCAACCCCGCCAAAGCCTGGTAAAAAGCCTAATTTGGAAGAAAAATTGGCGGATGCCATAGACATGATTAAAGAGCGAATCGTTCAACGTGCGTTGTACCCGGAAGTGGAGCACTTCAGTAATTTGTGTTCCTCGGTGCTCCAGCGACAAAAATGTAAAAAACGGAGATTTAATACCATCTTAAAATTGACATCAGTTTTATACGAGGAAGAGGAATCGGATTAAAAAACAATACCTTAATTTTTTATTTTATTTTATAAATTTCTATTTAAATGAAGTACATTTTTTTATTATTTTTTATTTTTCTTAAAAAGACCGATCGAAATGGAATTATTTGTGATGAATAAAATATTTAAAATATAGAATTAAACATGAATTTTTATGAAATTAAATTTTATTTAAAACTAAAATAATTACACTCTTCCAACATTTACACTTTTCAATTGCCAACTCAGGGTTTCATCGTTTACAAAATAGTTTGTAATTTCTTCACGCATTGCTAAATTCTCTCTTGTTGAATTTCGTGTTCCAAATCGTAAATTTGTCGTATTCTTCCTACTCAGTCCACTGCACTTATCTAGTACAAGTGAACATTTATGGTCTCCTCGTTTTGTAAATGATTTCCTCGGTCGCTTGGTTATTATGAAATTATGTAGGACTACGACAGCTTTAATTATGTTGTCGATAGTTTTTGGTGATGCTCGTATTCTCGAAAATAATATGTTGAACCGGGCTACCAACACTCCGAAAGCTCGTTCTATACAGTTCCTGGCTCTTGCTAATCGGTAGTTGAATATCTTTTTCGATGTTGATAGTCCTGTTCCGCCATATGGGTTTAGCATATTTCTATGCAACGGAAATGCAGCATCCCCAATAAAAAAAAACGGAAATTTCTTGCCATCCTTACTTTTTGGAAATGGTTGATCAGCAGGAAAATTTAATTTATTTTTGAAAAATCTTTTCCCAAAAGCGGATTGTTTATATATTCCACCGTCGTGGTTTGATCCATATGCTCCAATGTCAACAAATAGGAATTTCAGGTTTGCGTCACAGACTGCCATTAAAACCACACTAAACGACTTTTTATAATTATAGAACAGTGTTCCTGACTTATTAGGGCATTGAATGATAACATGTTTACCATCAATACACCCCAAACAATTTGGAAAGTTCCATAAATTATAAAAATCTTGCGCAACTGTATGCCACTCCGACTCAGTTGGTGGCTTTAGATATTTATTTTTAAGGGCCGTCCAAATAGCTCCGCAAACCTCAAATATAATTTTTGACACTGTAATGGTTCCTACTCGATACTCGTATTACATGCTTATCATCGAGTTTCCAGATGCGAGGTATCTGCAATAAATTTTTACAATAAATTAGCTACAATGCAAGAAATATTAGAATTATTTATTATTGTACCTCAAAGTTAACATTAATCTGAGACCTGGTGAAATGCTTTTTCGTATGCTGTTTTTTTTTAGAAGAGGCGACACTAATGATAACAGCTCCTCATATTCTTCTATTGTTATTCGCGAATAATTTTTAAATTTTTCCGGATACTTATACAGCTCTTTGATTAGAGTATTATAAGACCCATATTGAGGCCTCTGTTGCCATAGTGGATGAACCCAATATCGCCTTTCAGGCTTTCTCAGCTTGATATATGCCACTGTCAATATTGACATAAGCGCCAAATCAAGATTTCGGTCATTTGAACTCATTGTTTACACTATACCCAATTTAATTTATTAATTTTAATAGACACACACTGATCGTTTAAGAATCACTTGACGAATGAACAAATATTTTAACTTGCTATAGTTTATTTATATGCACCATATGTTAGGTAATAAGTAAATACATCTTTGGTCTTTTGGATGACGCATCCAAAGATTATAAAAAGTGCAGATGTTGTTTTATTACCCTTTAAAGTTTGCCGTTTTTTAATTTTGTGTTCAGGTAGTTCATGTAAACACCCCTTTTACATGAACTACCTGAACACAAAATTAAAAAAGAGCAAACGTTAAAGGGGTAATAAAACAACATCTGCACTTTTTATAATCTTTGGATGCGTCATCCAAAAGACCAAACAAAACAACGTATTCAGACACTATTATATATGTATTAGGTACAAATAAAAATATGTAAAAATAAAAGTTATTTTGTATTAAATATTAATAATTTAAAAAATAACACAAACATTTAATTTTGACGTTTTCACATTTTGACAAATAAACAAAAAATTATTTTGTCCAATGAAGTTAGTTTTGCTTTAATTTTTTCTTATTCATTGGGTATGCTCTTCATAAGTAAAAAGTCATAAGTCATAAGTCGTAAGAAAAAAATTTTGCATTGGGTATGCGGTGTAACTAGTCATTTTTGACTAACAGCGTTTGACTCTGACAATATAATAATAAAGCACTCATATGTGTTCTTTACATAAAGTGTTGTTTTGGTTGATGTTGCATTGTGCGGACTATTCAGGCAACTCAAAAGGTTTTAGTCTTTTGAGTCTTCTTATTATACCCTCTTGATGAAGTAGTCTTGCAGCTTCGATGTTAGGGTGATGATGGAGCTTCTCCTGGTGTTTTTGAGCATATTTCTTTATTTCACTTGCGACTGTGTCTATTCCGAGATCTCTATGAAGGTCACTATTACGAGTGTACCAAGGGGCATTTACAATTCCTCTGAGGACTTTATTTTGAAATCGTTGAACTATCTGTTGATTGCTGATTTTGGTGCATCCCCATAGTTGAATACCATATGTCCAGACCGGCTTGAGTACTTGTTTATAAAGCATAAGTTTATTATGAATGGATAACTGAGAGTTTCTTTCAATTAACCAGTACATTTTTCTATATTTTAACTGAAGCTCTTCTGCTTTCTTTTTCACGTGTACTTTCCACTTTAACTTTGCATCAAGGTTCATACCAAGGTATTTTGCTTGATTGGCATGTGGTACAGAGATATTATTGAGAGTCACAGGTAGTGGTTCTATTGATCTATTAGTGAAGTTAATGTGAGTAGACTTCGATTCATTCACTTTAATTCTCCACTTAGCTAGCCAATCTTGTATATTATTTACGGCTATTTGTAGTTTGAATGTGACTTCACCGATTGTGTCACCAACAGCTAGAATTGCAGTGTCATCTGCAAACGTGGCGATAGTTGTATTGCTCGTCTGCGATATGTCGCTAGTAAACAGCACGAAAAGGAAAGGCCCTAAGACATTCCCCTGCGGGACTCCTGCTTTAGCTTCTTTAATACTGGAGTAAACTCCTTCCTGTTTAACTCTAAAATATCTCCTTTTCAGGTATGACTTTAGCAGTTCGCAATACTCAAATGGCAGAGTTTTCTCCAATTTAAATATTAAACCATCTAGCCAGACTTTGTCAAATGCCTGCGCTATGTCAAGAAATATGGCTGAACAAATCTTTTTTTCCTCTAAGGATTTTTCTATTATATCTGTTATTCTATGGACTTGGTCGATTGTGGAGTGTTCCTCTCTAAATCCAAACTGATGGGACGGAACAGCTCCTGATTTTACAACTTCTGGTTTAATTCGTTTTAATAACAATCTCTCAAATAGTTTTGACATAGTTGGAAGAAGTGATATTGGCCTGTACGAGGCCAGTTCACTTGGTGGCTTACCTGGCTTAGGTATCATTATCACTTCCGCAAATTTCCAAGATAGAGGGACATAACGGAGTCTGAAGGAAGCATTAATTATGTCCGATATTTTTTTAATTGTTTTATTAGGTAGTTGTTTTAGAATCTCTCCAGTTATCAGGTCATATCCTGGTGATTTTTTAAGTACTACATGGTTCTTTATTACTTGTTTTACTTCTTTAGCATTAGTTAATGGAATTTCCTGTCTCAGGATAGTTGTTTGGTTTTCGAACAATATATCCTGTTGGTTAAGTGTTGTTAAATTTGGCTGAAAGGTACGCTCGAGATGATCCGCGAATTTTTCTGCTTTGCTTTTAGCCAGGTGACCATTATTTGTTCTTATTGGTGGTATATGCATAACTGGCCTTTTCAAATATTTGGTTGCTTTCCACAATGAATAATCACTACCTTTATCATAGGTGAGAGATTGTAGGTATGAATTTATTGATTTATTTTTAAATTCCCTTATTTCTCTACGTATTCGTTGTGTTAAATTATTTAATCTATTTTTGACGGTTGGGTCTCGTGTACGTTGCCACTCCCTACGGGTACTTCTCTTCTCTATAACTAGTGATTTAATTTCCATTGGATAGCATTTGCCAGCTATTTTTTTGTTTGTTGTGTTAGTACTTTTCCACGCCGCTACCTGTATGTCCTTGACGAGCTTCTCCACCTCCTGTTCTAATGTTTCTTCTGATGAAAGTTGTGTGTTTAAAATGATGCTATTGTTTAGTTCATTCCTGAACTTTTTCCAATCAGTATATTTATTTGTTAACAGTGGCTGTTTATCATTAGTAATTATTGTATCACTTATTATCATTAAAATAGAGGAGTGGTCAGATGTGGAGTCCAATCCTTCCTGCACTTGTATATAATCAACCGGGATTTTTCTTGTTATAAAGAAGTCAATTAGGTCTGGTATTTTATTTTGATCACTGGGCCAATAAGTTGGTTTTCCAGTAGAATGCCAGTTGCAGTTGTATTTAATTATTGCTTGATGAAGCTCTTTCCCATTAGTTGTGGTTAGTCTTGATCCCCAGTCAGTATGTTTAGCGTTGAAGTCACCCCCGACTACAAATTTTTCACCGAGCTGCTTGAAGAACTGAGTATAAGCATTCTCTTTGATGTTATATCTAGGTGGGCAATATATTGCGGCTACCACTAACTTGTGGTTGCGGGTATTAATGCTAACGCTAATTGCTTGTATTTCATCACTTTCAAGTTTTTGTTGCAGATGGTATTTAATATCTTTTTTTATAATCACGGCACTGCCCCCTCGTGCATTATTATTAGGATGAACTGCTGAGTGAACTTCGTAGCCGCGGATTTTTATATGACTTTGAGTAGTAAGGTGTGTTTCAGATAATAAACATATATCTATTTTTTCTAAATCAAGAAATAGTTGTATTTCATTTTGTCGTTGCAATATACCATTGCAGTTCCATGCAAGAATTTTTAAATTATTTGCCATGTTTTTCGAGTAGGAAACTGAATCTTTGAATAAAATTAATAAGCCTTACTGGAAATCGTGGAAGATAAGAAGCATAAATACATGTTGGATTATTTTTAATATATTCAGTGATTATTTAAATACATATATGTACATCTTTTCATATCGGCTTCGAATGATTTGTTTCTCTTGTCCTTTAATGATTTTTCCACTTCGAAAATATTTTACCATAAGCTTCCCAAGCAAATAGTTCTGCTTTAGAATATTTTTCCATGTCTCCAGTACACAACTCAACTCTAAAATAATAAAATTAATTAATTTATTTAATTCTAAATTTAGTGAACAAAAATTATTTACTCTTCAGGGGCCCTATTCTTGAATTCCACATCCATTTTCCACATGTGGACATCAGTCAAAATTCATAAAAATGGAATTTTTTTTGGTACTAAGGGTATATTTCCGAATGGATATAAGCAGGTGGAAGAAATTCTCCATATAGGAAAATGGCCATGTATCGTTTTTTATATACCAATTAAAATTTCCGAACGTTTTGATGAATTTTGACAGATGTCTGCATGTGGAAAATGAATGTGGTGTTTTGGATCATAATATGCCGAATTTTGGTTCAAATTTCTGTGATATTAAGCTGTGTCTTCACGTATACGTAGAATACGTACAGTAATTCTTTGTTTTGAATCGACTTTACTTTTGTACCAGGCATGTCAATTTCATTAAAATATTATTTATCTTCATCTTCGTCACCTTCCGACAATGATGCATCTCGATTATCGTTTTGCTTTCCAGCTTTTAAAAATATTTTTGCAGCTTCTACTTTAACGTATTCCTCATCAATATCCCGATGATTTTTTATTCGGAAGACATGTCATACAACCATATGACATTTGAATTTGACATCTATCAAAAATTTTTAAACCAAAATGAAGTTTGCCACAATTAGGGTTGTACAAAATTCAAAAATATTTCAAATTTCCCTTTGCTCCGGATAGCAGCTCCAGATAAATAGGTAGAGCTAAATATTTTTTTTTAGGTTTTTAGTTAAAAAGTTGAATTAAAAATTATAGATTAGTTTTAAATAAGTTATTTATATGTATAAATAGCTTGTCAAACGTAAGTTTTATAATAGAAAATTAGCTGCTCCGGATACCAGTACTGCGATTATGTTGTGTACATGAGAGTATGGGAGTAAATAACCGGAACGCAATAGTATTTTCAAATGTTGATGTGTTAGTGAATGTTGTTTTTGTTTATTTTTTATTTGATGTGGTTTTCGATTCACCAAAAAAGAGCAAGCCAGGTCTTTCTGCTGTCAAACTGTTCGATTTGTCAAGAAAAGTCGCTCGGTCGAGCAAAATTGTTGTTGTTTTACGAATCTCGATTTTTTGGCAGATTTACTAACAAAACACAAATAGAACTGTCATTTTCAAAGCGTCATTTGTGTTTTATGTTTTTTTTATGTTTCTGGTTTATTTATATATAAATATTTTATATTAAATAATTAACCTGTTGTTGTTATGTTGTTATGCATATAACACAATATGTTGTGTTTTTTATCGAGTGTAAAAATCATAGGATATGTTTATATAAACGTCGAAAACACATATGTACATATATAATACGGAGCAACTGTTCGATTCACACAGCAATAGAGAGTGATCTTTCAAAGATTTGGTAAAAGGCGAATCGAAATCGACATGAGATTGACGAGAGTTAATTTTAAAATATTAGGGATTTAGAATATAAATTATTTTAGATTTTTAAAATTTAAATGGGGCAAAAATCAGTAGCCGCCAAAAGCTAAACTTCAGCCAAATTATTTAAAAATGCTACAATATATTAAAATTATAGATAAAAAATAAATACATATATAAAGATATATATATATATATATATATATATATATATATATATATATATATATATATATATATATATATATATATATATATATTAAGCTGACCAGACGTCCTCTTTTTAAGAGGACAGTCCTCTTTTTTAGAGTTGTGTCATCTTAAAAATTGCTGTCCTCTTTTTGTCCTCTTTTCAATTGTTGTCATCTTTTTTTATTGGTATTTTAGTTGTCGTGATTGAAATTTTACTTATAGCAGTGACATCTTCATAAAATGTTTGAAAACTAATCTTTCATCGTTTATGGGTAATTAGTGAGTCGTATTTTAAATTGTCAAAATTGTCAATTCATAAATGCATAATAGAAATGGTTGCTTTTTGCAGTTCAAACGTAATTTTGTTGAAGTTAAATGGTTGCATTTTTTAGTTCAAACGTAATTTTGATGAATTCAGCATTTAAAACGTGGAGTGTAACTCACTGTGTAATAATTAAATAATATCATTATTTATAATTTAAGACAATTCGTGCAATAATATATATAACACATTTCGGTAAGAGTATCTATTTATTTTTGGTACTAATTTATTTATAAATAATTGATGTAATAATAATTTCATTTTATTATCTCCGATTTCATCAGTTGGGAAAATTAAAATGAGCTCCAAAAAACGGAAAGTAAGCTTAAATGAGCAACACAGAAAAGAATTTCCGCATATTGTCGGAGATCAGCGAGATCCATCTAAAGCGCATTGTTTATTTTGTGGTCAATTTTTTTCAATTGCCAACAAGGGCCGACAAGATATAATACAACATAATAGCTCAAAACTTCACAAGGGTAGCGCAGAAGCTGCAGCAAAATCAAATCAAATAACATCTTTTTTTGGAACAAGAGAATTCGGTGAAGGTGAGCGGAAACTAGCTGTACAAGAAATTGTCTTTTGCTTCCATCAGGTTATGCATAATCAATCGTTCCGCAGCATGGATTGTACAAGCCAGTTAATCCAAAAATTATTCGAAAAAAAATTTAGTTGCGCTCGTTCAAAAACCATTGCAATCGTAAAAAATATTTTATATCCATATTTTAACGAAAATCTTCGCAAATTGCTTGAGAAAACTAATTGCATAACGATAATGGGGGATGCTTCGAACCGAAAAGCCGAAAAGTTATATCCTGTCATTCTTCAATTTTTTGACCCCGAACGTGGTGTTCAAGTCAAATTGCTAAAGTTAACAAAAATTCCAGGTGAAACTTCTGAAATCGTCAGTACCAAAATTTACGATGTGTTGCAGGAAAATAATTTAGTTCATAAAATTACCGGTTGGTCAGCTGACAATACCAATACAAATTTTGGGGGACTGCGGCGAGCGGGAGAAAAAAATATTTTTAAAAAATTAAAATCATTATTAAATAATCCCAATCTAATTGGGATTGGATGTAATGGTCACATCTGTTCAAACGCGATTAACACTGCTAGCGCTCAATTACCTATAGATATTGGTCATATAATCCCCCAAATCTATTTGTTTTTTAATATATATACTGTCAGAACGGAAAATTTTAAAAAATTGTGTGAAGAAGCTGAAATCGAGTATAAAAAATTAATTGGTCACTCATCAACTCGGTGGCTTTCACTTGCAAATGCCGCTGAGAGAATTTTGTCTATGTATATACCGCTTCGAGCCTATTTCTTAAGTTTGGAGAAACCACCAAAACTATTGGAAAATTTTTTTAGCAGCGATGGATCCGTAGTTTTTTTGGAGTTTATACATAACCAGGCGGAAATGTTTAAAAATTTCATATTGAGATTAGAAATCCAAAATTTAAGTGCTGTAGAGGCATTTAAAATTTTGAAAGAACTGGAAGAAACATTAAAGTGGAGACATCAAAATAAATATTATCCGTTGATAATAAGAAGCAAAATTCGACAGCTAGTTGAATCTAACCATGAATTCGAAAAACAGTTTTCTAGAAATGTGGAAAACTTTTATAAAACTGCGTTAGACTATATTACAGAATGGACCAAATCGCTCGGAATGGTAGAATGTTTAGAGTGGTGTTTACTGCAAAGACAAATTGAATGGGACGATGTCCGACAATCTATAGATGATATGAATCCAATACTATCTAAACTGAATCTGGATGACGGCAAGTTGGTAGATGAATTGAGGTATATCAATTTATATTGTAATCAGGATAAAATTAACGAATGGAACGAACTGGGGAAACCGTGCGATCAGAGATGGGTTGAGGTTTTTAGTCATTTGAAAGAGAAAACGATTTCATGTTCAGAAATTACCAAAATCATTCAGTTTACTTATTCGCTACCTGGAACTAATGCTGCAGTAGAAAGGGTTTTTTCTATTATAAATGATATTTGGTCATCAGAAAAGACACAATTTAAAATGGACTGTTTGGAAGCCGTTGTTAGTATCAAGTGTAATTCAACATTATCCTGTGTGGAATTTGCTGATTTAATTAAAACCGAGGGCAATTTGTTGAAACAAGTACATCAGTCGGCTAAATATAATTAGATGCGAATATTAATAGTTTCAAATATTGAATGGATCAATTTATTTATTTAATTTATTATTGTGTATGAAGAACACAGAAACGTTTAATTTTATACTACAGGTGCAATAAATTTTATATAATCCAGTATATACGCTTAAATCAAAATTTTACTGTTGTGTTTTATTTGTATTAAACGTAATTAAAATATATAGGTAATTAATTCCACCTAATAATTAAATTTAAAAAAAAAAAAAAATTTGTCCTCTTTTATATATATATATATATATATATATATATATATATATATATATATATATATATATATATATATATATATATATATATATATATATATATATATATATATATATATATATATATATATATATATATATATATATATATATATATATATATATATATATATATATATATATATATATATATATATATATATATATATATATATATATATATATATATATATATATATATATATATATATATATATATATATATATATATATATATATATATATATATATATATATATATATATATATATATATATATATATATATATATATATATATATATATATATATATATATATATATATATATATATATATATATATATATATATATATATATATATATATATATATATATATATATATATATATATATATATATATATATATATATATATATATATATATATATATTATATATATATATATATATATATATATATATATATATATATATATATATATATATATATATATATATATATATATATATATATATATATATATATATATATATATATATATATATATATATATATATATATATATATATATATATATATATATATATATATATATATATATATATATATATATATATATATATATATATATATATATATATATATATATATATATATATATATATATATATATATATATATATATATATATATATATATATATATATATATATATATATATATATATATATATATATATATATATATATATATATATATATATATATATATATATATATATATATATATATATATATATATATATATATATATATATATATATATATATATATATATATATATATATATATATATATATATATATATATATATATATATATATATATATATATATATATATATATATATATATATATATATATATATATATATATATATATATATATATATATATATATATATATATATATATATATATATATATATATATATATATATATATATATATATATATATATATATATATATATATATATATATATATATATATATATATATATATATATATATATATATATATATATATATATATATATATATATATATATATATATATATATATATATATATATATATATATATATATATATATATATATATATATATATATATATATATATATATATATATATATATATATATATATATATATATATATATATATATATATATATATATATATATATTAATTTAGTTTAGTTTAAATTTGTTCTTAATCTAATAAAATTTTTTATTAAAATTGACAAAAAAAAATGTAAACCTAAAACATACAATTCAAAATGTCAATATTCCCATATTCCCAATCTAAAAAGCATGGGAAAAAATATTCCCATAGGAAGATAAGCACCAAAAAATTTGAACCGATTTCACCCGATTGAATAATTTTTGATGCTTACTGGTACAAATACCACACGAACACAAACAAAATTAATGACAACACACAGTAACAAAATTTTATACTTTACATGGTGTACGTATACAAAACTCCCTGTGAGTACAACAATAAATATAAATGTCATTCATCGCCTTAAAAAATACAAGCTTTGCTAGTTTGACGCCGCTATGTGTTCGCTCTTATGGAAATACATACAGTGAAAATCCTCAAAGCCGGAAACTGACGGGACTAAAAGATTTTCCGGGTTTCAGGAGTTTTTCACCTTTAAGGACTTGTCATTTAATTTAAGCAAAAATGTCTATTTTGATAAAACATGATCCTTAATACGAAAAACCCTGGTTTTGATAAACAAAATAAAAATACATAACATTTGTAATATGTAAATGCATATTTCATATATACATATTTAATTTATTGCAACATATCACATTTATTATACATATTTTGTACATATGTACATATATTTGGCATGCATGTATACATTGTAAAAATGTATACAAACATATTCATCACATTTAAAAAATCATAAATTATACATTTTGTACATAAAACATTTCAAAAATAAATAAAAAATAAAACGCTGGCGTTTATTCGAATTAATTGTTCAATAAGCCTGGCATCAAATCACGAAGAATAGACCTTTCAGCATAAAACAAATTTGTCCAAAGTGGGTTGTCTCATACGAATTTTTTTTGGCAATAGTTTACCATCTTAAAATTAATTGTTTCTGTTAAATCGAAAATATCATTATTTCCAGCATCCAAAGCGTATTGACTAACTGTTTCAAGTGCCGTAATAGCCGCTGCAAGCGTTGGAGCAGGACAACTTGGTTCGTAGTTATCCTCTTCAGTCTCCTCCGACAGATCAAGAAGTTCGAGGATTTCGTTGAGATCTATAGAATCGATTTCGGTGATTACCTGATCGTCCATGACAAGAATGATTCAGCCGAACAAATGTTATTACCGTACATATTTATTATTAAATTGTCGATTTCTGCTACTAGTACATTCGTATTTTCTTCATTATGTTGCAAATTTTGCACCGAAAATCCACAATTTGCAAAACACTTTTTGATCGTGTCCGCCTTAATCGCATCATTCGCTTCTCTTAAGAAAAGCAAAGCGTCCAAAACGTTGATTTGTTTTGTTAAGTCTGAGACTTTGTCACATTCATTCACTTTTAATAATAATTTGCCGAGCATTAATTTCCGATAATTTAACTTCAGGCTCTGTATTATCCCATTAACCAGAGGCTGTAATATTGCGGTCGTGTTGGGTGGCAAGTATACGAGCTTAACGTTTGTTAAAATTATTTCTGGATGACAAGCCGCGTTGTCCAGAAACAATAATATTTGTCTATTTTGCTTCTCCATGGCTTGATTAAGGTCCACAAGATAACGCACGAAAATATTGCTGGTCATCCAAGCCTTTTTATTTGCGAAATATTTTACGGGAAGCTTGTTTACATCAAGGTTTTTGAAACTTCTTGGCTTCAAACTTTTCCCGATAA